>SEMN01000525.1:0-368366 GCA_005408345.1 Macquaria australasica | reverse complement strand
CTGTTGCTTTTGGGAAGTTTGGAAGCAAACGGTGGCCTATGATTACAATATGATCCACCCATTAACCAATTTTGGGTTTACAAGCTGCAGTTGTTTGTGGCTTATGATCATGCAGATTTGTCCCAAAACATGAGCGTGCACGGTTATCAAGTGCACACTTGGTGTTCCTGGGCTGCATAGTGTGGCTGCGTCCACACTATGTGAATTAACTTCTCATTTTATGTTAATCATGTCATTAGCAGCTGGCAACATTTGCTAATCGTGACTGAATCGCACAGTCACCCTTCTCCTCACATGTAATCTAAGTGGCTCTTTTGTTTGTTCTGTGCAGAGATTATATTGTAGATGCTCTACCTACAGTACTACAGGCAGCAGTAGTACAGTCAAGCATTTTATTCCCCGCTCATTTCAGTGTGTAATTCCCAAAACCAACTTTACAAAACAAATAATACACTGTAACTCATATGAAAAAGGAGCAGGAAGAAGAAAAAAAATCTTATTGGGTTAGGGTTTTTAATAACATAAGTACAGATGGCCATGCCTTTTTTTTCTTTTTTCTTTTCACAGATCACGCAATAAAAAATAATGCATACTCAAATAGTCAGTAACAGTCACCTTAACATACATGTTACTTTTACATTATTTTTTCTCTATAAATTTCCTTAAATTGATTAATATTTGAGCAACATTTTAAGACATTGTCCAGAGAATTCCAGTTTTTTTTTTCCAACAATGTTTATTGAGTTTTCAAATTTTATAAAAAATCAAATATCCAGTAGTATAACACTATAAACAAATACACAACATATATATTGAATTTCACAGTTACACTCCATATACCGAAATACACATCTACTTTAGTATAGTATGTGCACGCAGACTTTCATCATTTAATCTTAATATAAACAACTTCTGTAGATTTTCAAGTAATAGTCTATTTCTGGCTTCGCACATGATTAATAACGTTTTTAAATCAACTAAATCTTTAAATTTCAACACGTGACTTGATAAACAGTCTGTTGGTATGTTATCTTACATCCACCTTCTTTTCTGTAATACAGACAAAGGTTTAGTATTAGTCATACCACTGTGCAGTAACCAAAAACAATGGAAGAATAAGTGAACAGTATGGAATATGAAGTGCAGCAAAATCTAAGATGTCATACTTTTACACACTTTTATCCTTATATATGAGGTTTCCAAGTAAGTTTGTGGTTTATTATGACCCCCACAAATTTTGCTAAAAATACGCTTTCAATATGAACTCCATCTATATCCATTTTGATTTGATGATCCTTTTTCCTGTTGCCAAAAACCATAATAAAAAATAAAATAATTTATTTTCATCAAACCACCTCTTAAGTTTGACTGTTTCACATACTACACTATCTGTAGTTATCTTTAAGTCATGCAAGAAATATTTGTATCGTCAGAAGAAACTGCAATATTTTGGACACTTCACAGATCTCGTTAATTTATAAAATAAAAGGTTTTGGGCCCAATACAGACCCTTGTGGGACTCCACATTTAACTTTCTGAACTTCTGATTCATTCGAAACCCATGCTGATTCTCACTTATCAATTTGTTCTTTTCTATAAAGTGATCACATTTTTGTGCAAACCACTTTTCAAGCACTGAGAAAAAAAACTCAGACAGCAGTGACACTAGTTTGTAGATACACTTACACTTCAATGTTTAATTTAATGTTTATCCAAGAGTCAGGTTACATGGAGGGCTAAGAGGAGGGTAACATCAAGTTCTGCACTCATGGTTTCAGAAAAGAAAAGCATCATTCATTTGTTATTATACAAATGAAAATGTCAGACGCTGTTTTAAATGTTGTGAATAGGGCTCTTGAGTGTGTGTGCTTATGGCCTTGCAGAAAGTCATTCTTGCTGAAGGGGAGTGCACATCACTATAAAGCATCACAGTGAAATTACAGTGTTACTCAGTGTTATTACACTGAACTCTGAATATGCTCTTGCCACACTACTGTAGTTTTCCACAATGCTTTTTCTCAACCAAATGGACGCCTTCACCAGCTTTGTCATGCTGGCAAAGCTTATGATTTTAAACCTAAAGTGCTAAGTGTCAATCAGGTTCCTCACGTGTTCCTGCTGACTTCATGAATATATTTGCTGGACAGTCTTGTCTGTTTGATCATCTGTCCAACACTTTTGTCCAGAGCAAGAAATCTCAGCAACTACCAGCCAGATTACCACAACATGTGGTCTAAATATTTATAGTCTTAAGAGAAGGATTCTTACCAAATTTGGTGACCCAGTGATCCTCATCTGTTACCACCATAACGTCAAAGTTTCTCCTTTCACTAACACTTTTGATAAGTGGCAAAGTATTTCAGAGACTAATGACCTGATTTCCATGATTTCCTGATTTCCTTGCTGTTGATGATTATTGATCCCCTGAAGATGATTCCTTACATTTTTGGTGACCGCCTAATCTTTCCCCTAGCACCACCGTCATCTTTTTTGTAGGTTCAAGTCATCATTTGTCCATATTTAGTATGTTTTGCTTTGTCCGAATGACAGTATGTGGCATTACTAAAGATCTCATGTTTGACTTAAATGTATTTGATACCATTCCTATGTGGGACCACAAACTGTGGGAGTGGGTGTCTGAATGGAAATGTGTGATGTGATTTAATATCTCTAAAAAGCAGAAAAGAGGTAGTGAGATTCAATAACTTTGGCCTTTTTTTTAAATCAACAATTGCAATCTGACCATGAAATTATTTCAATTCCATGGCAGCAGCAAACACTAGCTCTCCATTCAGTTCAATGAAACCACAACACAAAGCCAAAAGGCCAGCAATGCAGTATTATTATTTTTCATGTGATTTTTCAGACATTGCTGCTGTTTCTTAGTTTGCTTTCTGCTTTAATTTGTATTTAAAGGCAGGTAGCAGTGCAGCAGATCTGGCTCAGTGCATGATGACGCAAGTGATCAAAATCATGTACTTGATGTACAATTTATCAGATTAAAAAAGATAAAATCTGCTCTCCACTGTTTTACAGACATGCAGAAAACATGTCTTAGCCCAGCATCAAGTGCACGCATCCATGATCAAGCAGCAGTTTATTAACTCGTCTAATGAAATCATTTGCGGCTTTGCTCATTTGCATCATCAGTCTTACCACATATCCGGCTACATTCAAAACATGTGGCAATGCCAAATTTAGCAGCCCTTGCTGTAATTTGTGGAAGGTTTAGTAATCTACCTCTAGTCTTCTTAAAAGTTTGTGTCCATCTTTACAGTTCTGTACCTGTTGCTGTGGCGTTTTTCTGGTCTTTTCATCCAAGATGTGTATCATTCTGCATAAATGAAAAGCAATTACTTTTTTCCAATACCTTAGTTTGTGAAATATAAATGTTTAACCTTTTTTTAATTGAACAAATTATACATCAGTGTAATAAAATATAGCCTAAAGTTAGAAATGGTTTATTGATTTTAAAACAGGAAAAAAATCATCAAGGAATAAGTCAACAAGCCTAATAATCTCATCTCGGCAAGCATTTAATACCAACTTTTGATACCTAACACTTTCTGATGCTGAACACCCAGCCCGACTTTTATGTAGTCTCAAAAAAAGATAAAATGCATCACTTCTTGTGCACCAGGAATTAATCTCAGAAAGAGGCACCAAACGCTGGGTGTTTAAACAAATGCTAAAGCTCTACCGTTACATGTTCATCCACATTAGACATCAAACAGCAGCATAGAGTGGCAGAAAAATCACAAAAGTGACATTTGTTTGAAGGTAAAGATCATCCAATTACAGTAAAGTAGTTTATGGTCAGAGTATCTGGAAATATATGTAATAATAATATGTTTTCACAATAAGGGGAAGCAAACAGTGACAACCCAGCTGAAACTAGACTGTTTGTGGCTGCATGCCATAGGAGCCAGTACATTCAGCACTTTGATGCAGATGACCGGGTCATTTTTAAGTTAAGTTTCCACCATTTTACATCATTATCTATCAGTTGGTGAGTAACAAAAGTGGTACATAGCTGTTTATTCCCCTACCACCTCCTAATTTGTTGATGGGTGTATTTCCCAAAATATGGAACTACGTAATGAGATCAGCTCTTTGCGTCTCACTGTCTCTATATAAAACAAGCAAGCCACTGATTTCACCAAAAACAAACATGAGAGCAGAACAGCAGCTCAGTAGAGCAAATAGGGCCTCAGTGACTCGTGTACGGCTGAGAACATCCCTTTTCCAGCCCCCGCCTGCGGTTTTGGAGATCATTTGGCCGCGCCACCGTGTCACTGTCACCGTCTAATCTCATTGGCAAGCCCCAGGCATGCCACAGTGTCCTGGCTGCCCACATCTGAGCAAACACCCTCAGAGAGAAAGACACCAACCTTTCAGTGAGGTGACAGAGGAATGATGAGCGAGGGAGGGAAGCGTTAGCAAGGGGAAATATACAGTGCATTCGCCAGTACCTGTCTTGATATTCATCTCAGCGGTGTAGGAACAGAATCCTCTGTCCACCTACAAGTGATACCAGTGAGTGGCTTTAGGCAAGAGCAGCACTGTACGACAATATGAAGACTGTCTGGATTCATATACCAGGAGCCTTCTTTTATGTGCGTTAGCTCTTCAAAGTTATGATACAAGTAGGGTCGAATGATATGAGAACCTGCACTAGCGATTTAAATTGTGATTATATTCCATACATTTAACTCCAGGCTTGCATTGGTGCTCTACATATTGTTGTATTAAACATAATAAAATCATACCAACCAATCACAAACTTATCTTTTATTGTTTCTACATGCAGTCGCTTATTGTAGTAATCTTCCCAAATCAGTCAGCTGGGAAAAAGTAACGCTCGCTAGTATTTTATAAGAAAAAGATATTATGTTAGTGGTATAGTTGACGTTACTTAATATATTCCAGAAGTAATCTTGGCAAAGAAAGATCAGAGATGGAATTATATTTCTTGATAACATTTCGCCCTGCCGCACATAACCGGAAGGAACATATGGAACATATCTACAGGGGAACCAGTCTGATTTCATGAAGGAACAATAACCCATGAAGAGTGATCTTATGCCAGCAAAGCTATCGAAAATTCAGTTAATCAAACTTTTCCAGGCAGCAAAATGACATATAAGGCACAAGATGGGCAGGGAAGAAAAAATAGTGATGCCCATCAACCAAACACATCAGTAAAATCTGAAATATGACGTCATCTTGCTCTCAGGTTTGTTGTCAGTGTAGCGGGAGATCCTTGTGTCTTCTGAGATAACATACGTTAAAAAATATGGTAATGTTTTTTTCAGTGAAATTCAACTTGGCTGCTTTTGTTACTAGTTTCTCTGATATTGTTGCTTGTTGATAAAAATTCTGTTTACATAAATTAGCATGAAGGAGGGACATGACAGAAGTTTAAAAAAGAACTGCTTTAATGAGTTCAGGTAGGTGAGGTTTTTGTTTTGCACGTGATTCTGAATGAACCAATTAAGGTGGTAAGACATGTTCTCTTATTCTATTTCCCCCGCCGTCCTCTATTTTTTAACAAAGCTAATTAAAAATGGCATGTTTTGTCTGACACGGCCAGTGCCAGTCACAGTGCTGACTTTGTTTGGAGGACCGGGATGTTGCCAACAGGAATGAGTCCAGCAGAGACTATTGAAAAGAAGGCTCATTTCCACGCTTCAAAATAACACCAGGGAACAATCAAGGTCGTGTTTATTAAAACACATCAGAGAGGTGGACTCCCCGCCAAAAGCCCTGCTCAGTCAAACGCGACGCCCGCTCTGTGATCACAGAGAGAAAAATGTGTCCAGCGTCATTTTAATAAAATGATAAGGTGGCTGGATCCACATGGCCACGCTGGGCCGTTTGTTTTTACAGCCTTTTTGGGGACTGTGCGGAATTAATCCTCCTTTGTAATCAATTCCTTTTTGTATCGCTTTCAATAATAAAGCAGACTGGACTGAAAACACCACAGAAGAGACTTCTGACAAAGAAAGGTTTGGGAGTGTGTGTGCGCACGTGTGTGCAAGTGTGTGTGAGTAAGCAGCTACTTCCTGCAACAATAACACAGGCGTGCAGTATTTGAACTTATTCAGCATCTGGTGAAATGAGAGCAGACCTCAAAATGAGGAAGGGATAGTGACATAGAGGAAGAGGAGCTGTTTCCAGCTCTGTTTGATAGGCTCTTTGGAATCACTCACATGAGCCTGTTTTATTCTTAGCACAGGCACTTTGTACATCACTGAGTTTACTAGAGTGCACTGGGCAGCTCATAAAGGAGCTGGGAGGGAGTTTGACACTATACAGCAGAGTCTGTGTTTGTTTTCATTTATTAAAAACTAATTAAAGTTTTTATGAAGTTGCAAAACCCAAATTAAATCCAGAAAAAAGTTTGGGCTGTGATTAAATGATAATTCTGGTTTATTACAGCTTCACATCTGTGATAAAATATTCTAAACTTCATGTTTAGCTACTTTATTTTTAACTTTTTTCCCCCCAGAGCTTTTGACCATATCTCACAAAAACTCAGAGTTAATTGCTGAGATCTGGGAACATAACTTAAAAGAGAAAATAAAGGCGAATGGTCAAATGAATCATCCATCACAGTTGACAGACCAACTTTCTGCTTCAACTTTGAGTCTACCATGCTTACCGTAGTGGTTGCACACATAGTTTTTATTGTCAACATTTTGGGTGTGCTCACTTTCAGTTTTACCTCCAAATAAAGTGTTTTAGATAATCTGGTTAAACTGCAGATTTGTTTACAACCTGTCTAATCATTTGACTTCTCATGCTTGTTGCCCGGTCAGACTTTGTTGTAGTGATGTCAAAACCATGAAAATATGACCCATGTTGTAAAAAAACAAAACAAAAAAAAAAGACTAGACTTATTAATTATTGGATATTTTGACAAGATGGGTAACTCATGAAATGTCTCGTTTAACTAACATTTGTCTGAACAACTTGTCTGAACATCAGAAACTCAAACTGTGGACATTTTTTGGCATATCTCCTTTCTGCACAGCTCTAACACTCCCAGAGTTCAGCTGCCGGTTTGGGCAAAAGCTTTGACCAAAATACAAGAGACAGGCTGCTTAGCAGTTTGACCCTGCAGTTTGCATTTGTAAGTGTGATATTTATCTTGTCAAGTAAGGTCTAGTGTTGAAAGAAACTAACAAAAATGGAATATTGACAATGAAAATATGTAACTGAATCAATTGATTTCCCGCTTTTTTAACTTGATTTAATAAAACACGAAGGATTTGATTTTAGAAAACAAACATGAAAGATAAATGGTGACCATTCTTAAATAGTTGCTCTTCTTTTATCTAATCAAATACATGATGTCCTTATCAAATCAAGCACATTTATCAGTGCAGTCACCAGCTCTGTTTTTATCACTAGATTAGAGTTCCTCCCCTCATGGGGACGTATTACCTGCAGACAGTAACTACACTTACGAGATCCAGGCAAGAAAGAAACTGCTCAGGAGGTAACTCTCACAGAGGAGGCTACTGGAAAAACCCCTGACCAGTTTCCCCAAACTGTACATGGCCAGTTGGAAAAATAACTACATAAATAAATTTCTCTCAGTCTACAGAGTAAACATAAGTGAGATGGTCCTGCCTATAGCGACGTTGGGGAAGCTACTTTGAAACTGTAGCTTGTGAAGCTACAAGCTACTCTTCATTAGAGGTAGTTAAGCTACAGCAACCCTAACCCTACACTACAAGGTAGTCACACTAAACACACTGAAGCTATGTTTTAGCTACACTACCCAACCATTACTGGGAAACTTCGCTACTCCCCATTACTGGCCTAAAGACTGATTGATTTGACAGACTTCACTCCTGAATGACGTCCAATACACTTATGAGGTAGGACAGGAGGTTTGAGTGGTGAAGTGTTGGGGTGGGGTCAGAGCGAATACCCAACTAGACAAAACAGGCCTAAACAAAACCCTGTCACCACCTGTCCCCTCACTAGAAGCTGCTGGCCTGCACCTCGCTTCTGCTTGTCCGGTTAGAGCCGGAGATAAGCAATCGCCCTGAGCTGATACACAAACTTTTTAAGACAGTGCTCATCACACACGCACGCACGCACGCACGCACGCACGCACGCACGCACGCACACACACATATATACCACGCCAGCTTCCCTAAGAATGCGATTGACGTGAAGAATTGATGCCTTTGCCGATGCCATTGTCTCGCAGTCAAGCTTTGCGATGTTTTCCTCTTGCAAAGGTCATTCATCATGACAGCATAAAGCTCTGGCCGTTAGCCGTTGATGAATGACCTGGCCTACCGGTCAAGCCTTGACCTCCCTCCCTCCCTCCCCCCCTCTCTCCCTCCCTCCCCTTGGTGGGGTAATCTACTCCTTTTCTCAGGGCTTAAGTCAAAGTTTGAGAAGTGTTCAGCCTGTTGGACGTGGAAGGTGGAGCCGTAAGATTCCAGTTGGTCAAGTTTTACTGTATCTATTTGCCCAGTGGCTGGTATCAGTCACACAGGATGCTTTCAGTCCTTATCTCTGCTGCTTTTAGGACAGCTGTTGAGTGCAAGCAGCTGACCTCTGACCCCTAGCACCACTAGGCTCCTTCCCTCCCACCAACACCAGCACAACCAGCAGAACAACCCCCACCCCTCTATAAATTCCTTCCCCTTCCAGCTCTGCAGCACTTTGTCTGTCTGGTGTTTCTCCAAATAAGAGTTCAGAAGCATACATTCCTTTGTACTAAATACACAGATGCTAAAGATGTATCCCCCTGGTCATCTGGACCATTTACCAAAATGAAAAACATCTTCAACCATCTTTTTCTACATTTTCTTTTTGTGTACATTTTTTTAACAATGAAATATGTAAGCAGTTGGGGTCAGCCAGCCACTACTTGCATAAATTCCTTTTTTCTCCCCTCTCTGTGTGTCTGAAACATATGTGAGGGGCTGGGGGTCTTTTAAGGTCATGTATAGGACTGAAAAAAACAAGAGAGGGTCTTTACTTTTCTCTCTCTCGTCAACCATGTTAAAACCATTTGCTCTCTGCAGAGGTGGGGGGAGGTTTTGGTTTCCGCCTAGAGGGCACTAGTGCCTTCAACATAAGGAACTTTCATGGCAACCTGAACACACACATACACACACAAAGATTGCTGAACTGTACAGCAAGAGTGCCAGTTCATTGAGCAATACCACAGTTGGAAAACATTCCATTAAAAGTAAACATCTCATTTTCAAAATGTTATTTGACTAACAAAAGTAAAAGTACTCATTCTGAAAAATGTCCCCTTTCAGAGTATTAAATTACCAGTCTACATGTTACTGCATTAACATGTAAGGAGTATTTGAATGTCCTAAGTCTCATTACTTTATATACTTTTGAGTGATAACTCTAAATAAATGTAACTTATTTTGTGAGTTTAACACAGCTGAAAGATAGTGGACTAACAAGTACAATATTTCCTTCCGATAGGTAGTAGAAGAAATGTAGAAAGTTGTCAAAATGGAAATATTCACATGATTTTTGAGTATGGAAAAATTATACAGTAAGAAAATGTAAATATAAATTACTTGTGGCTTCTACTTTTAAGTAATCGATACAGTATGAATTGTTTACCTCAGAAAGATAACGGGTTACATTACAAAATTGCTCTGTGTTGTTGTGTAAGTAAAAGTAGAAACACTACAACGTAAAAATACTCCATTACAAGTAAAACTCCTGCATTCAAATTCAGACATAATTATAAGTCAAGTATTATCAGCGTAATTTACTTATATTCTGTTGGTTAGTTTAATCTATAACGTTACATCATATTTTTGAAGTTGCTCATATGTTTTACATATTAAAACTGAATGTGCAAAGTAACTAGAGTACTAACTATAGCTGTTGTAGTCGAGTTAAAAGTATATTTCCCATACTGAAATGCAGTGAAGTACTGGGAAGTAAGTAGTAAGTAAGTATAAAGTAGTAAAAAGAGAAATACTCAAGTAAAGTTCAAATACTTTAAAATTGTACTCAAATTCAGGATTTTAGTAAATATACTTAGTTACTCTCCACCACTGACAGAAACTAGTGGTTGGAACACACACATCTGTGCATGTACATTGACAGCAACGAAAAACCGGATTCAGATTCCTTGTATGTGTACAAATTCCTGGCCAATAAAGCCGATTCTGATTCTGATTTGCCACTTCAGACACGTGCTTTGGTAATATGGCTGGAGCTGTTAAGTGTGTTCAGCATCAATTATTGCTTCAAGATGCAATGCAAGACTGTTTCTGCATTCTGTAAAACCTCAAGCCAAGCTCATTTATACCAAGACTTCAGTGTGTGAGTATCTGCAGTTCAAATAAAGAAATTGTGTTTGGTCCATAGTATTCACAACTGGTGCATATTACATTTAACGCCTGAGTCCTGTTGAGTGTTACAGCATTGCTCAATCACTTTCAATTCACTGATTACAAATGGTACATGCTGTTTATATATTTTACACTTTAACTCCTATCTTTTGTTCCGGTGATAATTGTTAGTCTGTTGCTGCTTGTCTTCTTTAGACCATATGTGGATTATCTTGCCCACTTTATACTGAATAGAAAAAATCATATACACTGCAAACATTAAAAATATGTAATGGTAATGATCAAAAATGACAGAAATAGTAAGTCCTCATACGTTTCCTCACATTGAGCTTTAAACTTTGACTTTAAAAAATACTTGAATAAATCATAATTTCATTTGTGCAGAAAAGTCTTATATTATTGCCAATGAAGGCCAGTAACAGTGCACATCCTCATGCGCACATCCAGATTTCTCTGTGTTCGCTCAGACTTAATTGTCCTCCCCTCTCCCTCTGCAGTGAGAAAATTTGCAGTGTGCCAAATGAAATTGAAATCAACTTATGTGTTAAGCAATGAGCAGCGGAGAAGGAGAGGCACAGCAAACTGCACTTGACCGCTCTTGACAATAGCGCCTGCTCCCACCAAATGCACATTGATTAATTAATTAGAATCCCTTATTAGCAAATTGACTGTCTCAGCTGATTATCAAATTCAGTTTCTTTATTAGACGCAGCTGCCGTGCTGCTGCCCCGATGCTCCATCTCTGCTCTCTATCTGAGCAGACCACTCAGCTCCAGAACAGCACTCATCCGGCTGTCTGAAGCAGCCCTCTGTGAACTAACAATCAGATTGGACTCACTGATGATGATTCCTCTGCCAGCGTGTGAATTCATGGTCTGGTGAGACTGGGTCTTGACGTGTTTATAGTGGTAGACCAATACATGGGGTTAAAGGACCATGCCAGTGGCTTTTTAGCTTCTTATCTACAAATCCTGTACTCTAACCATTTTCTAATGGATGCCATACAGTTTTAAATTTTTACATTTATTTTTCCTGTACCCATGCAGCCATTCATTTCTGTTCTTTTCTGTATGGTATGATAATCATTTAGCAGATTGTTTAAACTTGCTTGAGTTGATTTATCTATCACAATGAACATCAAGTCTGCATTAATATTTATTATTATATTTATTATTTACTGTACGTAAATTAATGGATGCCTAGAACTGTAGGAACAACCAAGTGAGATTTCTAAAACACAGTAGCATTCTTTGCAAATGGTTAGTTGTAATGCAAAGTTTTGACAATTTGTAATAAATGGGCTGAAACATGCAAAACCAGTGGTATGATCCTTTAATTTTGACCTCTAATTGAGATTTCTGCCTCCACCAAAAATCCTAAACAAATTAACATTCACCTGCATTGTATTGAGGTGGAGACAGAAATCTTAGTGACAGATATCTCAAAAACTGACCCAAGTAAACCAAAACTATCTGCATGAGTAGAGGTAAATATTTGTTTCTGTGATTTGGTTGAACCCAGCCTTTAACTTAGCTTCCAAAAACCCATATCAGTGTGATTTTCTGTGTGAGAGCTTGGCAAGGGACTGAAGAAATGAGCTAAAATCAACATTTTGTAATACAAGGAAATGGTGAGCAGGCATTTTATTTGTCCCTTGTGCATTCATTGCTGGTATGTATGCCGTTTTTGCGAGCTGGAGTCATATGATGATTTTGAAATGGTGATAAAGCAAGCGAATAAGGAAACAATCGTCTCATTGACCCTTCAGCTAATGATATGTTGACCTTAGACAGCATTCTTTACGTCCACACAGTCGTGCGGGCATCACAGTGGGCCTCACAAATGACCCTGTTCACCCTGGCTAAGCCAGGAGGAAGAAATCACAGAACCCACACACACACAGTGGAAGTGATGGCTGGCCCATAGCGGAGCCGATGGATATCTAGCTCCATGCCTCCAGCGCCAGGGGGAATGAAAAAGCCGTCAGTGTGAGAGCGCTGACTGGCCGTCGGACCACATGGATGGGCCTGTGTAGGGCCATTGTGGCTCATGGCTTTGTCCAGATGGTTCACATACCTTTAGTCGTGCTCTGGGTGAGGAATGTGCTCCCTCAGGACGGTTCCCGACCCTGGAAACAAGGGCCAACATAAACACCCATCCGCAACCCCCACCATGGCCCTTACCGAAAATCCCTCCAATCCCTGTTAGAGCTGATAATGAGGTTGCAGCAGGAAGAGGGGTTAAATAAAACTTTTAGAAAGGTGTCATGCTACTTTAAAATGCAGGTACCGATTGATGTATTTATTAGAATCTTTTACTTCATAAGTATTTCCCTCCTTCTCATGGAGGTTTGTGCATGACACATTTCGGGCAGAGTGGCAAAAGTGGTTTGTCACATGATGGTATTAGGATGCAGTGTTCTGAGAAGGACTGTGTGTGTGTGTGTGTGTGTGTGTGTGTGTGTGTGTGTGTGTGGGATTATAGCCTGACTAATTACCTTGTAAAATGGTGTTCCTTCCATTTAAAACACAGCAATGCCACAATCCCAATAAACAAGCATTATTCCAAACAAAAAGCGGCGAGAGCGCGGCCTGGAACCCTCTGTTCCAGCTGTCTTGTAAACAGCGGTCGTCATGGATGGATGATTTTGTTCCATTTTTATCAGTGAGCATTTAAATGTGGGTATTTATATTTTGCTATCTTTTGCAAGGGGAAAAATTCCACATAAGTCTACTCAGCTGTTCTCCAAGATAAGTGTTTATTCTGACATATTTGTACAGGGAGGAATTAGAGACTCTGCCTGTTTACAGTACAACTTTGTGCTCTAGTGTGCCTCTTTTCCCAGCACTGATGGGTTTCAGGTTAATAATGGGGGAATAAAATATTTCTTTGTGTTCTTTACATGAGGAGCATTCTCCTTTTTTAGATTTGTTTATCTTCTGAAGCCAAAAACAAAACAAAGACTAAATGAGAGACTTAGCAAAATGTATTTTCAGATGAGAAGACAGGAAACATCTCGCTCTCCTACCAGAATAGACACAGGGACAACAACAACAGCAGAGTCAGTGACATGTGATGTTGGTGTCCCTGCTGCAGTTTAAAAATCCTTCTTTTTTGACTTTGGCTTTAAGGATTTCTCCAGAAGTTGGAGGACGGCTGGTGTCCCCTGACTTTAGCTTTGTGGCTTTGCAGGGCTGCTCTCACTAGCTCTCTGCTAAGAAGGATGAAAGCAACTCGAATTTACAGCCTTGCAAGCAGTGGTTGAATATGTCTGAAGTGGTTTGATAATCATTTCTGATTGATTCTTTTTCTAGAACAGGTGCTGTTGTAACCAATTTCAACCAACCATTTCTTATTAAAAAAAAAGTGTTTTCTATATGTTAAAATATAATATTAATAACAATATATTTTTAATTTTTAAACCTCTCATTTCATATTTTTGCTTGCATTCACTCATTTTGAAGCATAAAAAAAATGGATTGCAGAGCGGCATGGAAGCAAGCAAAGATGTAGCTCTGTAGTGAAGCAATTGACAAGATTCAGGTCTAAATCAATCAGTATGATGAAAGAAGATGGGAAAATAGGCTTCAGGTTAAAAATGGCTGAAAGCCAGGCAGACTACTGTTTTCTATCCTCTCCATCTCCTCCTTCTTTTCTTCCTCCTCTGCTGGTATCGAGGCCCGCGCTCCCTCACACATCTGTCGGCATGTATCCGCCGCTCAATCGCTCTCGCTGGGCCACGGCGGGTTCCCTAACAGCTCAGTATGGCTCTTCCATTAATCAAAGACACTTCCAGTGTCCCATTACAGAAACACTGCTACTCGGCCTGTCTGAAGCTGACAGCTCGCCAATTCATCTTCTAGGAGAAAAAAAAAGCCATTGTGGCACGCCAGTCGCCTTTACCTGTTCAAACGAAGGGCTGTTAAGAGCGCAGGAAGACCCCTCTGAAATTGTTTTCTCTAGGTCAGGCAAACAACAAAAAAGGTAAATTGCTTGTCTCAGGTAACACACAGGGGAAGTTTGGTGGTGGCAGTGGGTGTGAGGGGGAAGTGGGGTTGGGTGGAGGATTGGGTCAGCGACAAAATAAGAGGATGGAGATGTGTTTGTTAAGAAGCTGATTTCAATGAGGCTACAGGGGATGAAATGCACCGATGCTGTTTACCGAAACGGCCTAAACACTGTCCTGACACCAAAGAAGACCCTCTGCAGAGGCTGCCTGCCACTAAGTACATCTCCTTATACCTCCCCTGCTGCCTGAAGACGGCAGGTCAGGGTGTTTAGTTCTTTGTGGTGGTGACAGTGAACAGTGAAAATGTAAAACTCTCACATAATTTAAAGAGGAAAAATGTAAGAAAATATATGTTTTTGCCCTCCAATTTCCAGCCTTACACACATCACTTGTCATTCAAAGTGTAGCCAATAATAAATTTACTTGGATGTTCTGGTATAAACATTTCAGGTGGTGTGCTTTTGTTTATCGCTTCAGCCATGTTGGCTATCATGAACCTAACTACACAGTTCTTCTCATATTTTTTAAAACAAATTGTAAAAATAAAATGAATGAAAACAAAATTAATCATGTCCTGTGAGCCAGAGGAGGAGCAGCCTGCACTGTTAATGGAATCAGAATAAAAAATGGAAAGTTTAAAACTGCATTCATTGATTTGTGGCCACTAAGGGGCAGAAAAACTCCAAAACAAGCAAACAAGGCCCACACTTCTGACGCGTTGTCGAGTAAAGGGTTTCTGATGTTCATTCTCCTTTTAGCTCTGGTTTGGTCTCCACCACCATCTAGCTAAAAAGCTAGATGGTGGTGGAGACTAGCTTTATTGATAAATGCAGCTTTAAAATGTTGTCCCTGCTCTGCAATGTTGTTACGTGATCAAGATGAGCTTGAGGTAAATGTTTAAGAGTTATAGGGAAAAGCCTTTGCACAGTATTCTTCCCAATCTATAATTCATCACATCACATTTTCAAGACATACATAGGTCATGAGTGAAAACTTTCCCTCTCCATTTTAGAGTTTTTGACTCAGCAATAAGAGTTTCCTATTAACGTAGTGAATGTTCAACCTGTTGAATTCTACTTGCACACAGGTAAAATCTGGCTAATAAATGTCTTTTAGGATCAAGAGTTTGTCTGTCTGTCATCAGGACACATTTCCAGGAAACAACAAAAAAGAAATCATGTTGTCCTACTAAACACACATCATACATGTCTGAAAAGCACAAGCAAAACCATTACTTTTTTATTTGGAACTAAGAGGAGGCGGGTCAAACATTAAAAGGAATAAACTCATGTGAACTGCCAGCATTGAAATTCTAAGTGGCAGGGGGACTCTTGCACAAAATGTAAAGATTGGGTTGACATGACAAAGTTTCAGTCGTGAAATTGTTTCCACTTAAATCCCTGTTATTATTTTAAAGTAGTTTGCTGGCACCCAGACTGTAAATAGTTTACCCTGTGCAGTTTAGAGGGAAAAGGCAAAGTGAACTGTGAAAAGCCAGCTGCAGCTCAGGGTGTGTGGCTCAGAACTGGCAGCTGGTAAATCCAACATTTTTAGCTTCTTGGAAGAAGAGGAGTGGTGAGCGGCTCATTACCAAACCAAGGTATGATCGGGGGGGGCGGGGGGGTGCAGTGCTTTCGCCATTTCCTGACAGCTCAGTGTGATGACGTTCTTATTAAGATCAAATCCTTCTTTATAATGAACACATGGACAGTGAAAGTGAGTGAGGCCGAATGAGAAAGGACAGCTTGTTCCCTCCCTCCTCCGCTCCCCCCCAACCCTCCACACCCCCTGGTCGATTTGATTGGCATAATGAGGTGAAGGCTAGTTGGCACAAAGCTGCTCCGGGGGGCAAATGGAGACATTATTATTTTGTGTGTGTGTGTGTAAGAGGGTGTCTTGGCGATTCTCACCCAGGCCCCACTGGGCTATTAATTACCCTCTCTGTAACATGGCATCTGCTGAGACGGGGTGATAGAGCGAGCACTGCCAACATGGGCATGGCTGCTCTCTCTCTGTCTCTTGTCTCCGTAGACCCCAGCTGCAGTCTCGCTCCGTGCTTATTGGATTCCATCTACATGTATGATTGATTCAGCACCTGAACTGTGCTTTTCATGACAAGCAGGCCAACACACACACACACACACACACACACACACACACACACACACACACACACACACAGCAGAGAAAAGCACCCCAGCTGGCAAATATTTAACCAACCATGAGACACACTAAGATGCCCGCTCTGTTCAAGTAGGTAGGGACATTTTCTGAGCAGCTGTTTGATTTGCTGTTCTGGAACAGAAAAGGATAGTTTTCTTACTAAAAGATGTGGTTAGAGTGTGTGTGTGTGGGTTTGTTGTCTTGTACCTCTTAAAGCCACAGTTTTGATTTGATGGGAGCTCAGAAAACAAAATCGTCTTTCATATTTCTTAAAACGTGTTTCCTGTTTCAGTGCAATCTCCTGGTCGGCTCCGGCAGACTCGCAGGACCAAGTTCTCCTTTGTTCAACTTTAACTAAGCTATACTTAAGCTATACTGAGACATAGCAGGCCACCAACTTTTCCAAATGTTGGCCTTTTAAGTATTATAAAGTTGCTATTAAATACATAAATGACATATTTTTAAAGCAATATGACAGACAACCTACGCCATAGATAAGCACCTTGTAAATCTGTGGTATATTTGCATAATCTTTTCATTTGTGCATGTCTGACAGGCAGGTTGGTGTGTTTTATAAGAGAAATAGTAAGGACTCTTATTTTGGTGTTTCCAGGCTTCCTCCATTGCAAATGATGTCCCCGTAATCACTTTTGCTGTAGCTACCTCCAAGAACACAGAGGCCATGTTCTCAGTATCTTTTTTTCTTGGAATTTTGTGAACTGAAGAGCAGTTTAGGCCATTGTGGAAACTGTTGCACATCAATGAGCTGGACTAATTAATGACAATATTGGATTACATATACTGTGCTAAGTTTTTACCCTTATCGCCTGCCCCTAGTAGTTAGGGATACACACAAACACACACACGCACACACACACACTGGTTGTGCCATGGAGAACATTTAAAGGTCCTGTTTGTTGTTTAGTTCGCCATTCCTCCCTCACTGTCCTCCCCACACACACACACACACACAAGCGTCTGGTGAGTCACAGCATTAGCAGTCATATCGATTTCTTCCTTCATGCTTTCTCTAACAAGTTTTAAAGAAAAGGTACACCCCCCTCACCACCGCTAGTCCAAACCACCACACCACACCACACCAAAGTCATTGCAGCAATCGACAGAATAATAAATTGTCAAAATAATTGCATTATCCAATGTCATTACTTCACAAGTAGTGTAGAACATTGCATTACGTAATAGCTGTAATGCACTCATTCAATTGGTTTTATTCATCCTACTCCTACTGTCTATTCAGTGTTCTTTATAAAGAAACAGTTCCTGCTTAATGTAATAGATAAAATAATTTTATTCAACCAAAAAGTCTTCCTACAGTTTCAACCCATCCCAAGGTGTGTAAGTGTCACATTTGGACAAGTTAGTACATTATCTGTCAGATACTACATTATCAGTTGACTGTAGTGGTGTGTGATGTTTTCCTAGCCGGGGTCGGGGAAAGTCTGCTCTCGAGTGAAGGGAGCGACCCCGGCCTGACACCCAGACGCTACTATTTCAGTGTTCTAGCCCTCTGGCCAAAAAGCTGTCAGCACATATTTTATCCTTTCGCTCACACAGTATATTTTCCCTCTCTCCCTCTTTTCTTGTTGGAGGTCTTGTCTCGTGGTCTCCTCTCCCTCTGTGTACGTAGCAGTGACATTGACCCAATACGAGGTGTTCATAGGTCCTTACGTCTTCAAATCATTTAAGTTCCAGGTTTAAAAATAATTAATGTTAAACCCTGTTATGAAAGTTACCGATGTCTTTTCCCCCCATGTTTCTGTGCTTAAGGAGAACAATGTATCCTATTCCTTCACTAAACCCAGCAGGGCATCATACTACTTACCATTTCACCTGCTGGTGCTCGTTTTCTTATTCTGCTCATTTATAGTTTAACAGCATTAGAAAAAGGCTGTTTGTCACAGCTTTGTTTTTAAAGTGGTCTTGAATTTAGGCCTGGAGTCTATAAAACCTCTTACATTTGTCTTTTGGAATCTCACAGTTTACCTGTTGCATAAGTAACAGACTTATCTTTTCTGCTTTCTACATTACACCAACATCATTACTGGACTGCCACCAGGTAGCATGGACTGGCCCAGCACAACACAGCACTGGAGGAATAAACAAAGGAGGAAAAAAAGCCACCAATAGCTTGTGTTATTAGCTATATTTCTCACACACACACACACACACACACATAAACCCAAACTCTCACATGACCCTCTGCTGTGCGGGCAAAGGCAGTGATTCAAGCTGACAGAAATTCTTGGCACAGACCGCCCACTCCATTCACTGGCTGCTGTTCAGCTGTCATACTAACTCGCTGAAGTTTTCTCCCTTTTTAATAGGGTGCTGTGCAGAAATGAAGGTACTAATATAAGCTGTGGCAGTCATAGGCAATATGTTTATCCATTGTTAACTACACGTTTTAGGTCAGATATGATGAGACCACCTTGTGACAGCTGCAAAGAAGAGACATCAGGTATAAATAAGAACAGAGCAGGCTGTGGTTACATAATATACACCAATGATTCCCAAAGTCAGGTTTAGAACCTCCAGGGAATATCAGGGGGCTGCCAGAAATAGGAGCAATTGTCATGCTTCATTATCTTTTTGCTTCCTTTGAGTTAGCTCAGTTTGTGGTAAGTCATATTTAATACAGTTCTTTTCCCATAAGGATTAACACTTTATTTTATTTTTTGAAAGTGTATGCACAATTGACTATACTGTATAGTAGTAGGACTATACATACATTTACTTTTACTCTATTTATTTATTTATTTATTAAAGTGGGTAATAGTTGAGTATATAAAATGTAAAAGCTTTGATCTGACCAACAGGTCAAAGTCCCCCAAAAATTTAATTAACAAGATATCTTTAAAAATTCTAAGTGATCATCAACATTTGCATCAGTTAATATCATTATCATCACTAAGGTTAATGTATAAAAAAACAAATATATGAATTTACAGCAAGTACAAATGTTGCCTATGTGTGTTTTGCGTATGAACAGCTCTGCATAATCTATATATACTGTATGTACAGAGAGTATAATGTGTATAAATATACACTTTGTCTATAGGAAGTCTTTATAGCTGATCGTATGTACATGACATGCAAATCTAGGTGGAAGTACTCTATGGCCAGGAAAAAGAAAACACAAACACTCATGCTATAGTACTATGATGTGTACAGGAATATACCAGAGTATTACACAGTCTCACCCCCCTGCGCACACACACACACTCTTTGAGATGAGAGCGACTTGTTTACTGCAGCCCCGCAGAGCTCCGGCTGGGGCTGTTTGGGATGCCCGTGGGTGCTGTGCAACTCTTAGAAGGCGGACGTGCAGTGAATGACAGTGCAGATGGCCTAGCGCCACCGCTGCCACCTGAACCTCCCCAAGCTGCCCCCCCCCCCCCCCCCCTCCCACACACACACACACACACACACACACACACACACACACAAGTTCCCGAGGTCAGACACAACAAAACAACCTGCCTACGGCCATCTCAAGTGTCAAAATAAGTCCCTGCAATCTCACCTTTTTTCTTTATAAACATGTCATTCCTGCTAATAATCTCATTTATGTTATTTTCCATGGAAAGACACACAAAAGCCAAACACACACACACACACACACACACACACACACACACACACACACACACACACACACACACACACACAGTCTCTCTCTGAGACACACAAACACACTGGTCTGCCACTATCTTTTTCCCAGAATGTGATCTGTCTGGAGTTGCGAGGCGTACAGTAAATCAATCCCAGAGGCATTGCATAATAGTTTGAGAGCTGCGTCCAAATACCAAAATAATCACCTTGTCAACTAGTCCGCTCTGTATCGCACTGGCTACAAATAATAAAATCACAAGGTCCCTCGGCTGTTTCCAGACAAACAAGAGTGTTTACACTGAGCAACATTATGAAGTTGGGACATTGCTGTCGACGAAATATTGACAGTGAGCCAGTATTTCCTAAGATAAGAAACATCTGGTCAACAGTAGTAGTCATAATTATGGAGCATGCACTTCTGCATATATAGACTACTTATTTAGATTATTAATCATGTTTGTATTCTACACTTCATTTTTGTGATGCATAAGTCTTTGTGTCTCTGTCTGTGACTACAGGGCTTTCAGAAAGCCAAAATTATAACATTTTTACATCTTTGAAATGTGAAATTCTACAGCTTTTACAAAAACCTAAAGTATAAATCTGTTATCAGCCTGTGCAACTTTACTGGCAGAATAAAATAATGCAGAAGGAAAATGAAAGTATGCGAGACAGTGATCAGTAAAGTTAGAGTGCATATTCATGGTCTAAAAAAAGGCTTAGAATACATAAACCTTTACACTGGCATGTCATACTGACCTACAGAGAGAACTGACCTGGATGAAGCACTGAGCAGCAGATTTACTAATCATGTACCTTGCTTTGTCTGTGTCAGTAAGGTGCAATAACCTCTTCTTTGCCAACATTAATATTTACATTACAAATAATACTTTGCTTGTAAAGGTTTTCACAATGATAAATTAATCACTAAATTAAAATATGAAATTCAGTTGCTCTTACAGTATTGCTAAGTCCCACTGTGCCAATCCATTTAGAAATATTTTCCTCAAAGTAAAATGTTTTTTTGACTTTTGGCTGTTTTCACATTAAGCCTCTTGGATTCTCCCCTTGCTATCAAATGCAACAAAGACAAAACTTCTCACCAAGGTCAAAGTTTGATCCAGTGTCATCTAATCTAATCTGAACTCTTCCTCCACTCACATACTCCCTGCTACTATCTGCATTTAACCGCTTTTTTTTTTGTGAGTGCCGTGCCATCACACAGGTTGTTGTTGTCGTCGTCCTTGTTGCGAAATGCAGCTTTTATTGATGTAACAGGTGCTTAGCTCGACTGTGGAAGTCAAAATAACACATCTCCTCCTCTGTTTGGCTTTCAGAATGGAAACTAAACTTAGACATCTTTGAGGTTTTTCTGTCACTTGATGGAAGGTGATGCCAATGCATAATGCATGAGGAGAGAGGGAAGACTTCGTCTGGCTGCTTTTTATAGACCACCAAAGCTCTGCTGCTGCACACACACTCACACATACAGAGACGCACACACGCAGGAGCCAAACGTCTCACTCGATGCGATGTAACCTCTCACAGATCAAGAAAGCAGGAGCAGAGGAAAAACAGGAATCTAGCAAACTGGCAACATTGTCGAGAATAAAAAAAAAAGAAAGAAAGAAACAAGACGAAACAGAAATGTTGACGTGCTATTTTCAGATGGCAGGGTCTTTTGATGCACAAACCAAAAGAGAGGCAGGGGGAAGAGGGAACAGCGGGGCTGGTGTTTGTCTCAGAGATGGGCTTTAACAGAAATACTTTATACGTGTGATCTTACACGCTCTCCCTCGTCTTTGTTCCCACCTTTCCAACACTTCAGTGGAAGTGTCTTTAGGTCTAGTTAAAATGAGAAAAAAAAGAGTTATCACACAAGGGGGGAACTGGGGATGTCAAATTATTTGCAGACAAACCCGAGCTTCTACTTTTGATTGCAGACTTTGCAAACACCGTTTGCTGCCCTCAAAAGTGTGGAGCTATTTTCTCCTCATCCCTCTAATCCTTATTTAACCAGGCTGGTTGACTAAGAGCACACTGTCATTTATAGTAATAACCTGGGGGAGAAACTGCAGGGAGCTGAGCATATACATGCTCACACCTGCGTGCTGCCCAGTACCACCAGATAGTGACAAACCAGAGTCACTCTGCTAACTAACAGTTCATCTGATTGAAATGTTTTGCAAATAATCAATTAAAGAAAGAAAAGTGATGGTGCTTTAAAAGGTTGTGTATTCATTGTTCAAATTCTAAAACTTCCATGTCTCTCATTTCTCTATAAGAGAACAAATCTAGGTTTATTGTGTTTTATGCAACACATTTCACAAGTTAGGTGCCTGATAACTAACTTAACACTTGCATGTGGGTTCCTCCAGCAGCAGCACCGCCCTAGTGTTGTGAACTGTTTTTGTGTTCTTTTTCCTGTTTGTTCGATCTTGTGATTCAGTTCAGCTCACTCACTCACAGGAACTGCTCACTTTAAATGATTAGTTCTTAAGTAGGCCACTGAGAAGTTCGAAGACAACACCCTTAGTATTTGGGGTTTCTGTGTCTTACTAAGGGGTCTTTGATACATTTTCTCCAGTTAAATTTTCTCCTGCCAGTCTGGGGATTTGAACTGAAACCTCTGGGTCATATTCTCTCTTCACTGTCACCTTTTATTGAATAACAGGACTTTGTCAAATGGGGAAAGCACTTCACACTGAGTGGAACTGTAGGAGAGAGGTTGAAATGGCTTCCTGAGTAACGCTGAGGGTATTAGAGAGTGAATCCTACCTTCTAAGCTTTGGGGGAATTTGGGTATCTAACTGGGATTAGCTTGAAATAGTGTCTTACTGCCCAGGAAGCACAATTAGAAGTTCCTTGGATTATTCCCCTTCTATTACCTGAGAACCCAGGCTCTTCCAACCGAATGTGCTCAATCAAACTTGGGTGGGAATAATTAGTGCAAATGTAAATTGAAACTTTTTTTTTATTTGTGACGACCTAGCTGTGACACAAACACTGTTACTTCTCACATAACTGCATTAATATTGAGACTTCAGTAAACTTATTATAAACAAAGCTGAGATGAGACGCAGCCTCTGGCCGCCTCTGCACTGCATTTTGAGCCCGATCTCACAGGAAACAGGTCCAACTTAGCAATTTAGTTTTGAGCGTGTAAGTTCATTCTCAGTGATAAAATATATTCTAAACTCAAAGTTCTCTTACTTGCCATCACTCAATTATCATTTCTTCTGCATAAAGAAAATAAAACCAGTTTAGAGAACCATGAAACACTCTGAATGAGCCAGTTTTATTGGAGATTCTTCTCATGTCAGATCTCTCGCAGAGCAGGCAAAAAAGGTGTAAAAAAAAAAAAAAAAAGTGCATGAATGGAATTATTAATATCGAGTAAGATGGTGAAAGCCATATGGAGAATTAACGTAAGGGGCACTTATGTCTCAATGATACAAAACCATAATGGATAAATGAAGCCAGCAATTTTTTGTCTTCCATGCCTGAAAGGGGTTTAGAGGCCTTGAGAACATGCTGGCATTTTAAATGTAGTCTTCATTCTCAGTATTCTGTTATAACATGGTTATATTAAATAATACAAAACTTTACTCAGTATATGGCATTATAACTGCATTGTTTCATTAGCTTACTCTGGTCAGAATGCACATTGGCTCTATTCGTCCATCTCCATCCCAGATCTCATTCATCCTCTTGTTCTTTAAAACGAGTAGCAGGGAGCAGGGACACATGTTGGAAACTGGAAGCAAACCGATTTATTGGAAATGTGGTCTTTAGAGACACGAAATGCTGCATGTAGCATGTAAGCTACATGTAACGCCATTAGGAGTTTGTGCAATACACTAATTAGTACTGTAGGTTAGGACACCTCTTGTGGGCTAACTCAGACATGACTGATTGGATTTTAATGAAACTTGCAGATCTCATTAATCTAACTTCTTACAGCCAGCTGTCAAAATTGCACTCATTATCAGAATTGCACTGATCAGATTTTGACAAAAGTTGAGAGAGATGATAAATCTCTCCACCACCGAAGGCTGGCATCACAACAATTACAAGTGACATACTATATGTTCCTGATTGGCTGAGACAGGGACTGTGTCACTCAAGCAAGGAAACATGTTTACTGTTGTTAATTTTTCCATTTTTTTTATCCTGACAACGTGAT
This sequence comes from Macquaria australasica, assembly GCA_005408345.1. Classification (NCBI taxonomy): domain Eukaryota; kingdom Metazoa; phylum Chordata; class Actinopteri; order Centrarchiformes; family Percichthyidae; genus Macquaria; species Macquaria australasica. The sequence continues at coordinate 344,011 of SEMN01000525.1, read as the reverse complement.
AAAGTCCCCACCCCCCACCCCCCACACACACACACACAAACCCCACACACCCAAGACGCACTCAGGGCAAATATGGGGGTGGTAGTGTCTGTGATATTATAAATAACACAGTGAGGATGAAAGGCAGTGGCGCTCCCCCTCCCCATCCTTCTGTCTCTCCTCTTTTCCTCCTGCCCTGCTACTCATCTATGCTCAACACGAGTGCCTCGGCGTTTGCGTGTGTGGCTTGAATTTATATGAACGTCTCCTCGGCGGGGGACAGCGGGGGCCAAGTCATTGATATGTGCAGGAGGACTCAGGATAAACAGCCCACGCCGACCGGTGTTACACCAGCCTGCCTGATACATTTTGATTGAGCAAAGACAGAGGGGTGGGGTGAGGGTGGGAGGCCAATGGAATTGGGGAGGCTTAAAAGCAGGGATAAAATGACAGAAAGGGAGCTTTTTTTGTATCTGCCTCTCCAGACTGCCACAAAATGGACCCATGTAAATGTTACCACACACGGTGCCTCACTGGACAAGATGTGTGTGTGTGTGTGTTTGTGTCACTGAGCTTTGGAGGACTTCAGCAAATAGCCTCTAAACATGGGCTACTATTTAGTTACATCTGGATCTGATTTTCTTTTTGTTTCCTTCCTGATGATCCTTTTATTTCATTGAACGCCACTACCACTATTCCCCTCTCGCCCTCTTACTTCTCCCACCATGTTTGTCTGTGTGACATGGTCAGCCCCCTAATGGACTGGAAATTCATGTTGGAAAAAAAGGCCCTTGTTCCTCCTCTCTGTCTCTCCCTGTCAGAAAACCAAAATAAGAGGTGGCGGCGGCACACTGCGCCACTTATGGCCACATTAGGATCAGCCACCAAAGTGTCACTGAATCGCCTTGTGCATCATTTTGCCTTTGTTCACCATGACATGGAGTCGTGTGTGCGGCAATGGTCCTTTTCCACTCTGTGCTTTTATCCCCAAATGGATGAACCATTTGTTGGGCTCTTACTTCTAGAGTGCATTATCCCACTTATGCCATGAATAATTTTTAAAACTCAAGTCTTTTTATTGACCTGTGTTTGTAGTGCAAAGCTTATTGACCTGTGTTTTCTATTAACGTCACGTTACATACTCTGTTACTGCCTTGCAATAATGACGGGTCATTGTTGCCAGCTCCTGTCTTTGTACTCATGCTAGCTTCAATTAGTATACATACATTATTAATTACAAATAATATATGATGATATTAGTTTGTTAATAATCATGTCTACAGTATAAATTTAGTATTTTGTGTATTTGCTCATTGAGAACCACAATGTTGACAGCTGCATTAACGTAGCCTAGTTAATTTTGGCAAATTACAATCTGACAGTTAAAGTAGATACATAAAATTATACATTAACTGAAATGCTAAGTGAAAAGATGGGACAAAACCAAATGTAAAGGAAGTGTCTGTGCTGCCTGTTTTGTGGCCAGTTTCCTTGGTGACTCATTTTCTGTTATGCAGAATTCATGTAAAAAGGTCAAAATTCACAATGGTGGTGGTATTTTATCCTTTTCAACAAATCATAACACAAAGTAATCTCGTTGACATTCCTTCAGCAAGCCCATATTTTTGTTTCGACATGTCCCTTTGTTTTTTTCCATAGCAATTTTAGAAGACAGATTAAACAGTGGCGATGCCAGTCTATGGCATTTAAAAAGAATTGCTGCTCATCAGCCTTTATGAAAATTGTTCCATCTCCTCACCACATCAGCACATAGAGTTAAAGGTGTAATTTTGACCATTAGTGGAAACATTCATACATTCATAATGTTTGTTAGACCTTAAAGTTGCATTAATCCTGCTAGCTGAAAACACAATATTGACCAATTATCACCTTATAAAGTTGTTTCTGCGAACATGATAGCAATAAGTTGCTAATTTACACATCCAGCAGACACAGAGTAACATTGGCATACATTTGGAGACAAATATCTGCCTCTTGCCTGATAGATGTTCAACAGTTTTCACCAGCTAGTCGCTAACTTTATTTGTCATGTGGTGCTTGACAGATAGTGTACAATGGGCATATCGAAGCTTTTTCATTGAAAGCAGCTGCCTGCTTCCTGTTGTGATCGATGAGAGCTGGAAAACCAAAATAATGTGTTTAAAAGAGGCTAAAAAGCTTCACACAATCATTTGATTCATTGCTAATATGTAAATATTGATTGGTGCAGCTTTAAGAATACACAGAATGCATTTTGGAGAGAAACAAAAGAGTTTAAAAGAGTAGGTTCAAATGTATTTATCTTTTATGCTAAGCTAATAGCTAATGTGAGATATAAACAGGTTTGCAAGTAAATCTTTATCGTATTTTTATCGTCACCAAATGTCTCCGATGCCCACATGAGATGCTCACCACTCTTGAGTCCAAGGTCCATTCAGTAGCCGTCCTTTCCCCAATTATCGGTTCTTTTTCTTCTGACCAACAGAATTAATGAACAAACAGTCACACACACACTACACAGCCTTTCTTCAATTTACCACCTCTTATCAATTGCCTCCCTTTATCTTTTAGTGTTTTCTTCTCTCCATCTTAACCCCCCCATTCCTCTCTCTCCAAAGCTTTTATTTACGAACATCGTTTCAGGTTGTTTTATTGCTCCCTTCAGGAACAGAGGATGGAGGAAAAAATGGAAAAATAAAAGATGTAAGGATAGATGAGGATAGAGAACAACGCTCAAGGCAGCCGAGGGAGAAATAGATTTTAGGCAAGTAATGAGAAATAAGTGCAAGTCATCAAGCATGGCTGTGCTTGGCTTTCCTTTTTTTGTCAAATAGTTTGGTGATTTAAAAAAATAAAAATGGTGATGTGAGCTGAGGAGGGTGTCAGCATGAGTTTTCAAGCAGAGTCATTTGATTTAATGAGGTTTGGCAGTAGTTCCAAAACCCAATCACAGGAAATCTGGATGAGTCAAAGCCATGAAAGGACCGTGGAGGTGTTTGAGTTGTTTGAGTTGTTTTATTTGTTGCAGTGTGTAGTATCAGTAGATTACCTTATTACCAATTACTTTTTTAATGGTGTCATATTGCAAGTAGAGGGTGCAGGTGGGAACCTTGGGTCTTTATTTCACCAAGTGCAGTGCTAGTTATGATATATGGCCAGCCAAGTCCAGCGGCAAAATAGGGGGGGTTCAGAATTACACGTGGCAAGCTGTTACGGCTCAATAACCCAGGCCTGTAATCGTCTCACATTTCAAACACACACACTGGCGTACAGACAGCCCTTGGTTGGGCTGGTTTTTACGAGGAAGCACACCGCACGAGGTGATCAGCATATGTTTTGTTGACATAAATTTAAAATTTATTGCCGCTGTCAAAAGTGACTGTTGGACAAAGTCGATTATTAACTGAGTAAATGGCCTGAGAGAGTTTTATGTGAACTTCCTTAATGGCTATAGTCAGTCTGTTTCAAATCACCCTCCCTCCCTCCTTCCCTCCCTCCCTGAGCTCCCACCCACCACACACACACACACACACACACACACACCTCTCATCATCTATTTCAGAAGCACAACATGAAAGCAGACAGTTACGATGGGATTTTAGTGTGTGTGTGTGGAGAGATCTATCCGAGCTAAATTACTGAGATGAGACAATATATTTTAATATCCTTTTACATATCATTAAACCTTGTTGAAGCTGAATTACAGTGTATTATTAGCTCTGCTTGGGCACACAGAGCATTTCAAAGTGTATAAAATATACCTATAAATGCTGACTGTCATCTAATGTTTCATATTATTCCACTATATTTCATAGGCGTGTGTGTGCACACCTGTGTCTCTCTACAATTAAGTGTGTTTCATAAATGGTGGGGTCGCTTACTTTCTGTCGTCAGACCGGTGAATCACATTCTTCTATTCATCTCCGTAAGGTGACGTTGGTTTCCTACCTTGTGTGACTCATGGGTGTCCAGGGTGCTAGTTTAACACGCCTTATTGTCACCTTGTTTCAATAATAGGGGTACATTTCTGATCATCTCTTTATCTCTCTTTATAAACTTAAGTGCTAGCACAAAATGTGATCTGGCTCAAGTGTAACCCATACAGGTACAGTTGCTAAATTTGGCTCATCTATGTGTGTGCTGAGAATCAGCTCTGTTAGCTGCACACAGGCTAGCTTTTAACCATTGTCACCAGCCGGAATTGGCCAATTGTACTTAACCTGGCTTGAATCTGGAAACCAAGCATGCCGCATATAATGCAAGCAAGTGCTGGGCCAAGCCATTTTGGCTGCCTGGGTTTTGCCCCTCTTCAAACAGCTTCATGCCACTGCAATACAATTTGTACATTATCTAATGGGGCAAATGTTATCATAATGTGTGACCATTTTTGATTTCTTTCTTTCATTACTTTACATAAAAAATTGCACTCGAAACTCACACTTACTTTATAAAAGAAGCTTCAGACCCCATTGACTAAATATTGTTAAATGCCAAAAGAAAGGGGACAGGCCTCTAAAAGTCCTAAACCTTTCCTTTAACAGACTGCATTACTGGAACAGGTGCTGTTACCACTCTGTTGAACATCAAGTAATGTGCTGTTTCAGTGGGTAGTGCTAGCTATTGCAGTTAAATTTAACACACTCTCAGCTAGGGACATACACACCGCACTTTGCTCATCAGCACTACATTTACGGTGAAAATACATGGCATTGCTTCCACTTCTAGTGGCCTTAATAAGTCCATCCATACCTTATCATTGCTCTGTCTGGGGGGCACAATGGTCAGATTGAAGAGGGACACAAAAGGCCTTTGAAAGGCTTTGTGCTCTGTGCGGGTTGTGTTGTGGTTTACCGCTTGCGTGTGTTTTCCTCTTATCGGAGTGAAAGTGTGTGAGTACATCACCTACGATCCTTAAAGGAAAGAGAACCTCGTTCCATTCCTTTGTCCATTTTGTTGTTTGTTGGTGAATTTGTGGAAATCATTTCGTTTCATTAAAATACATTACATCACGATATAACTCCTTGACTTAATGTACCGTCACAGATTGATATCGAACAGCGTAAGATTATTTTTTCCTTTCTCAGCTGTGTCATTCATCTCTGTGTCACTCTCTCCCTTTTTGGCTTTTTAAGTGTCCGTCTTTCCCTTTTGGGGGCATTTGGCATTTATAGGGCCTTTTAATTACTCACTGCTTGCCAAAGGCCTGTCATTCTGCCTTTAGTTTCTAGGGTCTCTACACAGATTCTAACCCCTACAATGGTCATGACCTGCATTTTTTTTTTTTTTTTACATCTCAGTTTTTTTTTTACCACCCTTCCTGTCAGGTTTCAAGGATGTTTTGTAGCAATTAATTGTCACTGAAGTCATTCTAGACTTCATTGCTTAATAACTCCTGCAAGCATTGCCATAAGACATGCTATAATCTCTCTCTGTCTGTCTCGGTCTCATCGCTGCTCTGTCTCTCCCTACCCCTCTCAAAGGCACAAAAGAGAGCTGTAAATCAATTTGCATTCGACATCTGACATCAATCAGTCATGTTTTGGGAGAGTGGCACCACCTCCTCCTCTGCAGCTTTGTTGAGAGACGCGAAAGATGGATGGCTGTCATCTCACCCAAGTTGAGCAGATCTCTTATCAAGGGCATTGTTTCCCCAAGAATGCCTTGTTTTGTCTGCCAGAAGCATACGCTCACCTGAGTATTGAATCATGCTCTTGTCCTGTGCAAATTTGGGGTATATCTTTTCAGCTTTGCGTTAAAGTGTTCATCATTATTCAAATTTAGAAACATGCTAATCAAGCCAAAGCCTAATCTTTAGCTTAAAGAGTTACGGTATAAGTGGTGTTTTTCACCACTTGTCGTCACCTTGATTTAGCATTAGTATCAAAAACAAGCAACAGTTTGGGAAGACTGAATGTGCCAAATCTGAAACTGCAACAACTTGACAAACAATCCTTACAATCGTGGGTGTGTGTGCCTTTGTGTACCTAACTCAAGGTGAGGTATTTGAAGTTCTCGGGAGGTTTAAGGCACAGTGGCAGTTGTTTGGCAATTCGTGTCACCTTAATTGCTTTAGAGTGCTTTCAGATATCTCTCAAGAATAATATGCTTTGTACTGAGCCGTGGGGTCTTTCAGGATTTCGTAACAGAGAGAGTCGTGAGGCTAGACTTTCTGTTGTCAGATGTTATTTAGTTACCTAACCTTCAAGGCCTTTACCACATAATCAAATATTGAACCTTAGGCTTGTCTGACCTTGTACACTTAAACTATGTTACAGCCTAATGACTGTCTATTTGGGAAAATCAGATTTTGTTTCAAGCCACACAACACCTTATAGTTTAGAGAGCAGTAATCAAAAACTGGCCCATAAATGGTTCATAACACTAAGTAGCTGTCTTATGTGTTTGCCTGAATAAATCATTCTATTTCACTTTATAGCTCCTTATCCATCTGCAGCACTTGAGATGTAGGGGGTTGATAATGCCTCTGCTTGAATAGCATCTTGTGATTTACAGCGCCAAGTCATGGTCTGGTGCTCCCTGCAGAAGAATATGTGCGGTAGTTGGACGGCTTGTTACGCTGATGGTTATTGTTATGTACTGCTGTTATGATTGATGGAGTGTGACATTTTCTCTCAAATTGCAACCTTTGTTGTGCTGAAAGTCATTAGTTATGAGCTGTAAAAAAAAATAATAAAAAAAAGCCACTTTGTTATGGACACAAACATCTATTTGAGTGACACGCATGCACATTAAGCTTTGCCTGGTCAAAGCAGTATTGTTTAACAGAGTCCAGGCAGTGAAATGTTGGTTTTGCTCTTTGTCAACAGGAAGATGCACAGTGGAATGAAGACCTACAGCTGTGAGCTATGTGGGAAGAGCTTCCTGGACAGCCTCCGTCTACGGATGCATTTGCTGTCTCATTCAGGTAAAGAAATCAAACCAACACAGAAATCACAACCCTGTACTATGATCACTGTTGAGCTAACAGTACCTCCAGTTTTCATTGCTGGGTTTGCTGTTGATTGTAGGGAATGACTGATGGGATTTTTTGAATGATAGAGCATTCATTACTGCTGTTCTGTACAGTTACATTTTAGCATTATATGTAAAGTTTCACTGCTGTCAAGAAGGAAAGGTATGAAACTAAATTTTGAGGATCATAATTTGAAACTCTGTTAAAACCCTAATAAAAGTTAGAGGTCAGTAAGCAGCTCATTACAGGGCCATGCCAATGGTTTTGCATGTCTTAATCATAATATTTCTTACGACACTTTCCAAAGCATGCTGCAGATTTGTTGTTACTTTGTTGTTCAAATTGGTCTGCATTTACGACTACATTGCCTTCTGATGCTATTGGAAGTTTGTCAAAATGAAACTAGACTTGATGTTTACTGTGATAGAGTATCTAAATCAAGCAGGGCAGTAGCCAGGATTTCAGAAGTACTGATGTCAGGAGTCCAAAGTCCAAACAATTGTTTGACTAGCCACCAAAGGCATCTTATTATTATATTTTTCTCATTATTTTAACTGTTTTTTAATCTCCCTATTTTATCTTCCTCCTGAGGACACGACTTAACTGTCCTCAGTGGTAGCTACAGTCCTGAACTTAAGCAAGTTTTACTTCCCTGAAAGTTGATTTAAATGAGTAAAGTTAAGTATATGTAATTCAAATAAATGCATTAAACATGCAAAAACACTGGCATGGTCCTTCAAAGGGAGAGTGAATCTCTTTTTCTTGCAGATTTACAGTATACTCTTATACCCTGAAGCAAGGCCTGGCTTAAGCTTTTACTCTTGCATCTCACAAATTTGGTTTACAACCATTCACACATTCAAAGTTAATAATACATCAGTATTGAAAACAGATTTTTACCTGATATATGTATTTAAAGTAGATGTCAACTTTGAAGTTTCTGCAGCCTGAGAGCTGAATAAAGGGATAACCTGCCTTACATATGCTTTATCTTACTATAAATATACTAATTTTGAATATGTGAATGTGGAGCATAACCCAGTTTCAGTGATTTGTGGATTAAATAACTCTTCAGCCCAGTAAAGCTGAGCAGCTGTGGGAAACTTAACCAAAGAGGTGCCTGCACATCATCATCCTGTCATCCTACACCTCTGTGACATTAGAGGTCTGAAAGGTAGTAGAAGTCAGAACACAGGACACATTGATTGGTCCAGTCTGACACTATAACACCCACCCCCAAACATACACACACCCCAGCAGTCCCTGTGCTCTGAGCCTACTTAGCACTGCTTTAATGGCATGCCATGGACCGTCTTTTATAGGCAGCAAAGAGCTCCTCACTCCTAAGGCTCTAAGTGCAGATGGTTTATTGAGACACTGTAAAAGCCATGGGACCTCTGAGGGAACCCCTCCTACACACACACACACACACACACACACACACACGCAAAACCCCAAATCCATGTGTTGACGTTGGCCCAGAAATTGAGCCCTCTGTTTGATACCCTGCACTTTTTTCAATGGGACACAGTAAGTGGTCTGAATTGTCTACTACTACTTGGCATTATTGTTATCGTTGTTGTTGTGGGTGAGGATACCCCCACCACTCACCCCCCACCCAAACTACTGTCAGTAGGCAGAAAACGATAATTGCCATTATCATTTGTTTGTTCGTATCTCATCCAAACTTAAACAATGACTGAGATGGATGTTGACACTCCGGCTATGTTGTGACAAAGACGAATGACAAACTCACGCTGTGCCAGTGAATTGGCTCAGCACACAACTCAGCATGTCAAAAACAGAAGTTGCTCAGAGGAAATATTCACTGTTTATTTTAAAAGTACACCCCATTTTCACAGTCCCTGCTGCACATACATGCTCCCCTTCTCACTCCCAATGTGTGTCCCAACCCTTCCTCAGACATAACGTCCAGCCCTGAAGCCTCCGTCCTGGAGCTGGCTTCTACTTTGTGTAACATCATATTATGCAATTCAGTGGCAAAAGTAAGCATGAAGTCAAAGTTTTTTTTTTATGACAAAGTGGAAGGTGAGGGTGAGTCGAGGTAATCTTGTGCTCAGATACATGTTGCCCTCTCTGCAGCTCTCTTAATGCTCCCGGGGAGATTAGCCTTAAAAGTGGCTGCTCTGGCTGCTGACATTGATCTAAGTTAACCCAATTGCAAACCTAAACTTATACTTGGTGTTTTACCAATTATGGGAATGTGTCAATGTATTAGCTGTAGTAGTTATAATAGTAACAGTAACCATTTAAAGCCAGTAGTAGTAGTACAAGAAACGGTAGGAGTAGTAGTCCTAATGATAATGAAAGCAGTATTGGAAGGTGTATAAATAATAATAGTGGCGGTAGCATTAAAAAGGAAAAATTATGCTTGTGGCAGAAGAGGCCTCTTTGTCCATAAATATATTACCTAAAATTATTTTGTAATATATTTTTCTTTTGGCTTCGTATTCGAGTTACCAGAAGTCTAATGTTTTGATCACCCCATTTATACCAATACAGGCAGACACTTGGGATAATGTACATTTAACAGGATAAGTGACCATGTAACAGAGCCAACATGAGCAAAAACTAAACTTGATGAAAAGCATGAAGGATTATACTCACTACATGCAGTAATTTAAAATGTCATGGACTCGAGCTGTGCTGCCTTTTGTAACAAACAAAAAGACAGAAAATAAATGAATGGTTTGATATGAATCATTTATTTATTTTCATACATTTTGACAGTATTTGCCAACCATTTCTCATCTCTAATATTGTGTGATTGCAGAGAGTTAACAGCGCTCAAATTAAATCTATTTAATGTTTAATTTTGAGGGAAGATCATGGTTTAGTTTCCCATAGAGGGTAAAGGATGAGGAAGGAGAAGGGTGACAGGTAGATGGGTCATGGGAAAGATCATTGATTCCTTTTTTTTTTTTTAAATAAAATAATACCACTAGTGTGAAAAAAGGTGTGAAAAATGATTTGGATGAAAATCAGAACATAAATCCAGGAGGTGCTTGTGTCAGCTTAGACCACACTGAGGTAATCATTATCTGAGCAGATTTTCTATAGAAAGTAGATCATTTGAAAATCCTGTATGATATCATCAGGTTAATAATAAAGCACAATTTGTACCCATTGGCACGAGGTGAAGATCAAATGGAAAAAAAGAACATTGAAAACTCGAGGAAGAACTACATACTCCACCTTGAGAAAGGCAACCGAGCGGAAGATGTGGGCAGTGTATTTTTAGCAACAGTGGCAGCAAGTGCACAAACTTTTTTTTCTTTCGTTCTCTTTTTTCCTCTTTCCAAGCGGGGCTGTGTTGACGCACGACATCAACCTGTACTGTTACACACATCAGTGTTGATTCATAGCCGCTTTGGTCTGGCGTAAAAGGCAAGACAAGCGCTTCTGTGGAGACGGGCGACGGTTAGGGAAGAGACAGCGCTGAGGCGAAGCTTCTTTGATAGTTTTTGTTGTCTTTTTTTTTCTCTCTCCTCCACCTCCACCTCCACCGTTTGACTTTCAAGGTTTTTCTCGGTCTGACGCCGCGTCTCGATTTTTATCGTGTCTCTCTGTAATGATGACACTTCACCGAGTCCCAAAACCCTCAACCCCAGCCCCTCCTCCTCCCCCACCACTGCCGCCGCCATCATCCCTCAGCTCGCTTCAGAAAAGACAGAATATTGGGGAGATGAAGCGAGAGAGTGGAGAGGCTTTTTGGTATGCGCAGCGTGTCGTGGATGTGGAGCGTTTCAGACGCCGCTGCTGCCTCCTCCCTCCACTCTGCTTTTCACTCTGTCTCTCACTCTGCCTGTCTGTCTGTCTGTCTCTCTCTCTGTGCTTGTTGTACGGAGGACTTGGCGGCTCGCCAGTCTGGGCTGCCTGCCACCACTGAGGGTACAGTATGTACAGTCTACCTTGTGCCAGCTATTTATTTTTTCCCTCTCGTCTCGTTCTGTCTCAGTCCTCTCTCCACTTGTTGTTTTCTTTTTTTCTTTTTCTTTTTTTTAATCTCTGCCTGACGTTTAGTGTTTGACAGCCTTTGCTGAGCCAAAGCCTGCAGATGGGGGTTCAAGCAGGGTGGAGAGCTGTGACTCAGCCCCTTTTTGGGTGCATTTTGAGGTCCTACACGTTGTTTCCTTTAGATGATAGCAGCACTTTTACACTGCTGACTGACAAAAATGCCAGTATTTTTTAAACTTTGCAAAAAGATGACCCACCCCAAAAAATATTGAATGTTTCACCTAAAATGATATTTGATTCCAGGCCTGAAACAGCAGATAAACCACAATGAAACACCCAGAATAATGACTGGATACTGAACCCTTAATACTTTAGACTGTATAATATTTAGTCAAAGTTCTTATACAGCTGCTTGTGTGTAGACAACATGTAACATTTGAGAAGTTTGGCTTCTTTTATTCAATTTTAAAAAATTGACTTGTAGAAAAACATGTTCATATTTGATTACAAAAAAAATCTTAACTCAAGGTCCACTTGTTAGCATTTCCCAGAACTTTTAACTTTCAACTCAATCTTTATGACAACTGAGCAAAGTTAATCTGCAGAGGTTTTTTTCGTCAAACTAGCTTTTTTCAAGGTAAAGAATTAACTTTCACACCTAGTTTTTATGTTTCTCAAAGTAAGGTATCTAATAAGGAATCAGTTTGGTACTGTGTAAAAGTTCAAACAATATCCCGCATTAATCAAAACATGACATTAGAATGAATTCATCTCAAGGGCTTCAAACAGACACACCAGTGTCGTTTTAATTCAGTCCCAAAAAAAATACGCAACAGTCAAACTGTATTTTATCCACCAAATCAAAAATAATCTGGCTTTTAAATCTAACCCTTGTGGGTGTGTGTGTATACGAATGTGTATGCGTGCCTGTGTGTTGAAGCTCATCAAACAAGACCAGACCAGACTGATATGATTCACAGTTTGTTTTCTGAGCGAGCTGATGCAGCATAATAAGATTACCAATAAGACTCTCCCTGAACACCCGCATCGCCATCTCTGTTAGCACCAACTTTTCATCTCACTGCCTTTATAGCTTAAGAGTCTTAATCCTCCGTTTACAGTATGTATACATAGTACAGAGTTCCTGGATTAGCCAACCGATTGTGTGTGTGTGTGTGTGTGTGTGTGTGTGTGTGTGTGTGTTAGACCTGAAGCACATTATAAAAGATTCATCTTTATTTAACCAGCAGTCGCAGGCTAAGTGTCTTGCTCAAGGACACATTGTGATGATGTATGAATGAAGAGATGGTCTCCGTGATGTGTCGCCTGGCAATGAGGGAACCACAAAGACTACTTAAGTATAGAATTGCCTTTGTTTACCTGCATGTTTCCTTTGCTTTACTGTTAATTATATTTAGCCACTGTGTAAAAGTAAATAGAAGACTTTCAGGTGACATTCACCATATGTCTGGCAGATCTTCAGATGCACTGTGAACAGCTGATCCCGCTCCTTAAAGTATTACTGGATTTCTCAGTTGAATTCAATAGAGACACTTTTTGGCTGTTCCACTGGCCTCCAAGGATTTGTCAACAGCAAAGCTGAGACATTATTATGCGATCTTTGGTTTATTAGTAATTAATATTATTAGGTAAGGCTGGATGTCAAATATCAATACTCTCTTAATACCGACTTTAAATTTCTCTGTTCATTGATGAAAAACTGTCAAGTACCAGAATTTGTCATTGATTGCTTGGTTAGATTCTTAAGCTTCTTAAGGTTCGTGCAGCTTTTTAAGAGTAAACTTCAAGCACTTTTCAAGCACTTTGAAGGTACCTAAACCAAACATCATCACATCTAAATTGTTACTATGAATTCCAGGAGACAACAAACAAATATGGCGACGGGATCGTTTCATTTCCAATATTAAAAGATTTTTGGTTTACATGAGTGATTGTGTCAATGATGAAGCACCAGATTATGTTGAAAAATCAAGCATTTTTCAAGGAGCATATTTGAATTCAAGCATATTCCTAACCTTGAAAACATAACGGTTAAAATTAAGCATTTTCCAAACTTTAACAAAGTTTAACAATGATTATTTTGTTAGCATTCAACAGCTCCAGGTCCAATTCGTCTTTGACATATCTGCAGTCAAACCTATGTAGTTGCTAACCAGAGGCACGTGAGGCAGAGGTGGTTACCCCGTACAAGAATATACAAAATAACAAGCACACAAAATAGTGAACTTCACAGTGAGGAAACTGTTTCAGATGCAGCTCGTACTCACAAGCTCAATCACAGTTTACCCACAAATACATATTATCTCAGAGTCTCTGCACTATTGATGGAAACATGACTTTACATGATAATCTCCTGGCATTTCGGGTCATATGCTAGCACTGTGTGATGGTGTGTCACACAGGCTTCATCGGTTTGGTATGCCTGTGTTTGGTTTGTGCATTAGTCAGCCAGTCAACAGATACCAAATAACCGAATGGATTTTAAAGAGAGAGAAGTATGCTATATACAGAGAAATATTGTCTGCTCTAAGTGGCTGTGTACCTGAGTAACATCTAATTGTTTATGTTCTGTTCTATAGTTTATTTGACCTGAATAGTACACATTAACTAACATTATTAGAGTTAGCCAAAAGTCTAGTTTTCCTGCTGTCCGTGACCAGATGTTCAACTTGGCTCCCTAAAATTAAAAGCTTTGTTCAAATCTGATCCCAATCTGAGTGTGGGAGTTAAATGCCCACGTAAACGTCCAGAGCATTTAGATGAGGAAAAATGCAAAGAATTTGGATATGAACACAGCGAGGCGGGAGGGCTGCTTTCCCACTGCTCTTTGTCTGTGTTTCTATCTCCGTGGCGTTTGTTTGGCTGTTTGGCTGTCGGCTGGTCGGCTGTTTTGGCGTCGTGCCGGTTCTTCCCTCACAGTGATGACGACATATTTGTGCCGGCAGGTCTGGATGTTCTGCCAGCATTCCAGCATTTATGATCGCTCGCAGATGTGAGTCCAGGAACACACTGTACTGTACCCAAACCCAGAAATTAATGAAACTTGACTATCTTCCAGGCCACAAATTCCTAAATGTGTGTGTGTGTGTGTGTGTGTGTGTGTGTCTGACTGTGTGTGTGTATGTATGAGTGAGAAGAGAGACAGGAGACTCAAGGGAGGGAGGAGTGGCGGGGGGAAAGTGCTATTAAAAGCAAGTAGTAGGAAAAGAAGTAGTTCAGGGAAAAAAATAAAAGTATGGCCCAAAGTGTTACGCGGTTTGCATGTACATTTTTTACCACAGCTGTGTTCTGTCCTGCATATATCACTGCTGTTTCCCTGGGTACGTTAACACAGGATGACAGTCAGAGCGGATAAACAGCAGTAGCTCATGCTTTAGTAGCATAACATTACTCTTCTCTGCAACTTAAAGCCCCCCCCCCTTCCTCTGCACTTCTTGTAATACTTCCCCTGGCCTGTTGATTTACTGTTCCAAACACCGCTGGGATTAAGCAGCTGAACAAATCTCAACTGGGTTGTATTACATGGGAGGAGGGCACGTCGGGGACAGACAAGTGAGAGGTGACACAACACAGGGGTCAATTTATAATACTGTAGCATCAGTCGTTGCTGTCAGACTGATATTTTTATTTCCCTACCAGAGATGGGGGGTGGCGCTTGTTAGACCTTTGTCCTGAGCAAATGTGACTATCATTGGAAATGTGTTACTCTGAGCAGCTGTGCTCCTTAGCCAGAACTCAGTGTACCTGTGCCGTGGGCTTCTTGGAAAAGCAGTGTTTTTTAAAGAAATAAAACATAAAAATAGCCGGGCCCGAGCAGCATGTGAGGGATGATTCTCTGGGTGATGGAGTCTCTGGCTGACCAGGTTGACAGTTCTGTGTCTGGAAGCACACTCAGACTGGATGGCCAGTTGCCTTAAATGTCATTTTGCTCTGCGTGGTTCTACCTGACACCTGTAGCTGCCTTCCTGCCTTCCTGGAAGAGGCTGTGTGGGTATTAACTGTAACTTGCGCTGCTGAGAAATGTGTCACTTACTAGCAGAGTCTCACTGTCTAATGATATGTTTTGTATCATGTTATTGCAGAGCTATCCAACTCATACTTTGGTATTAAATGGCATTTACAGGTGCTAAAGCATTTTTTTTAGATATGGCGTGGGGCTAAGGATGGGGATGTTGGCTAGTCCATCTGTCTTCTCATTTGGCTTACAATGTGGATAGTCAACTCCAGGAACACGTTTCATTTTTTCAGAAAGACAGACATAAGAAACTCTCTACAAGAGATTGCATAGAGTTATGCAAGCTGGTGGAACAGCAGCTAGCCCCAAAATGGCATCTGAACAATCTAATGGGTTGATTGATGTGAAATTTGCACATTCAGGCTCCCCAGAGGATTGACCCTTTTCATTGTGGACACTAAATGAGCTTTTCTCCAATTAATTATAATTTTAGCTCCACTACAGGTAAAATCAGCAAAATCCTGAGTATGTTGTTTGTTCGATCCAACACATGTATAGGTGTTTCAGCCCCTAAGGGTTTCTGGTTTAGCTTCAGACTTTTATTTTCATGAAATATTAGATACAGTATCCTTGGTTCTGCTGTAAACAAATCAAAAACCTTCACCAACCCATTTGTTAGCCTCCATCTCATTTCAGCTGTATCATGTGTCCCAGTACAACACATTTCCCATGAATCCCATCGCTCCCTGTCACACTTTCCTTGCCTAACGAGGCTAAATATTTTAGAAATAATTTTTCTATTTGCTATTTTCACTCCGTCCAACATCTGATAGCGCCACAGGAGGAACAGGGCCTCTTCCTGTTTTGTGATTCCGCTGATTAGTTAAAAATGTAGACTAGAAGAGGCTGTCACTCTTCCTGACAATGATCCCGTTTGTCTATGGTCTCAAAATAAATGAGGGTTTCATATATCAATGTACAATGTGTAGCTAGAGCATGAGCACCTCATATTTAAATAAGTATATACATCTATTTGGCTGAATGAATGAGTGAATTTTTATTCAGGTACAGAGTCTTACCTATTCTCTTACCTGTCCATCTAACATGTTAGATATACAATTACATAGCATTTTACAAGGGAATACATTAATGCAAAACACAAAATTTATATATAAATATGCAAAAATGAAAGTAAAGTAACAATAATTCAATAAAAATTAATAACTTGAAATGCAATCAACAGGCAAACAGTAGGTGAAATTGTTTAGGTCAGTACTCAAGTTAATGCTATGCAGTTGCCATTAGCAAATCTACTTGCTTCAATGGTCAAAATCCAAAGAGCCACTAACAAATATGCCTTTAATCTTATACTTAGCAGAATCTCTACAATAAGTAAAACAATTTAGAATCATCTGAGCAAGCTCAACTCTTTATTTACAAGATGTGAAAAAAGATGAATCCTCCCTCAAGCATAAATACTCCTAATGAAATAATTCCACAAGTAATCAGCTTTTGTCAAACAAGCAGCTCTGGCAGATTAGTTTGTAATCAAATTACTGCAGTCCTTTTCCTGTGGTATTGGTTGCTCCCAAAGCCTGTCAATCAAAAAGTTAGACAGGGAAGCTCAAAGTTGACTTTTCAGCCCTCTCTATTTTCAGACAAGAAGAAAAAAACAGAAGGACTTGATCTTATTCCTTTTATTACAGGGATATTGCAGCTTTAAATCCTTTTGGTTGCTAAGTAGCGAGTGCCCCCGTGCTCCCTTAATGGGCCTGATTTGGTATTCCGCTCTGATGCCAAGTCTTATTTTTGTATGCGAGACAAAGTGTTTTGATGGAGGGTGATTGCTGAAACGTCTGTGTGTCTACCAAAGGCTGTTTTTTTTGTTGTTTTTTTTTGGTGGAGAGTGAGAGTTTTATGGCCTCTCACAGTACAGTACACTTTGTGCCTTCTGCTCAAAACAAGAACACAGTCGATTGAATTTTGGATTCACTTCATCATCCCTCCCTCCTCCCAGCAGCTTTGTTGTCAGCGAGCAGCATGTGTGTGTATGTGTCTGAGAGAGAGAGAGAGATGTGAGTGCTCGCTGTGTGTGCTAGATGCATGTGTAAGTGTGTGTGTGTGTGTGTGTGTGTGTGTGTGGTAAAAGTCAATTATTGCAAAAGGCTGCCAATTAATTTGCTCTCCTGGAAATTCGAATGATACTTTAGAACGTGCACACGCTCATAAACACATGTGTACACACAAATCAAGCACACACATTCTCAATTACACACAAACATGCGGTAAGCTGTACACACACACACACACACACTGCTCACCATTAACTTGAAAGGAGGGAGAAGATGCACAGGCTGCAGACATTTGTTTGCTCCAGAGTGTGATGTTAAATTAGGTCGTGTGTGTGTGTGTGTTTGGGGGGCTCTTACTGGCTGAATAGTGAACATTGCTCAAGGGGGGCTAAAGCAGGATCAGGTGGAATTGTTCGGTCTAGTCTCCAGGTATTCTGGGAGTGTTTTTTTTTTTTAGGCAGAGGGTCCTTCAGACTGTCTCAGGGCCTCCGGATGACAGAAGGGCAGAGCTGGTTGTGAGTCCCTGTGGCACTTACCTGGACACAATAAGTCTCGCCAGTCACTGACATCATCATGTTCCCCCTGCTAAAAATATATACTTTAATTACCAGAGAAATAGAGACTCCTGTATATTGCAATGCAGTCAAATGTCTATATAAAAAAAAGAACTTAGAACTTAGAACTTATACACAACTTCCAGACACCTGGCATTTAATATGGAGTATGTTACATGTGACAAACCCATCAGGCCTTTACCGCATGGCAAAATGAATAGTGCATAATAAGGAAATGTATTTGCAAATACTGTCTGGTGTGGTTGAGTTTTTAAAAAAGGAAACCAAAGTTTACCAAGGAAGACTTCAGTTATGTAAAGACTTAAAAGCTTGTATGTGAGAGTGTACATGTGTGGTACTGGCAAGGTCCAGTTATGCAGTTCTGGATAGTAATTAGTGGTATCTGCCACATTTGGAGGAGGCGCTGTTATGTGTGTCTGTACAGCACATGTTTATATAAACCCTTTGTATTCCGTTTTTGTATGTTATTCTTCGATATGTAATTATTCTCTGCAAAGATTTTCACACGGATCATTGAAGTTCTACAGTCTTTACCTCCATGTCTTGCATGTTGTGTCAAAGTTGGCCTACAGGTGTATTACAAGGGTGTACAGGTGTGTGTGTGTGTGGGGGGGGGGGGGGTCATTAAAAGGGTTTCTGAATGCATCACAAACACCCCCCTCCCAAAACAAAAAAGGAAAAAAAGCCGTGGCAGTATGAGAGGTGGGTAGCACAGGGGGGAGATAAGGTTGTGAGAGCAGGAGGCTAAATTTAAATCGTAATTGGCCGACTTCCACAAGCTTGTGGGCATTTTAATGAGTCATAATAACTTCATTTAAAACCAGCTGAGCAGAAAATAGATTGGAGAGGAGCCTGTGGCTAGTATGGATTTGTGTTGCTTTGTGCGAGTGTGTGCACGGACGTGCATGTCCTGAGCTTGACTGTAAAACCTACACGCACTCACACACACACACACACACATGCACATGCACATGCACACACTGTGCAGAAACAAAGTGGTGCGACATGTATCCAGGACAGCTCACAGAATAAAACTGAGCTGCTTTTCACGTGTGTGTTGGTAGATGGTAATGACACAATCAACATCATTTTTAACATGGTGACCATGACAGTGTTTGTCAGACACACTAACTCTACAGTTACAACTAATTCAGCCTCGCTCAATTTCCAAATAATATCAAGCGTGAGGATAGAAATAGATTTGCAAAAGAAACGTGAAAGAAAATGAAATGAAGCTGTTTTGTGGGCACATACAGGTATGATTGGCATTCTATACAGCTCACCTGCTTGTTTTGTTGTACCTGTTGGGGTGGGGCCAGTTACAAGCTTAACATTTAGTACATGGAGTTTGGTGTGGTGATCTCATAATTGCCAGCATACTGTTGGTCCATCATCCTTCAACCTGAGCAGAGAGCCTCGCGGTGTCTGAAATTGTTACACTATTTGGTCCACTATTTTCAGTCTTCACCCTTATGTAATGTTGTCAGAATGTCTAGTGATGACGGTTATACTCTGTACACTGTACAAAGTAACACGCAATCAATGGTCAACTAACTAGGTAGTTAGCTACCAAGTAGTTAGTTTGGTAGTTAGCTGTATGAAAAGAAAGAGGTTTTTGATTTTGCCAACAAACACACTATATAGTCCACAACATAGCGGACACAGCTCATGTCCTGAATGTTTTCAGCTGTTGAGACGTCATCGTTCTCTGCTTTAATCACCTTCAAATCCACTGTCAGATTCACAAAATCGTCACCACATAACAGTAGAAATGTAATTACAAGAAGTGTGGTACATTTTCTTTATTTATCATCTATTGTTTCTTATTATTCATTAATGGAGCGATGCCTGCGAGCTAGTTCAGGCAGTCAACTCGAGCTGCGCTGCTATACACACACGTGACATACCTCACTCTCCACAACCATCTACCAAACACACCCTCCCAATTTGGCGGCCTATTTAAACTAAATTTCCCATCTCTCCCTCTGCCTGTCAATGCCACTGCTGCCCTGCATCAGTATTGCCACTTGTTCTTGCAGCCCCAGGATCTCTGCCCCAGCATCCACCTGCAGGCTCCGGCTGGGGGGTTTAAGATATTTGCTCATCACTCCCCAATATCTCTATGTAAACATATCTGCAGGGAGTGATGAGGTCGGAGCCTAGACGCCAGACTCTAACTATGTTCTGCTGCTATAATAAACATTTCAAACGTGAAATCTTATCTGACTGAACTACTTTCTTTATTATTTAGTAAATGCAATAGGCAAACAAAATTAAAAAAAAAAATACACTTGAATTTCTATTCTGTGGCAGGCTGTATTGTATGTATTTATGATCTAAATGGTGGTGGGAAAGTTTGGACAGGCAAAATGTTGTAAATTAGTATCCCACACACTTAATTTTCAGCTATTTTCATTTATAATTTCAGCTGATTTCTAACATCTCTTACTGCAATATATGTAAGAAAATTCTTTACATAAAATTTACAGTACTGCTTCCCTCTGTATTAATTCACATGTAGTATTGTAAGACTGCCTCAACGCCTCAGACCTTTTGTCATGTGTGTTAATATCCAAGCGTGAAATGTGCTGTCTGTTCGAGGGTGGCGTCCCTTGTAAACTGCCCGGTCCGCTGTGAGCGTAGCTGAAGCTCTGTAGCTGTCAGCCTGCCGAACACTTACTGTCGTATCAAATCAGAGCT
Source organism: Macquaria australasica (assembly GCA_005408345.1). Taxonomy (NCBI): domain Eukaryota; kingdom Metazoa; phylum Chordata; class Actinopteri; order Centrarchiformes; family Percichthyidae; genus Macquaria; species Macquaria australasica. The sequence goes on along the minus strand of SEMN01000525.1, from coordinate 323,758 downwards.
TCCTCTGATGACCCTCCCTGTGTATTGTCACCATCATCTACCCACGAGCCAGACAGGGAGTCACACCTGGAAGTGAAGTGAGAGTTATTCCATGAGACAGAAAGCGTGTGACAGAGTCCTGCCAGAAAAAGAGTAAAACCACTGTGCCTATTCAGAAAATGCCTCAGATTTCTCCAGCATTATACCCAACAGTAAAACATTGTTCTGGTAATGATATAACAGTGTGTCAGTGTGCATTCAGGCTGGCTATTAGATTTTCACTACCACTTGTCACAGTTTCTGTAATGAGCCCCTGGTATGCACTGACATCGGCAGAAATGGAAGTCAGCCAATCAAATTTGACAGCTCTTTCATTGTGTCATGACAGTGTGTGTAATTAGGCAGGTTTTACATGAGTGTAGACAGTCACACACGTCTCTGTTCACATGTCCTGTTCAGTTGTTCTTCTGTTAGATTATTGGCCAGCTCATGCCCAGGGCTTCAAATCAAGGCTGTATTTAGTCGCTGGTATTCCCATGTTAAATAAATAGCCAGACAAAAATATTTTTCTGTATATCTTCACTGCACCATGTGACAGTCAGATGAATGAATAATTATTGAGTACATATGTCTTTGCCCAGTCCAGACAGCATAACTCTCACATCTTGATTTTTATGTTGCCTTATATTATTTAATAAAAATCCAAGACCTCCACTTATTCTTTTGACAGTTTGTTCCAAATTTGCTTTAGCATACTAAAATCTGTTTGTACATTTGAATGAAATGTCATTATGGCTTTTTTTTTGTGTGCAAGGGATCTAGATTCTGTTACAGTCCCAACTGGGAAAACAGAGTGGGGGGATTGTTTGTGACACAAATGGTAATAAAAGTAAATATTCTCTCAGGCGAGACCTTTTATTGCATTATGTAAGTTGGCCCATAGCTCTGGGAAACTTTTTAGATCAATTTCGCAGCACAGATTAGAAAGCTATGAATCCCATTTATGGAAGAGCTCCCTCATGAAATGCTCTTTGAAACTTTTATATTTTCGGATGAAGAGAGAATGAACCCGGCTAAGCAAAGATCTGCCGACGGCACTTTCATGTGGGGGGAAGAAAGAAAGCAAGAGAAAGGGAAAGGAGACAGAGCGAGCGAGGCAGAGGGAGAAGATAAAAGCACTCCCAAAGCCATCTGGAAGTAGCCAGGACACACAAGGATTGCTTTTATGCTACTAATTCCACTGGGAGGTGCGACATAAAAGCAAAGCATGGATATTTTGTTATAACTGTTGAAAACAAGCAAGTGGCCACGGAATACTAATACGGCCGGTCAGAGGAAAAAGCACTTCAATCCAGGAGTAAACAGGCTTTTTGGATGGCCCCCAGAGGATTTATTTTGGCGGGTGTATTGATTTGCAACTATTAGTTGACTATCTTGCAGACAGTTTCTTAAACACTCTGTACAGACTTTCAGGCTGCACCACATATACTGTGCAGGCTATCTATTTAATTTGATAATTAGCTATTGGCTGTGTATACATGCAGGAAGAATACTGATTATCGTTCATATTTTGGTTAAGTTATAAATCTTAGGAGTACCCCTGTTCATTAGGGGTTAAGACGCTGTCCGTAAACCGGCACATGCGCAGTTCAAGTCCGGCCAGGGACTTTGGTTGCATCTCTCTCTCCCCTTGTTTCCTGTCATCTCTCTAGTTATAATCCTTTTTCCTTTTCCATCGTATCAAATGCAGAAGACAACATTCGATCATGATTTCGGATGACATTCTTGGCTGTCGTCTTGATTAAAACAACATGACGCGATAAATCCTCTCAGCTCACCAGTTGCTCTTCTTATGTTGCATTTCAGACAGGGTGGTGAAGTGTTTTGCTGCAATACATACGTATGTCATTTCAAACAGAACTCTGGGACCTGTAATTAAAAAACTACTTGCTGTTACCAGCAGTAACCACAGGTGTCGCCTGATCAACAAATTTAAAGTCTTACTGAGAGTTGGATTTAATTTGGGGTTTTGAATAAACCAACTTTCCATGTTGCAGTGGCTGATAGCTGTTTAACAGCCCATATAACAGGGTTTCTTATAACCTTTTTTGGGGGCTGCCCCACCCCACTGCATGTTGCATCACACCAACTACGTATTGTATGATCACACAAAAGGAACCGTAAATTATTACTGAAGGCTACAGTGCTAATAACTGTGTGTAAGCACACCCCAAACAACACTATAAAGTGATCATAACTAATATTATAGCACTGTCAGCCCTGTTAGTTCACTTATACCTCAGGCGGTCTGTGTGGAGTATGACATTACCTTCCTTCTTTTAACTCAGTTATAATGTCTATATGCACTGACCCAAAACCAGTTAGCTTGAATGTACCCAGTAAAAGTTCCTAAGAAAGAGCCTCTGCTTCATGAGATGTCCACTAAATATGCACACACATCTCAGTGGGTTAAACTGAAAGACATAAAGAGTACAAAGACATAATGAGTGCACCCAGCATGACAACAGCACACACCGCCAGTACAGATGTTTCTGTCAAACTGTCACCCACTTTCAGACTTGCACAAACCTTTGAAATGCTGCATGAAATTCTGTGTAAACTTGGGATGTTTCCATCATTATGGTTGAAGTGAATAAAGCGGCTCCTTGAACATCACAAAGCACATTGAGCTGAAAAGATGGCACGGTCACGTTTGCTGCTAGTGGTGCAGTTTAACACAGATCATAAAAGTTTCATTTTCACCAAGGTTAGAGCTTTAGAAGATGATACTAAACTAAGTGAATATTAACTGTTTGTTAAGTAACTCCATATTTAATAGATATTTGGGTGCAAAGTAATGAAAAATGACCTGAAAGTGTTCATGCAGGCACAGCTGTGTTTCCATTAAACTATCCAGCAAACTGTTTAAAACTTAAAGTTTAAAGTGTAACAAAATATAAAAGTTGAATTTAGTGACGTTGGATGAATACATTTGAAGAGAGTAAATCCTAAATGTCAAAATATATTCAGCTGAAAAAAAGATTTTTTTCTAAGTATTGATTAGTATTCATAAGTCACAGGCAATTTGTGCTTGAGCGTTTGAAATATATTGCTATTTAGTATAATTTCATGGTTTCACAACCACAATGGAGACTTGTACTTGTTAGAAATAATAACACAATCATGATAATTAACACATAATATTCTCCTGTACCAACTTGGATGGACAAAATTCAATTTTCAAGTGAACGCAATACATTGCTTAACTTTGCTTAGCATTTCAAAATTCACCTTTTTTAGATTCAATTGCACACTAAATAAATGTAAATTAAATAAAATGTACGTTGAATTTCCCTGATAACCCAACAAGGTAACAGCAGGAAAAGAGGGGAAAAAATCCTGCTCAGAGAGCAACTAGAGAGGACAGGCGAACCCATTGAACCGTACAGTCACCATTTGGCCTATTTCTGCCTCAGCTGATTGTACCCCCTCCCCTCCCTCCAACCACACATATACACAGACTTCCCGACTTTTGGCTGCCTGCCAAGTCCTGTCATTGCCTCTACAGTATCTGCTGCTGTATCTATATCCAGAGCTATATGGAGGCCCGTGCACAAAGTGACAGGTCCGAGGGCCAGAAAGCCCTCAAATCAAAATAACAACTTCACTTTGGTCAAAGGAGGAAAATGATAAACAAATATTTTTTGCGCTGGTTTTCATGGTTAAAGTTAACAAATTTTTAAAGAAATCTTAAGCTGAATTCAACATTTAAAATGCTGTTAATAACAGTATTCAATAGCTTAGAATTCCAGATAATTGAAGACTTTTTAGAGACCTGTTGACACCCTGATTTACTTTAAATCTATCAAAACTTACAATTAACAGAATGTGTGAGAATCAGTTTCTCCTTGTCTGTTCTTTATTTAGGACTATATGCATCTATGTATAATGCAGTATGCATGCCGTAAGCAATGTCTTTTAACTTTATTGTAGCTCAAAATGAAAGCAGCTGATGAAGGCAGCCAGAAAGCTGAGCTCAGACTCTCATAAATGATAACTAATTGGATCTCAATGTCATCTGTGCTGTGGGTCTGGACAGAATCTGAACACTTGGAATTTTCTTCATCTTTTTTTTTTTTTTTTTGGACTTTTTTCACCAAATAATATCTCCACTCTGACACCCCATTTGGGGAAAAACAGATGACTTAATGGAAAAGAGCTAGTAACCTCTGTATGGTGTCATTTGGCAGATAACACAGGCTTGATGACTACAAGTTCTGTGGTATTTTGAGGTAAGTTTATTCCCCTAAATAGCTCTTGTTGTGAGATTTCCCTAATTGATCCGATTTGCCTGTTTGAAGTCAGCACTTATTATGTTTTATGTGGAAGATTTAACAGGGTGGAAGAGAGGATTTTGGAATCAAACAAAATAAACAAGTATGTAAATCAATGCACCTGTGCAGTAAAAAAACAAAAACTGCATGTTTCAAGCATTTCCTGTTGTTTAGCCGTGTGGAAATCCTATCATCTGCATTCTCAGCCATGTCTCCAGTTGTTTTTGTTGGCTCAGCTTGGCCTCTTTCCTTAGTTGAACTGACTCACGTCAACAATTGTTTAGCAATGATCTAGTTGTCTTTTTGGTCAGTGTATCAAAAACTAACCTTCATACCATGACATGGGAACATGCAGACATAGTAGAGACACTTCACTTCAAAAACAGCAACTTATTAGTCTTCTTTTCTGAATAATTCTAGAAACAATTTGATCACATCTTTCAAGCTGCAGTCTATTTATCCAAGGAGTGTTTCTCTGCCAGTTTACACTATTCCCTCCTTTTTTCTTTGTCACAGTTTTACTACCCAGGTGATCACTGTATTCCCTGCTTTCTACTCAGGCCCAGTGACTCCAGCCTTAATAAACTCAGTATTGCCTTTGACAATGTGTGACTTGAAAGCAGGAAATAATGGGCCCTAAACACTAAATCTTTACAGGTTATTGACCAGGAGAAAGGGAGGGAGAGTGTGTGTAGGGCATCCACCAACTCCTGCCATGATTTCTCTGCTCATGTGACCATTTTGGTTCACTGTGTACCAAAAAGGAGAACAGCGGCAGAGGGAGATAGCTGGACAAAGGGACAGTGAAAGGTTTTGTAATGCAGAAGACATTAGTTTCAACATCTGACAAGAATGCTTCTGCTAACATGAAACTGGGTGAATGCATTGTGTGTCCACCACGCGGGTTTTTAATGAGCAGGAGCTCGGGTGTCTCCTGTTACACTGGTAAAAGTCCCAGGGACAGCCTCTGCCTTTGCTTTGGTCTCATTCTCCAGCACTCCTTGGCAGTAATTTTTGCCTGCTACTGCAGAAGAAGAAAATAAAAGACCAGGGCAACAAGTGTTGCTTCTGTGTCTAGATTTGGTGCAATCACCTTAAACCTCAGCCCACCACCAGCACCCCACAGGCAGCAAACAGCAGCCAAAATGAGTTTTCCTGCCCTGATCCAGCAGCCATCTCATCCCTTCCTCTCTTGAACTATAAATGCATTTACAGCACTGTAAAGAGGATGTCAATTGCTGGATTCCCAGCAGCTGGCTGGGCAACAGTATGTGGTGGTCACAGGGTTCAACTGCTGGTCAGAGTCTCAAGTCTCTCTGTCTCTCTTACCAGCACACATATAATAAAGTTAATATTGTTTGAAAATTAGCTTCCTTGCCTTGCTAGCGGCGTGGCCTAAAGCTGAAGATGTCAGTCTGTCCAACACTTTGTTCCAGGACAAGATATCTCAACAACTACTGCCAGTAAAATTTGGTATGGATATTCATGGTCCCCAGAAGATGAAGCAAGACTCCTCATTGGAAAAAGACAGCATTGGATGTTTGATCAAACACTTAGAATGAGCCTTGAAAATGGCCATGAAAATAATGACTGTTGTCTCTGAAGCCAAGGTCTTTTCCTAACCTTAACCAAGTAGTTTTAGTTGCCTAAACTTAACCGATCCTTAACCATAGAGGTTGTAGATCAGAAAACGCTCATATGAATTATATGCGGTTATGGAAGGCACTGACAAACCTCCTTTTTTGTTGTCATCTGACGATTGGGACACCAGATCAAAGCATGTTCATGGATCATATTGGAAAACAATGACAAATGACCTGTTTTGTTGTTCAGTTCGGAGGACTTTTGGATGATACATAATGATTTCAGTGATGTTGACAGCCATGATAATGTATCTTAAAATTTAGCATATTGCCTTGTAATCTACTGAGCACGTTCATGCTCTCAAGATGATAAACGCTCTTGACTGCGGTGACTCCATGGTGGCCCTCAGCACAAACAGTTTTAGCCCAATTACTAGAAAGGCTTAAATAGTAAAATTGTTCACTTTGATATTTGTTCTGTTGTTCTGCCACCGCGACCCGGCCCTGGATAAGCGGAAGAAAATGGATGGATGTTTGTTTGTTCTGTTGAAATGAACACTGCTGTCTTAAGGTGCCACTAGCAGGGCTTTAGTCTTATTATTTATATACAGAACATTGCCAAGATCTGCGAATATCAATCATTTCTAAGCATTTCCTAAAAATATGTTTACTGCTAACACTCCCTGGACACAGTGTACATTGCAATAAAGATTCAGAACTGCTGTGTGGTTGTTTGAGGGGTGTTGCCAGATTCTGTTTCATGTCAAATTGCTTTGGAGAACTACTGTTAAGTAAAGGAGCTGGTTTGAAGTTTTAGGCAGTAGAAATTCAACTGGAACATTCACTAGCTGTTGAAGAAGTAAACAAGGCTCAGAGTTTATATGTTCCCTAAGAAGAATTAAAAGGGCAAAGCACAGGAAAAAAAAAAGTCAGGGTTTAAAAGATGTTGCAGCAGCTTCTAACTTGCAAGATAATACTGTTGAAGACACTGTGACTTCACATTAGCTTGTTCTGAGTATTATCTGAAAAAGCTGTCAGTCAGATGTAGCATGCTTGAGAAGGCAGAAGAGTCTTTTCCTATTGCTTCTCGTACTCTGTTTATTCTTCTAGTTGCTCCTCAGTGAATGGCTTTGAGGAGATTATACATTAACTTACTGCCAAACTGCACTTACTAGTTGCTCTAGATTGACCTTGAACTGAGTGTCAGGTTGATTAGTTTAGAGCTCTCTGACCTCAACTCAATTCTGAGTTTTTATTAGGTATGCTTACTGATAGGATTGATAATTGATACTCAACACTGAAATCCAAATGTGTGCAGTTAAAGGAGAATCAATTTTACACATCAAAGTCTATTTACACGTCTTGGGGAGTACTAGCACATATGTGAAAAAGTTGTATAAAGCCTTTTGTGACTCAGTTGAGTCAGCGTCGGTTGGTTTGAAAATGAAAAGTATCTGGGGATGTGGAGTTAGAAAGAAGTGAAGAAGCTTACCAGACCTTTTGAGGCTAGCTGCTCGAGGCTACATTAGCCACTAATAGTATACCACACCTGATTCTCCGACCGGACTGTCAGCAGTCAAGTTGCACTGTGGGTAATGTATGCGCCAGGTTTTGACAAGGAATAAGAATATTGAATAAAAAAGAAGATATCTCTGGTTCTGCAGCATCAGTTTCGATCAGTGTTTTCAACTGCCAATCGCGAGGGCAGCAATGTTTATAAGAGTGCACTGGTAAATCAGTGTAGTACGCTTTAAACAGTCCAGTCGTGCTGTCGCTGTCTTCAATGAGACAGCAAATTTTGCTGTTTAGGTTAGAGGATGTGTTGTAATTGTCACAGTTCCTTTTCAGACAAATCTTGAAAATACAAAGCCACTGCATTTAAGAAATTAAAGCTATTTGGTTGTAACAAAAACACAACTTACACAGCCACACCATCTTACACAGGTTCTGTCTACTGTTATGCATTTCACTATCAGTGCATCTCTGGGACACCTGTGTGTCACTGCCAGTTAGCTTAAATTCCTTAACATTTACTTCAATGCCGTAGGTTCATATTTTTAAGTTTTGGCCCATATGGATCTTTGTGTGAGCATTGTCAACCAAATATTCAGCCCTTGATGGCTAGAGGGTTAACAGGACTCTAACACACAGTGCTGTCACAGAGACAGATCTTTAAGCTTTCTTGTCTCACTGGTATAAAGCATCACAGACTGCCTGGGATCTTAAACATGAGCACTGTGTGCATTTTCCCATTGTCACCTTAGATTATTTCTGGGTACTCTTCAAAACTACAAGTTGCACAATGCATTCCCAAGCATCGGATTCATTTATTTAGACTGAAAATCAAGTTAATCTAAAGTTTAGCTTAATCTGATCAAGTCCTCTATCAACAGACTTTGGTAGACTCAAACTGCAGTAGGTCACTCATGTCAGTATATATTTCACCAGAAGCCCACCCACCCCTGTCCAACCAGGATCTATTAATACCAGACCCTGAGGCTTGTGAGAAATAGTCCACTTTGGCATTTTAGAGCAGCCTAACTTACTTCCTGCCTCTTCACACTAGGAGAGCCCCGGGTGGTTCCTCTATGCATCCAGCTTTTGTTTCCTTTCACTTCTCCACACATCCATGTACCCACATGCACACACAAATACACACGTCCATCCAAGCCCCTGAAGATATCCTTGCGTCTGTGGCCTGTAGGAGTACACAGATTCATTTTCTCTTCTCTTTTTGAAAACAGAGGGGGGGTTGAAAGCAAAGCTGAAAACACATGGCACCTTTCACCTCTAGGGGCAGCCAGGGAGGAGGGGAGGCCGGGGTTTTGAGAGGGTGGGGGTGTTTTGAAACACTTGGTCATAGTCTGGCAACGGCAGGGTAATTGCTGTTACTGGACAGCAAGACAGGGTATATATGGTTGTGTGTGTGTGTGTGTTCTTGCACCTGGTTTTTACAACCTGGATCTTATTTTCTTTATTTCGCCTTTACTCCTAGCAGTTATAATAACATTTTATTTACCATCTTCATTTTACAGACACAGGGATACGATGCGGCTTGGCAGTTTAATGTCAGAGCCCATGGGGCATCGCAAACAAAAGCCATCAGACAACAACAAACTCTTAAAACTTTAAAACTGACTTGTGTGACACCTTTTGCATTAAGTTGTAAACTGTTCCAGTGATGTCCTCATGACCTGCTTTCTCTACAGTGAGTCAAATGTTTTCTGATAGAAAAGATGACCAAAACCTTAAAAAATAGTCTGTTTAAAAAAAGGCTCATAATTATATAAAGATAACATAGATTGTGATTCAAAGTTACAAAGTGATTTATACAAGGCAACAAATTAACAAGACTAAGCATCTACACTAGCAGCTCTTTAAGACTGCACTGAGGCTCAGTGTTGCATTGAGCAAAATGCTAACGTAAGCATGCTAACATGCAGACAGTGACAATGCTAACATGCTGATGTTTAACAGGTAATGGCGCCACGGTCGCCATCTTAGTCTAGCATGTTTGCATGCCTGCTAATTAGCACTAAACACAAAGTACAGCTGAGGCTTTGACTTGATGATGCTAAATGAATAGTCAGGGGATCACCAAAGTTATTACAACTCATCCTGTGGGGAACATGAATATCTGTACCAAATATGGCAATCCATCTAATATAGTTTCAAGACATTTCACTCAAAACCAAAAATGTCAACTTCATGATGGCACTAGAGCAAAAGTAAAGACATCACCAAATTCATTAGGGTCCATCCCCTGGGGACCACTAATGTATGTACATAATGTCATGGCAGTCCACACAGTATTTATCCAGATGATCCAGTTTGGACCAAAGTGGTGGACTGACTAACAAAATCAAATGGAAGAAAATATATAGGAAAGTAAAAGTCATTAAACTGGGCCTTAATTATTGAATGACATATCATTATGTCACCAGTTGTCACCAGAGCCTCATGCTAACAGTATGTACCCAATACCACATTAACAGTAATCTGATTGTACTTATCTCAAAACTAAGATGTTGTCGCAGTTTAAAAAGCTAAAGAAATAGTTTTAAATGACGCATGTGTGTTCGTGTCTATTCGCATCAGTGTACACTTTAAACCAGGTTTCTCTGACGTCAAGACAGTTTGAAAGTAAGGAGGATGGGAGAGAAAGAAGTAGAAGGGAAGAAAGGAGGAGGAGGGATGGATGTGTGGACTGAGATGCCCTCGATCTCCCAGGGGGCAAAAGCTCTGGAAATGGCTTCGTCGTTCAGAGAAAGTAAGGCAAAGGAGAGGGAGAAATAAACAGAACAAGAGAAGAGGGAACAGTGAGGGCAGGGAACTGTCTGTGACCTACTGGACAAACAAATTGGTTTGCAGGCAAAATGGATTAAGAGGTTGAGCTGGGCAAAAAAACAAGGGTGACTGATGTTGCAATGTGAGCTCATCCATTTTGAAGGGAGGATGAATTTAGAGGCTTCGTGTGGAAGTGTCTTGTGTATTTTCCCTGTCTGTGTGTGTATGTGTGTGCATGCGAACGCTCTGCAAGTCAATATTTGTCTGCTTTGCCACGTCCCTAGACATCCCATTCGGCGCAACAGACCGTAAAGCTGTCAAATGCGACCTGAATATTCTCTGTCTTCATCTGTTTCCTCCCTTTTCTCTCCCTCCCTCTTCCTCGTGCTCTCTCACTTCCCTTTGATTTCTTTTTCCTCTCCGTCGATAACAATATCATCGGGAGCAAACATGTTCCTGTGCTTTTGATGGTTTGTCCCCCCTCACAGAAAAGCTAGATTATCTCCTCTTATCTATAGCGCTGTGTTTGCTCACACCATAAAGTCATTTCTGCCTGTGTGAGTCTGTGTGTCTGACTGATTCTTGTGAGAACCAGCGCGTGTTTTACAGTTACTGTAGTTAATATCATCTATAGCGCGTTCTGTAACATTGTATAACAGAGTTAGATTGTAATTGTCCTTTTATGTTACTTTACTACTACATAGCTACTGTCTCATCCTTTCCCACCCATGTCTTGGTCTTATCAGTTGTATCAACATGTCTAAAGCTTATATCAAACAGGGCTAAATCAGTAATGTTACTCACATGGCGGCCATCTTGAAAGAATTGGGAACAGCAGATTCAGGCCAGCTACTTTATTTCCCTCCGAGTTTCATCTTACAGATTCCACGCTGAAAAACTATTTGTCCCATTAGCAATCATGACTAGCTGGTCATTTGGGCTACTAACCAAGCTAGCTAGCCAATGAATTCAAGCTGTCATTGCTAGCTTATTTGCTAGCTGATGTTTCTGTCTGAAGTCGTTACTTTATCACTATGTTTTCTATCCTGTATTATTTATGTGTATGATGGTACCTTGTTGGCTAATGTGTCCTGTTCTGAATTCTTTATATTAGGTGCTTTATGTTTCTGAACTTCTGTGTAATGTAGTGGCTACCATTTCTCATATTTGTCCAAGGCCGTAGCCTTAATGCTATTACACGATAGCCTAGACGTTAAAATTCCTGGTGTACCTATTGCTCTCAGGATAACCACCAGTTTAATATTACTTCAGTTTTGCAGCAAACTATCGGACATTTTTGAATTCCATACATTTCATATTTACCCAATGACAATCAGACAAATACATTGCTATAGTGACACACAGACATATATATATATATTCAATAAATATTTTTATGATATCATTTAACAGTAGTTTTCAAAACAGTTTTCTGTGCCAAAATGTATTGTGAGAATTCTGTCCTGATTGCATTCATTGCCACCTCCTGCATGTCGCCATCTGCCACATGCTTCCTGGTACACATTATGAATTATGTCAGCTAAAAATGCATTTGCTAAACTCTATTCCTGCATATGAAAAGGTGGTTTAAATTACTTAAGGTGGGTTTACCCCATTGCATCCCTAAATGGAAAACCTCTCAACTGTATGACCTGTGCAATAATGTCTCTGTAGTTGCAGTGACTTATTGCAAACTCAACCTGTGTGTGTGTGTGTGTGTGTGTGTGTGTGTGTGTGTGTGTGTGTGTGGAGTATGTTTTATTATTTTGAGAGGCAGCCTGGCACGGGCCCAGTCTTTTCTGAGCCTTGATAAAAACGTGCTGGGAGCATGGCGGTACACACCTACTCCACTACAGGGTACAGGCAGTACTGTGGCCTGTCCTCTCCAAGTGGCAGTCTCTGTGCTGTTGTACCACTGATAAGAGGCTGGTGTAAATAAAACTGTACAGCACGGCTCGTTATAAAGCTGAAGGTGGAGCGAGGCAAGGGGGGGGGGGATGAGAGAGAGAGAGCGTGTGGTGTCTGTACTCATTGTTCTGACAGCATACTGCGTCTGTGTGTGTTCCCGTGAATGTGTGTGTGTGTACTTGTTTTGCTATTTGTGTGTGAACCAGATTGAATTTTAGATGCTGGGAATAAGGCTCTTTTTTGACACTTAACGTCATTTTGCCAATTGTTTCACTTTTATTTAAAGGCAAAGATTAAGGACATGCATCTAGTGGAGGTAGTGGAAGTTATTTTTTATGGTTATGGGAATGAAGTCCTCACAAGTGGAGTTAAACCAACACTTGTGTGTGTGTGTGTGGGGGGGGGGGTCGTCTATGTGTGTTTATGGATTTTTGCTGTTTTTTGGTACTGAGAGTACTGTCTTACGTAAGCCATTTATGTAGGCTCAGTGAACAGCCAGGCTATGTTTTTGTTGGTGACTGCGCTTGTCTGCTTCCCTCCCTCTGACACACACACACACACTCACACACACACACACACAAACATGCACATTTTCTCTACCTAATCTGTCTGCCTCTGCCTGCCTCTCTCTCTCTCTCTCTCTCTCTCCAGCCCTGTTTACGCTGTTAAAAACCACTGAGTGTGATATTGGTCGGCCATCGACAGATACACTGTAATTAGCCTTTTTAATTTCCCATTTAGCCTCCCTGACTCCTGAGAACAGATCATTCAGCCACTTCCTGCAGAAATATGTGCACATACAGTAAACTGTTGCCCTGCAAGAACCAATGCTGCACAGGAACTAAAGTGACTAAAGTGGGGGGGGGGAATCAGAACGCTTTCTCGTGTCAAGTTAACCTTCACAGGTTCATTTTTGTGCAAAAATCACCCAGCCAATTAGAATTTCAGGCCTCTGCAACTTTCTCTCAGTAGTCTTTTAATGTTTGACCTAACTCCTGTAAAATGAAGTAACTTTTTAGGTCAGTGTGGCCTGTGCATTTTAGAGGAAATGTGTGTGGAAATTTTAGCTGGGACAGGTTTTTAAACCAGATAGAAACCCCTACTTCATACATGCAAAAGAGCCTTTTCAGACTTTGCATGTAGCTAACTTGGTTGATCCCAAGCTTTTACACAAGGCACAAAATTTGCTAGCTCAAACTAAATGTTACTGATACATTCAGTGGCAACATTTCCGACCAAAAGAACAGCTGATTCTCACCAAATGATTGAAGTTAGATTGATACATTTTATTATAAGAAAGTACAGGTAAATTCCACAGGTTGACTGCAGTGTAGTCATAAAGACAGATGGCATTTTATTCATATGCACCGGAGCCGTTTGTTTACCATGTTGTTTTTACGTGTGATGGATTGTGGCATTTCATGTATTACAGCAGGCTTATTCTCTTGGAACAGTCGAGCTCTATTGTTGAACCTTTCCTCAATGTGGAAGCTCTTAGACAGGCTTTTTTTGTATAATGAATGCTAAATAGTGTCATGCCATCTCATGCAAGTGGGCATGTGAGACCATTTGACTGATTTAGATGACTATATTGCAGGAAACACAAGGTCTTTGCATGACTTTGCTGATTTCCTGAAAAAATTGCACATTCACTTCTTTTTCTGGTTTTTTAACATTACATTTTCACTTAAAACCATTTCACCATTTCACACATTTAGCTGGCAAAACAAGGTCATTTAATGCATGTGTTGCAATGGAAAGATTGATGGCTTCATCAGATTACGAAATGACCAGCGGTTGTTAAAGAAGAAACACAGGTTTTTCTTTATCTCCCGTGCAGGATGAAATGTTTAGCTCTCATATCAACATGGTGGCCTACTTTTTGTGTGTCGCTATGAGCAAAGACAGGCTCTCTAACTCTTATGTTTAATTCTGAGATTGTCTTTGATGAAAGATTCTGTTTAGACTGGGATCCCCAAGGGAGGACATCTGTTGCAAACTTAGCATATACACTACCTGTGAAAGAAAGTAGGTTGGAACAACAAGTGTCAAGTCTGAGTGTCAAGTCTGAGTGTGGGCATACAGTCACGAAAAATATTTAGTCTTCCACAGGAGGTACAGAGAAGCAGGAGTATCACCCCAAACAAACAGGGCCTTCCTCTGTCTCTGACATATTCTTTTGAATGAGAAGAGCTTCTGAATGGTGGCATTATGAGATCACATAGCTGAGCTGGATGATGTGAGTGTGGTGATGGTGTGTGTGCTGTTGCACCAAAACACACTTATCACACCCACAAACTCCCGAATGGGCGTTGAGGTTACTTTCTCCATGGTCTCCGTCCCTGCATCGTAATATAACGATGGTTTGCATTTGCAGCTCAGATCCCATGCACACATGGAATGAGCGTGATAGCAAATAGGACAATGCACCAATACACCACCACATTATTTAGGAAAATGGGAGAATGAGCACTTAGTATGTCAGGGGAAATTACAGGCAAGGGAATGCACCAACAGTTCCCTGTGAGGCCTGCTCAGTGGGCTAATCCACAATCCTCATCACGTCTAAATGTTGCCACTGTTGGGGGAAGCCCACAGCAGTTAACTTTAAGTGAAACACTCTTGAATAATGCCAAGGAAGTGGTTAGAGTACCTAGAGTCAACTAGACCCAACAGTAATCACAAGTTTTATTTATAGAGCACTTTTACAACAGAGTAACAAAGAGATTTATAAGTTGAACAAAGGTGAATGATGTGATTGACTTGACTTATGTTTCTACATGTAGACTTGAGACTTGACTTTAATGACACAGATTTGACATAAACTTGACTTAGCATTGTATGTTTAGATCCAGAGCTGATGACCGACTTAAATACTAATATTTCCATGCACTTAGCAGGGCCTATGTTAACTTTAGTTAGCGTAAGTTTATGTAAAATTACACAATTTGCCTTTTCAGGAAACCAAGGAACCAGATATGAACCTTCTACTACCTAGCATACACTTGCAGCTGCAGTTTAAACTAGCATTAACAGAAACAATAGCTGATCTAACTTTTAGTGCTTCTAAAAAGTTGCACTGTGGCACCAGGAAAGTTTTCTTTAAAAGGGGGGTGAAGGGCCTGTTAAGACAGATCAAGTTTAAACTTTTACAGTATATACGAGACTGTTATATTACTCTTTGCTCACAGGCTTTGTAGGAAGTTTACTTGATTGGCAGAGAGCCCTCTTTGGCTTGTTCTCTTTTACAGCCCTTTATGAAATAACTGAGCCACACTTCGCTGCAACAACAGTTGTGCAATATTTCAGAGAGGGAAGCGAAAAGGGAAGCGGCTTCGGTGGCATGTGGCACCTGATCATCAACCCCCCCCACCCCCCCCCCCACCTCATGCACACATTCACACACACTAACTCAGCATGGGTTGTGCAACTTTTATTATGTCAGCTAAGGGCTGAATCTGTGGCAATGTGACACAGGAGTCCCCACTAACAGAGTAGACTGGGCAAGTCTACCACTTAGAGATTTTGTTTTGTTTCTCTTTTTCATTTTGTGATGGTTAATTTTTATTTACTTCACATTAGCTTTTGAGTTTTCATTCATTCCAAATTTTCCTGGTGAGGTGAGCTGAAGGGGAATGCCACCATTTAATGTTTGTTTTGTGCAAATGAAAATTAAATTAAATTAAAGATCAGGTTCATTTTGATGTTGACAATAAAGCCTTTAGATTCGACAGTGTAATTTTGAATGGGCTCCTGGTTAGAGTGTAGGTTTTTTTGTTCACAGAGAACTATTATTTAGAACACACGTGACAAGAGTAACAGCTGATGTCAAGTGTGTGTCTCCTCTGTCCTGGTTACCCCGTCTTTCCTAACTAACAAGCTCACCCTCTTGCGATCAAAGGGGCCTCAAGATTTATCACTTTAATTTGGCAGTGAAAATGGCTGATGGCGGCTGTTACCAAGCACAGGGCCCCCTGTTAGCACTTAGCTGGCTAACTAGAGTGACGGGCATCTGGCTGGGTGGCTGCCTGGCTGTGTGTACCCTGGGTTCCTGTGCTCCCACTTTTCCTCCCCCCTTTGCCCCATGGTGACCTCGCACAACTCCATTCTCCTTGAAGCAAGGCACCATGCAGGCATTTCCTGACAATTTATGTCCTTGTGCCACAAGCAGGGGCATGCCCTGCACTAAAATCCTATCCCTGGCCCATTTAGCACACGCCTCCTGGCCTCCCAGAAGACTGGTTATAGTGTTGCACCACTGTCTGTGAGGCAGAGCCATTACTGCAAATCACCTATATTTTACAATACTGCAAACCCTAGTTGTGAGTGTGTTTTTCTTACCTTCCAGGCAGCCATTGGTCTCCATTCATTTCTGTAACCTGATTAGATTTGGTGAGCGTGAATGCTCTTTTCCAGGAACACACAGCGACACACTCACACAGTTACACACATTCACACATGGAAGCTGCCCGGTACTATCACAGTTTGTTCTGTTGGCCACTGAGGAGCCCACCTGGGGCAGCTGGGGGTTAAGTGCCCTGCTCAGGGGCACCTCAGTGGTGGCAATGAAGGAAGGGAGATTGTAAACTGAAACTCGCTTTTCATGAAACTTACTTGTGACGTTATATTCACTGCGATGGACTACTTATTTACAGTTTCAATTGATTCCAAATTGATTTTCATAGATTATGGAAATTTATTTTGCCCAGTAGCTACCTGGAACGCAGGAATACCCCATATTATATCTAAGACACTGCAACATGTTTTAGGAAATGGTCAGAAGTAATGTGAAGTATGCACATGTGCATGTGGTAGATGGGCTAAAAACACAAAATAACTCTCTTAAGAATAGTTGGATGGAAGTAAAACATTAATATGTATTTACTTTGAGCACATAGGTAGCACATGATGGAGTTGGGGATGCACTTGTATGGTCATAAAATTGTCCCAGTTAGTCCCTGCACGGGCAATCAATGAGCTCAAATCAATAGGATGGAAGGAGTCCAGTGCAGGCTAGCAGAGCAACCATAGCATGCAAAAAAAAATAATTACAGTTGATCCAACAATGATGAATCAGAAGCAAAGAAGTACTATGTGATTAATGCAAATGAGGGACACCAGTTGGTGTGTTGGGGGCTTCTGTCTACTTCTCCACTACATGTCTTGTTCTCCAAAGGTTAAGTGGCTGCTTTCGCCAGCTAATTCGGCCATATGCTCATCTGTGCATTTGACACTGGCGCGCCACACGCTCACACTACAAATTATGCTTCTTGAATATGCAGCCAATTAAAAAGGACATTGCTCACCAGCTCTGTCTATTTAGTCTAAAGTTGTTAAATGGAAATAAATTGTGTGATATCACAGACAAATCTAGGATGTGCAGGCTGTTAAGGTTGCTTATGATCTAGTCACGCTCACTTGTGCAGCATACCATCTTTTGCATAACTTGTTGCATAAGCACTCTACTGGCAGGCACACTCTGTCATGTACGGTCCGTGTCATTTCTGCTTTTGGTAGGGCTTATTACAGTACAGGCCGTTCCCTAATGTCACTGCGGTTGCAAAACCACACAAGCCATCTCTCTCTCTGACTTTTTTTTTTCTGTCATCTAAGAATTGGCTTCCTGTTTTCATTGTGTTCTCTTTCTCTCTCTGGAGGTGTCGTAACCCAGGAGGCCGTGCCAAGAACAAACCAAGGTCTGGTCGGGAGAGATCGCTCTGTGCTTTCACTGAAAACAGACACGCACACATGCACGCCTATTTTGCACACACAGAATATCCAGATGTTAAATGTGTGTGTGTGTTCTGTGCGTGCGTGTGCGTCTGTTTGATGTGTGATGTGTATGGCATGTACAGTGCTTGTTGCCAGGCCATAAAAAGTCGTTTGCCTGGGCCTGATCTGATGTGCCCTCCAACAACACCCTGTATGTGTGCATACCAGGCTCTTGTCTCTCCTTTTATTGTTGTACAAGGTTGTACACATTCATAAACTATACGTGAACACGGCAATCCAGACCACAGCTCAAGTGCTGCATACTTGATCTACTTGCATAAACAGAAGCAGAGTGCGGTGCAACAAAAGAGGAAGAGTAACTTTATGACTTTGAGTCAAAAGCAGGAAGTTATCAGCCTTGCATATTAAGCTCATACACTTTGTGCACACACTAAACATTAGTTTGGGTCTATAGTGTATATTGGCATAAAGAGTGTTTACTTTTGACTGTCTATTGATCTGCAAGTTAGAGAAATTAGACTTGAAGAATAGCAAAGCTAGAAAATAAAGTGCTTGTGGACTAAGCCCCATTCCTACTGAGTGTGTCACCTGAACTGTCACAAATAATGGACTCTATAATTATTACTGTTAGAATTTTTTTTTTTTTTGGGAAAATTAGCCTACATCAAGCATGTATGTGGAAGGAGATGACACCCCCTGCCATCATTTGCATATTCATGCATAAATTGCATAAATTTGGAGCTGAATCTGACCAATCTGAAGGTGGATAGTTTGTTTCTTGAAATTATAAAGCTAAATTTAGGCAAAATGACATATTACAATACACCCATTAATCAATCAAATACTGAAAAATATTCACCTAAATTCTCAAAAACAAAAGAGGATCAAATAACGAAAGCCTAAGCCTTCTGATAATACAGTATCAGACTGAAAAACATAAGCATTTCCATGTTGTGAATCATATCAGATATCAATACTCTGCCAAATCACATAGATGTAACTTAGGTCTGGTATAAGTGATGGATTATTTCATAACTTATTACAACGTTTTGCTTATTATCACACAGGTTGTGCATTGGAATGCGAAAGATGTGGTCATATGTAAGACATCTTTGTGAAAATGAAGCATAGTTAAAATGATCTTAACTCAATATTCATTCATTCACAGATAAGAAAGTCTCTCAGTATCGATGTTTTTGACAGTTTAAAAGTATCTGATGCCAATAAATTGGATACATTTTTCAGCATAAACACATAGTATTGAAAAACATTTATGATAAGGATCCCTTGAATTAGTTTTTTAAAGAATTGTGACTGAGATTTGTTCTGACAGGACATTTCAAAAGTTGAAAAGTGAACTTGTCAGTGTTTTCTGGTGGACAAACTTTGGCTTTTGCATTTCTATACTGACATTTCTTGTTGCTTATCAGCCAACATCTATGTCGATTTTGATATCTCTGCAATATGTTCTCTTCATTATTGATTTATTAGTTATCTGTGTTAAAGATTCACTCCTTGATTTTGTTGTAGCTACCTAAATCCAAACTTACTCCCAGTTCACTGTTTGTCTTTTAAAAGTTGCAAAGCAATACATTTTGGAATATGGGTACCCTGCTGAGTGTGTTATAGTTGCATTTTTGTTTTTGTTTTTTGTTGTTGTTTTTTTGGTTGTTGTTTTTTTGTTGCCTAAACTATGACGCTAACTTCAAATCATGATACATTTTACCTTAAAATTTCAGTGACAGAATTTGATATGTATAAGTGTAAAATAAAGTTAGAAAATTGTTCAGTGTTGAGAGTTTCAAGTGAATTTTGTTTTAATGGTATTTATTTTTCTCTCCATTTCGTACAGCTTTTCCAAATGTGGTACACGTGTGTGAATGTGTAATAATCGTCCGCGCTCTTGTCTCTTGTCGTTGTCCAGCTGGTGAGAAGGCCATAGTCTGTGACCAGTGTGGTGCCCAGTTCCAGACAGAGGAATCCCTGGAGGCCCACCGGCAGATCCACACCGGTATGAACACATGTACAGCCAGACATATCGTCATGACACCATAGACATAAACAAAAAGATATGAGCTCCTCTGCTACATCTACATGTTTGCAATGGTTGAATTTGTTCTGAAAGTTCCGCTTGATTTTATTCTTCATATACGCATATTTTGGCAAGATGAATTTTTTTAAAATAGTGGTGAAAAAGTCAAAGTAGCAGATGTCTTGTAAAAAAAAAAAAAAAACCTAAGTATGTGCTGTAATTAGATCAATTCAGGCAGAGAAACACTGAGATCACATTGAATCATCAGGTCCCTCCTGATTCACGCTCCCAATCTATTTGCATGTTGTGGTGTGGTGTGTGCTGTGGTGGTGTGTGGAGACTCATTCAGCTTTCTCTGGCTAACTGGAGCCATGGATTGACAGATAGATAGATCACATCATCTTGGATTAGTCCCACTCGCCCTAAATCAAGACAGACCCAACAGTAATCAACAAACCGGGAAAACTTGGCAGGCCGATGTTGTTTATCAGTGCTCGGCTATGGAGATGGGAAGATGAGGACGATCTAGGTGCCAAGATGTAAATAGGAAGAAGTAAATCCCCCTTTAGCAGATGTGTGATGGCCCAGAACAGTTTCACTGCTGGTGATGAACTCTTTAATTTGAGGGGGAAAGGATTGTCTCAAATTTCCACCACTTTTTTATGAAGATGGTGTGCTTGGGGCAAGGGTATGTGCTGGAGTATTCAGTGTTTATCTTGGATGTATGCATGTGTGTTTGTGAGGTTTCTCTTACTGTATTTCTCTGTCGATCACCTACTATCCAGATTTTCTCTCTACATTGATCGTTCTGGATAATCACTCCAGATTAAAAATAATTAGACCCTGTCATGAGCTGCCTCACAGTTCTTCCATACTACTGCTGGTAGGAGGTTGATAGACAATATTGTCCCATAATGTGACACACTACAAATATGGAGGAGTTATTATCAGCTGGGATAAAAATGGATGAAATAACGTATTTCAAATAAATATAGTAAAATGGACTTGCTA
Source organism: Macquaria australasica (assembly GCA_005408345.1). Lineage (NCBI taxonomy): Eukaryota > Metazoa > Chordata > Actinopteri > Centrarchiformes > Percichthyidae > Macquaria > Macquaria australasica. The sequence continues at coordinate 302,891 of SEMN01000525.1, read as the reverse complement.
TTTGTAATTTCTTAAAATTTGGACAACTGCCAAATTACAACATGAACATCAACATCAGTACATAGTGTAGATTTAGTATTGTATAGTGTTGTGTTAGTATATAGTATGGAACTGGGATATACTGTAAAAGACAATTGTATCGTGCAGTATTGATTACACGGCACAATACTAAAGTAGTGCAATGTAAAGAGGTCATAAAATCACCAAATTCAGAAGGGTTCAGTCTTCCTCTGAGACTGCCTTTTCCTTCAGCAAACATTTTGGTAGTCAACCTGTTACATTTTACAATACAATACCAAACAACTAGGCTACAGGAACTCCAAATTCAATAGGATTCATCCTCTGACGACCATGAATGTCCACAGTTTAATGGCAATTTGGCCATTAGTTGGTGATATTTTGCATACAGAGTTTAGGGCAGTGGAGGAAAGCCCATAGAGTGTCCAAAATGGAAACAGTTCATCCAATGGAGAGCATGAATGTGCCTGATAAATTTCATGGCCATTTGCCCAGCAGGATATTTCTTAAATGGCACTTTGGTCTAATAGTGGCATCAGAGGAAAGGTCAGGGGGTCACCCACTAACCGATCCACGTTGCCATCCTTTAGCCCAGCCCACGCATGTCAAACAGAATTAGATGAGAGGATAGAGTGCTGCCAATGAACATTCAAGCCAGAAACCGATCCCCAAAATAGCCACACATCATCATTATCATCATCTTTTGTTTTGTCCTTCATCAGAAGCCATGACCCTCAGGCTCCCATTGGGTGGCTATACTTTCTCTTTGCGGCCACTCGTGCCCCCCCCCCCACACACACACACACACACACTCCTCCTCAACATTTGAGAGGGGAAGGTGGGGCAGTGTAGTCAGGATTTGGAGGGGGTTACTCCTGAGGGGCATGCCCTCAACCAATCAGCTCACTGGAGGTAAAGAAGGGTTAAACGAGGCTAATGATCCAAAAGCCATAACAGCGGAAAGGAGCACTCTAAATATAGGCATTCCAGTCTGGAACGAATGGAAGGGGTTGGGGGGCTGGAGGGGGGGGGCAGCGGCAGCCAGGGCCAGACGTGTCTTCCTGCCAGACAACTGGCGTAGCAGCAGCAGCAGCAGCAGTAATAGTATAGTCATCATCCACATCATCCATGTGTTGAGCCCCTCTGAGGGAGTCTGAAAAATGGGCTCTGGCAAAATATGACAAGGCAGTTTTACTGCACCATATGATTCTCAGTTTCACTCTCTGTCTTTTTGCTCTTTAAGCTACTGTACACCTACATTACGACATCCCTGGCTCTGGAGCACTTGACATTTAGCCTCCCCATTGTGAAAGCAATAGTCTCACTGATTGCTGTCACTACTGTAACTCAAAATCAATATACCCCACACTTGTCATCATTATGGAAACTAACATTTTAGTATCTCACAATTTATGTATTCTTGTCCATCTACATGTCTGTCACAGTCATTAGAATATCCACAGAGCTGAATAATGCAGAGGTTTTCTTTGTACTGCAGGAAGATATCAGTGTTATGATTTGTAGCCCATTCACTATTGTACTGTATGTGTCCACTTTACATTTCTGTAATTTGAGCAGGGATTACACTGTTCAACACTTACTTGTTTTTTGTCATTTTTGAGACAAACGTGTTGGTATCAAACTTAGCTTTAAATGAACTGCTAACACAAAAATCCAATTTGGTCTTGAATTATTTTTTTCATTTGGCCTTATCATTTGTAGCAGACAATGCGTTTATTGTTGCCTTGCCTGTCTCTGGATGTGTGTGTGTGTGTGTGTGTATGTCATTACATATGGGGACATTTAAAAGTATTATTCGTGCACTGAGCTCAACCGTGTGCTGAAGATTGACAGCATTTAGCCGGTTGGTCTGTTTCCAGCAGAGGAGTAACTGATGAGATGACAGTAGGAGAGGTAAACAAACGAGTCCCTTTCTGTGTCTCTCACTCTAACTTTATGCAGATGTATGGGAGCTACTGGTACAACCACAGGTGTAGATCTTCTTCAGCCAGGACATTGGACATTTTAGGAGCAAGTCCAAAACACGACACCATCTTAGTGCAGCTGCACATCATATGACAGCAATATGAAGTGTAACATGTGACATCCATCTTGAGTGCTGCCCTGGCTCTACTGTAGGAGTCTATTTTGTATCCATTCAGTTAATTTCCCACCTGACGGGCCAGTCTCTCCAGCTTTACAGCAGCCTGCTAGGACATTTATTTTGAATAGCACATTTTGAAAGTTGGAATTGTGGATCGTAGACATTTTTTCCCTTAAGAATTTCTCTCTTTCTGCCCACGGGGACACCTTCAGCACTACAGCTAGTGGGATGTGCCAATCAAGGGAGTAAGCCTGAATCAAATGCTGGTTTTCTGGAGCCATGAAAACCATTGCCATAGTAAAATAGTCCACCGGTTGGTTCTTACAGCTATTTTGACATGCATCATCTGGCCTAAGTGTTTCTTGGACTTGCTCGCCAGAGGATGAACTTTTTGATTTCGTATAAGCCATTCCTCTGGCGCCACCCTCAGGCTAGAATGTCATGAAATGAGTAATTTTATGGTCCTAAGAGGATGAACCATTTCGATTGTAAGGATCTTGTGGACTTTCCTCTATTTAGTCCCTTTACATTCTGGCCTCCTTTACTAAGCGCAAAGAATAGCTAAGTAGTTACTGTTGTTCATCCGATCCAACACTTCAGTATCATGCGCTGTGATGAACATGGCATCCTCTAGGGACTGCTAGCTGGGTTTGAGACTTTTATTCTATTTTTTATATATAGCCTTCTTTATATGTCTAGAAAATGTAAATAATGATATCTCAGCAGACTATACAGGGATGGACTAAACAAAAGAAACTGCATCAGATGCAAAAGCAGCTCCAGTGGACAGTACTGTGTTAAATCTGTTTGAGCTAGAAAGCTTAACAAACGTGGATTTATTTATACAGAAATGTCTGTGTGTACAGTACCCAAGACGCAAAACATCAGAGAGGGCGTGTGGTGGGAGCATGGGGTTACTGTTGGCCATCAAAGGCAGATTTGATCTCTGCCTGCCCACTTGGCAGCGCTTCAGCCCTTGGCTAATGTTCTCTGATGACAATATTTGGCCTCTGAAACTGTGGCTGTTTCTTGCAGCTTTGAATGGGAACTATTGTGGCATCTCCTCTGTTGGCCCGATCAGCTGCAGTCTGACTCAACCTCTGTCTCTTTCTCACTTTGTCTGTCTTCTCTTGCTTTTAACAGAGCTGCCCTTGGCATATCACACACCTTTCTACGTTACTCAACAGCCCTCATACTGTATGTGGGACGTATAGCGAGTGGTTGGCCAAAACCATGGAATAGTTTGGAGGCCGTTGAGGCATTCCTGAAGTTGTCGTCATTCCTAACGGACAAGCTCTTGTGCATGGAGATGTGTGGTGTGTGTGTGTTTGGGGGGGGGGGTTGACTGGTCAGGATGCCAAGGGAACTAGCAGCAAAACATCATGTGGCTGTTTTTACCCACTGAACCCGTGCAAATACAAATGCACAAACACACACTGCAGACTGTATTCCCTTCTTTGGCAGTGCTGTGCAACATATACACACACAAATAAATCCAGGAATGCCTGTGTTCATGAGCTGAAGTCACTTGTGAGTTGCATTACATCTACTGACGGCTAATTTTTGTCACATATTTTCCCAAATTGGATGGCAACGTATCAGAGTCTCTCTCTCTCTCTAAACTGGGACTCGCCTCAGGGCTTTTGTGAGCAAAGAACACAGTCTGTCTGGCTTTCATGGAGCTCTCATCCTTAAAGAAAAACACTGCTTTCATTTAGAGTTGTAGCCCATTTAATGCTGTCTCCGTCTCGTGTCCTCCAATTGTTATGCAATGTATGCAGTGAGAATTCAACTCTTTTTTTTAAAGTCCTAGCTTTGCATTGTTAGCAGGGTTCCAGGCAAACACAACATGTAAGGCTTCATGTTTATAGGGAGGATTTCCTGGTGGAGACCCCCATTTCATCATGTGGCTGTCAGGTGACTGATAGGAAGCAGAGTAATGTAATGTGCATACTGATCTGAAACCACTCCAAACTGCATTTTTATTTTGAAATACTCTCTAGGCAAGTATGAATGCCAGTCAATGGCTTTCTCTGAATGGGAAAGAACCCTAATAATTTGCAGTTATTCTGACTGATAGAGCAGATATATTAATAGTAGACCTAATTCAGCCTTTTTTTCATTTTAGCAACATTTTTCCTTTCAAAGACATTTTTTTGTTTCAAATGCATGACATGCCGTATGAGCAGCCGTGCCCTCCTTATCCTCTGGGAGCATATGCAGGCACACAGGTCAGGCTTTGTTTAGCAGTTTTTCACTGTCTGACTGGGCATCAGATTTAACATTTGTATTTGTAACGTTGACTTTCAATTTATTAGCCAGAAAAAGAGGATTTTATCTATTAATGAGGCTTGAAATATATTTTTAAAACCAAGGACAATAAAAGGTTTCAACACATAATGTGACCTCTGTCATAGAAAGGAGCAGTAAAATTCAAGGAGCTACTTATTTTTTAATACAGACAGTCATTAACGCATTCTGTTTTATACATCTTCGGGAGCTTTGGTTAGTGAAGGACAAGTTACTCAAACAGTACAAACAGTCCTCAGAAGCCAATGTTTCTGGCAGAAAAGCCGTAGTTGTCCATTACTGCTGTACACTGTGTTATTTCCTCTTGGTGATAGCAGCTGTAAACTGTTTCCAAAGCTGTTTTAATGTGGATTTTGTCCCACTCCATGATATCCAATTGTGAAACTGTTGTGCTCATTTAAACACGGCCACCTCCAACGTGTCATTTTCAGTTTGCATTTCCAGTAAAGCCTCTCCCTGTCGGTCTGTGCAAGACAGTTCCAAGCTGTTTTTTTCTGTCTTTATCTCTATACGTCTGCCAGCTAGCTTCATCTCTTTTTTTCATTAGATTGTTTTGGTCCCCACCATAATTTATAGCTCTTGTATTTTATTGGTAAAGCCCACCACACTCACATTCCACTTGATTAAGCTTGGTGCAGAAAAGCAAAAGGTCAAAAATATGTGCACAGAGAAAGTGGCTCACAAACAAAATAGTAAGCAATAAATTGAAGTTAAAGTACTTTCTTTTTTTTTTTTGGTTTGCTTTTCAGTCTGTCTGCTGATTTAAAAACATGCAGATTTTACTCCTAGGGATTCATGCATTTTACAGGCTCTGCAGACTCTATAACTGCCAATCTGAACCATATATCCACAAGTGCACACTTTAATTTGCATTGCAATCTGCACATTCATCTGCCAAACTAAGGCCACAGTCAGTATGAGCAGTTGCCTGTTATTCAACACGAGCTGTGAGTAGCAGTAGAAACGACAGGGACTGCGTCTCCCATGTGAGCTGTGTAGAGTCCACAGGCCTCGGAAGAATTTGTTGTCCGACTGTTGGTGTTCCTGTTTATACATGAATCCTCTCCATGTACACACACACGCACAGCATTGGCAGAGAAAATCCACGTATAATAGGAGGGGGAGGCTGCTCTCTAACTCTTTTCTCTTTCTTTCTTTCTCTCTTTATCTCCCTCTGTCCTTTTTTAAAGTCTTGTAATACAGAGAAAATATGCAAACCATGGAGTGGCAATAGTGGGTTTAGCCAGTGGGAACACAGCGTGATTCCAGAAGGCCTCTGCCGCAGAGTAAACACTTTCTTTTCTCAAGCCAGAAATAGTTTGGCCAGAGAGAGAGCGGCAGAGAGGGAGGGAGGTTGGGAGGAGACAGAAAAAAGCAAAAGAGATAGGAGGGGGAAACAACAAGGTTATGATGGTCAGAAAAAAGAAGCTCTTTTTAGTCACGTTATTTCTTTTCTTCCTCGTCTTTTTCTTCCTTGTAAATTGTTCACACCGGTGGCCTCGCAATCAGTCACCTCAAATACAAACACAAACACACACACACACACAGTCCAGTCATGTCACTCAAGCAAATTAGGCCAATGGCAGCGCTACACAGGGGTCACGTCAAAAGTGCCGATTGTCTCAATCACATTAGTCCAGCACTGGCATCTGTTTAGCATTTAGTTAATTGTGATGTTATTAAGTTGTCAGTGAGCATTAGGGCGGCGATAAGCAAAGCAAATATTCTTCCAGCCCGGGCAGGCAGTGCTACACACATGTTGCTGATATACACACACACACACACACACACACACACACACACACACACAGACACAGACACATATAAGACCATATAGCCCCCTGGCCCCTGCATGTGTGAATATGATTCCACTCAACCTACTACCCACTCTTAACTCCAGTTAAATGCTAGAATTAAATTATCACCATAAAGACAAGATGAGCACATTTATGAGGCATTTTAGCTCAATGCAGCTTGTCGCTAAAGGGCAGATGTGCATTAGCATTATGACTTTTGATCACAAAATGTTAGCATGAGCTTCCCGTCGGTGTCATCTGGTGAGTCAAGATGCTGATTAGTGCCCGTCGTTTCAGCATCCCACTCATTATTGAGCAAGCTGTCCGTGGTCGAAGGCAGATTTTCCGTCTGTCTGTCTGTCTGTCTGTCTGTCTGTGCCGGAGAGCTCACACAGGGCATTTTGGGTCACAGTGGGTATCAGGTGCCACACTCACCTTGCCAGGCCAACACTGAGACATACAGAGAGGAACGTCTTCTTCTGTTCACATCAAACAAACAGGCAAAACACTACAGAGTAGTTATTAATGGCTTTATGTTCGATTTAGATCACACTCATGATTCAGTTCATGAGGGCATGAATGTTATTTTGTCTGTTAGTCCTACTTATTTTAAAAAGAAAAAGCATGAAATGGCAGACAAAAATGGGAAATGGCACAACCACGTTTCCCACGAGCCCAGTGTAATATCTTCAAATTGCTTGTTTTGTCAAAAGCACTCAATATACAGTTACATAAAAGTGATTAAAGCAGCAAATCCTGGAAGCTCTAACAAGCAGCCTTTTTGCTAGATAGTTGACTTCAACAATTAATCGGTTGTCAAAATTGTTGTCAGTTAATTTTCTGTTGGTCGACTAATTGATTAATCAGCTCTCTCAGCACCAGCTACGGCTTATACAACTTCAGTGTCAATGATTCACAGCATTATATCATCAGTAAAAGGATTTAAGACAGTGATACTAGAAAATGGTTTCTCTCTGTATATTTTGGCTCTATATTCACACAGGCTGTTATACTGTATAATATCTATTTACTGTCCAAATGTTTCTAAGATGATCATTTAAAACCCCACGTCTCCCTTTACCTCCGTCTCTATAAACAAATACCTTCTTCTCTTTGCCTCCCTCCATCTCCCCCTCCTTGGCACTCACTCTCACTCACCTTCCAAAATAAGAAGACTACAAGTGGTCAGAGACACTATCGGTGGCTAAATTAAATCAAGCGGCACTAGCTAGACCACAGTCACTTCTGCTGCTACTAACCTCCCCCTTCTCCCTCAGCAAACAAATTTTTCCCCAGATAAGATCTAAATGAGTTTTTCCAGGAGGAGGAAGATCCTCCGTTTGGCTGATGGATACTGTGCACGGCTGCAGTGTGACCAACACCCGGTAGTAATCATCCGCCACAGCCATAAGTGCTATGCACGGTGGCCTATGTGAATGGGGGATGTGTGGTTTGTGTGTAAATGAGATAAAATGTGTGAATGAGAGTTGGCACTGCTACGTTCCCCCGCACCCAGCTTTATTCATTGAGAAATACCCAACTGGGCCCTTGCACTGTAGAGCCTCAGTGCCGGGGCTTAGTGTCATGGTGGGCACAGTCGCATTGAGGCATCGCCACAGGAAACCATGGGACAACAGCATGTCAGGGAGGGAGGTAGTATTCTTATAAGGGGGAAATAGGTGGGTGGGATCCAGTAGCAAATTGGGATGTCCATAGTGGTGCAACAGTCTGGCTGCAGGAGAATCCCCACATGGATGGATCATTGTAAACCAGGGACAGCAGCCACACATCCAGAGAGACCAATAAAATGATGTGGTATGGGCAGTGGGGTGGTAGGGGGGGTGAGGGGGGCGGATTATAGACTCCCAGAGGGCTCTGCGATTCACAGGCCATAAAATGGAAGTCAGCAGGACACACTGCAAATCTGGCCAGCCAATATCCACCATCCCTTCCCTCCCTCTTTCGACCCTGAGGATGTGTCTTAGCCGTACGTCACAATGCAACCCCAGCAAGCACGTCCCGTTGTCGGACAATCTCAACTCCCTTGGATGCCGCTATTCTCCCCCGTTACATTTGCATGTCAGCCGCTGCGGCTTTGTTCAAGATCTGCTTGGTTAAAAAAAAAAAGGATAGATAAGGGAAGAGACAGAGCGGTGGAAATCTACGAAGGCCTTTGCCATCCGGGGAATTAAAAGGCCGCTTTTGTCAGGAGGTTCCCTACTTTCAGATATCCCAAAGCATTTTAACCTTGGCAAGGCGAGGACTTTGAATATAAAAGGATTCGCCCAAGAGAGTGAAAGAGAGAAAGAGATGTGGAACACTGGCCCCACGTCAACAATAGCCAGGGTTCTTTTGTCCACAGTGTTATTTGAAGTAAATCTCCCTCTGTAATTAGATTGGAGCTGTTTGTGGACATCTTAGGAGAGTGCGTCAGTGTTAAAACAGCAACGCGCGAGGGCCCTTTTAATTTACAGTGCAAATACCTTTCGATTAGCGTGGCGAGAGAGGAGGGGGAGTAGGAACTGAGGAGGAGGGACAAAAGAGGAGTCTTTCAATCCTTTTCTTTTTGTTGTTGTTGTTTGAGAGCGGGAAGAGGTTCGAGCAGCTCTCCTGTGTTCCTTAATTGTGAAGCAAGGAGATTAGTACGAGTGCTTCCAACCTTTCACCCCAAACAAAGGAGCCATCAGATCCAGTTGCCTAGTGACACAGGGTTTCACACCGGCAAATTTAGCCAGTGCCTTCACCACTCCAGCTCCGTGTGGTAACATCTTAAGAGACGGAATGAAATCTCCAGACTTTGCTCCTGCACCCCTATGCAAACCATTTCTGTCCCTGTCCGTCTGACAGCACCCTTAATGGCCCCGAGCAGCCACGCTAATGAAAATGGCCGTTCATCCTCACTCCAAGTCTGTCTCTCAGACTCATATAAAAGTTAATGTACCCGTGACAATGACATTCAGAAGACCGTTTAGCTTTGGACAAATGCTGCATTTCTTGGTGGCAAGAGCAGCCGGGCACACAGAAATGTCCTTTTACACTGCGTGCAGCTCAATCAAAGGGCACTTAGCAGTGTCATATTGATTATGGGAGCTTAACCCCCGTCAATCTTTGATGGGTCATTCTGGCAGTCTTCCCGTAGATGGCTTCAATGAATAGAACTTCCTCAACAGGAAGAAAGGGGTTCCCTCTTCATAAGTCAGTGCTGGTCACTCACCAACATAAGATAGCCATAGATATGTGCCCATCAGAAGGAGACGGCATGGTGATTCCTGAATGTATGTGTTGTCACGGCTGTCTCTCCCTCGGTCTTGAGTCAGGAGTAAATTATTAAGACAAAACAAGCATAGATCCCGGACAATCCTAATTATGAAAATGACATTTAGACTTTATTAATTATCACTCCATTTGAATGTGATTTCAGCTCCCAGTTGATGAGCTGACGTCATCTCTCTATGAAGGAAATTAGCTACTTACCAGCTGCGCCATAAGAAAACAGCTTAGATCACTTTACACACAGAGACTTCTAGCTTATGTGTCGTCCATTGATTTTAAAAACATTTACAGCAGCCCATATGAACTAACAGAAGAATAGCGCTACATTACATTTAGAGTTAAATGGGAATTTCCAGGCTGCTGGGCCTTAATTTTAGTTTGTTTGTTCCAGTGGTTTATTTCAGAAAAACCAGGAGAGAAACATGGATGCTCGCCAGATTTTCTTTTCCCAGTGGAATATCTTGCTCTTCATGCGTGTTAGCTACAGTAAACCCAGATTTACTTTACTAGATTTACAGTATGTTCAATTCAGAAGCTCAAGCCTGAAAGGTCAGGAGTTTTGCATGTTTTTAGCTAATTTACCACAAATCTAATGGACTTTACATTACTGCTAACCCCTTTTCAAATCATGCTTTGGAGTTCTGAATTGTTAAAAAGTGAGTTACAGTATCTACCTCCCAAGCAGCCATTGGTTCCCATTCATTTCAGTATTGTATGAAAATCAGGAATCATGCTAAACTCAGAAAGTCAACCCCGAAATGTCCACGTCTTTGCACATTTAACCATTAGCTGCAAATATAATCTGATTAACATGGGACCCCTTTTTAAACCCTGCTGTAGTGTTTTCTTGAACATTTTAAACAGTTTTTTTCTACCTTCTGTGCAGCCGTTGGTTCCCATTAATTTCAGTACAAAGTATCTTTTCAAGATGATTCATTACTGTGCACTGTAAATCATGTCATGCCTTACTGTTTGCAACATTATCATCATCTGGTAATGCATTTGTAAGTCAATGGCTGAGTGGAAGGCAAGAAAAACACATTGAAAAATCACACAACTTGTGATTTGCTTCCAAAAAATGTGATATTTTGCACTCATGACTAAATGGGCTAAAACATGCAAAAACCGTTTTATTGTTTTCATTTTCCAGTTACAGTCAGCACTGTATTTCATTTAACTTAAGGAATTTAATGCGACTTACTCACTGAAGGTAAAGAGGTTTTACATGAGTAACTTTTATGCAAACCAGAGGCCACAGGAGTGTGATTTCATTAAAACTCATTTGCACACAATAAAAGTGATGATATAATGAAATGAGAATCTGTTCTTAAACATAACCCCATATAGCTCAGTAAAGAAGAGCTGATCCGTGCAAAATAACCTTGACTTCACTGTGATGACATTTCTTAACTATGAATTTGGCTCTTGAAGACTGTATGGTGGCGTGAAGTAGCTGCAGTACTTTTGGACAGGGAGGAGTGAAACAGAAAGCAGTCATTGAGTTGGGTTTGTCTTGGAGGTGGCCTGCTAGGACAATACTCCGAAAAGAAACTCAAGTGGGACCCATTACACCCCACAGAGGGCAGACTCTTATCAGTTAATAGCAGGTTTCCCCCTGAGAGCAGATTGTTTTGATAGATGGCACCTGGTCAGGCTTTTGCAACCAGCCACAAAAAAAAGAAGAAGAAAAAACACTAGTGAATGCTAGATAAGCTCTGCGAGGGGAAAAAAATAAAGCAAGCATCCTGTGAGTGTCAGAATTTGTACATGGAAGCAGAGTAAAACTACACATACGTCTGATGTTTCCTGACTTCTTCTTTCATTATTTGCTCGCAGTAACAATGACTCCTCTGCATGTTTGCTCAGGTGTGGTGTTAGGAGTGAATCAGCAGTTCACCTGATTAGACAGCATTCTTGCCACAAATTACACATTTTATTTGCTCTATTTGGAGAGAGTGCTGCGACCTGGAATGCTTTGATCTTAGCTGCTGCTGTCTTCAACATCCTGTATTGTACATTAGTTGGCTTTTTATCATAATTTTTACTCCCGTATTGAGTAACAAAGGCAATAGGATCTCTGCTGCTATTTACAACTATTGCTGCTTGCAGCTGCCATAAACACAGTGGAGAATTAATTCATGTGGTTCAGGTTGTCTGAAAGCAGCTGACGTGAAACAAAGCTTTTCTAAAAACAAGTGAAAATTCTAGTTCGACTGTTAAACATATAATTTCCAACTAATTTACAGCTGTAATAAAACACAAATGGCTGCTAAATATAATTTGGCAAGCAGAATGCCTTTAACTTAGACACATGAACAGGTTATTTAAATTTCTCTAATCTTCCCGAATCTAGCTAGGACAGAGAAGGAGCCAAATAAAAAAAGTGCCTCCATGATGTGTTAGTAACCAACACAGGTCATTCATAATTATTGTTCTTTTTGTTCTGTCCAAAACTGGTTCAACAAGATTCCTAAATTTTATCTAACTGACAAACCTTTGTTTACAGTCTGACTTGCCCATGATGAGGTCAAAGATTCCTGAAGGGCCAGAAAGCTTGAATCCCTTTTTGTTTTTGTTATTGAATTACTGGAAAGGTGGTCCGAGTCTTGTCGTTTTGCTATCATTATTTCTAAACAACATTATGAGAATCTTGGCTGAAGCAGATGACAGTTGAATATTAATGATTTCATTAAAAGAATGAAAAATGAAGCTGTGTATCAGTCTTGCATATTAAAGGTTATAATGAAATGCAAAGTTGTGTCTTTGTGCAAAAGCTCAGGCTTATTTAAGAGCATTAAAAGCACTTAACCTGATCGCTGGGTATGATGATATTTCCCCAGTGATAGCAGTAAGTCAGTGATCACTGTGCACCTTCCCTTGTTGTATTTGCTGCCCTTAATCCCTGCTCTCCTGACTCTAATATGTAAATGTTCTCTTTAAAATTAATTTAGCATTTAATTATGTATTTATTCACAAGCAAAATATGCCAAATGTCTCTGTGGTGTCAGCAACACACTCGTAAGTCAGCGGGCAGCTGTTCACTGTACACTGACCTTGACTAACTTTTACGCTATGGAGCAAAAGCATTATTTCATTGGAAAATCAGAAGTCACAGCAATATGATATATAATGAAAAGTATATATAATAAAGAGGAATGGAGCTTGCTGCATGCCAAACAAAAAACTAACTTTATGATATTTATGATATTTTTTGCAAGTGGAAGACATACGCACAATATGAAAAAATAAATAAATGACAGGTTTGATTTTGGCTCAAATCAGGCCCCACATACATTACTGTGTGCGGAAAAAATATAGTCACATTGTATATACAGTCTGACTTCTTAAAAATGTCATAAATATAGTTTTATCCAGAAACTTTAAAAAAATGACAATAAAAAATATACAAATGTAATCCAAAGTAGAAGAAAGTAAGGTACCACACTGGAAAAAGGTTTTGCAATAATACATTCCGAAAATCTAATATAGACCTCAGTGTGAATTAAACAAGGTAATGAGGCTACAGTATTACACTATGTTTATACTTCAGGTCCCATATCATAAAGATTCAAATATTGTCTCTATTTATACACACAAATGATCAAACATGTGGTTTAAATACGGTGTTCAAACTGTGGGTTTCCTTGTCATTATAATAAACAGTGAGCTGTAAAAAGAAAAGTGAAACTAGTCCACATTAAGAAGAATGTTTATCTGAACTGTACAGTCTTGTTAGAAACGTGTTCATTTATCAGTATTTTTCTTTTGAATAATGAAATAAGTGGAATTTAGACTAATTTGTCCATGGTTTGTGTTTCTTTAGCAGCTAGTTGGTATTTTTAATTTTATGACTTCTTTATTTCACTTTTTCACTTTTTATCAGTGGAAGCATATTCTGAGCTTTTATCATCAACAGATGTGTTTACTGTAAACAGCAGGAAATTCAACCACTTTTTGAACCCTGAAATCAGCACAAATAGTTTGACTGCTTTGATGAAAATTCTGGCATTTTTCAGGGAAAATTGGTACAAAGCAAAAGGACGAGCTTTAACTGCATGTCAGCATGATCAGGGGTTCAGCCATTGTTGGCATTTCTAACTTTCCCATCACCAGATTCCTGACAGTAACATTTAATTTGGGCAAAGAGGATGCAGTTAAGGAACAAGTACATTTTTTACTGACAAAATCTTGACCAGCTCAGCTTTCATTTTCTGAACCCAAAAAAAATAAAAAAAGTTTCTTACCAAGGAATGTTTGGGGGTGGGTCCACTGCAGTGTCACCTTACAGTCCGGCTGACCAGCAGGATCTGGGAGGTGATTGATTAGGTGGTGCTGGGGCCACCAAGGACCCTTTCTGGAGCTTTAGAGGTTAGGGGTCACCTCCTCTGCAAATCTGCTTCCTTTTGTACAGTCGCAACACCAGGAGAGCAGTGTCACATCACCCCCACCTCTTTTCTCCCCCCGTCCCTCCTCCCTCTGGTCTTCACCCTGGGAAAATGGGGGAGGCGTCAATTAAACCTTTTCTCTCTTTCGCCTCAGTTCTCACTATCTTCTGAAGTTGCTCCTTTTAAAAAAAAAAAAAAAAAAAAAAGCAAATTCTTTAGGTTTAGATGCAAAGAGCCGCTCAGGGCCAAGCCGCGGCGCTGTTAAAAAGGGTTTAAGGTTTCCTCAGAATAAAACTAATGATAATGGAGCAGGCAAGCTGTTGTAGAAACACTCCTTAATGGATTACTTAAGCAAGCAATTAGCAGTACACTAGCAGCCAGATATTAGCATCTGAATGGTTTAAAATATGTGTCAGTTGTAATGATGCTATGTGGCAATTACTCTTGTTAATAGATTGATATGAAACTGGTTGGACGTAGGCATTGATATAATGAAAAAAAGCTTCTTCTCCTCTCTCTGGTGCTGTTGAAAAGTTCCCAAAATAGACTCTGTAAAGTTTAAGGGTTTTTTTTGTATTATCTTCTCCGTCTACACAATCAAATACCAAAATCTAAAGCTAGAACCGATTTGAGGGAAGAGTTTGGCCATCCACACCAGAGCAGAGAAGAGCCCTGCAACATAATCCTTTGATATGTAGTCAGTCCGAAGGGTTTGCTGAGGGATAACATTGCAATTCAGAAAATGTGGCTGGTCCTTGGCCCTCAGGGGCCAAGCCTTTGTGGTCACAGGACCAGGATTACACTTTAACCCCCACTACTGCAAGCAACCAGCTCCCCCAACTGCCCTGGCTAAGGCCTGAGGTCAGGTGAAAGGCCAGGAATCTTAAACAGGGTAGAAAAGGAGGGGGGGAAAAAGAGAATGTCCGTCCTTTAAACATCCCAAAATGCAGCGCTTTGACTGGATTTAATTTGAATTCGACCACTGAAGCACATAGCTTGTGCTTTGTTCCTCACCATTAAGTACATGCAAGGGTCTTTTTACACATATACATCTTTATTCAAGTAAATGTAAGGAACTGGGTTTTCTTTAAACTTCAACAACTCACTTTTAATCAAACTCTAAGCGGAATAACGTTGACCAGCAGCTCTTAAACAAACTAAGAGCTAACCTTGTGTCTAAGGTGCAATCATTAATCAAAGTATAACATAAGGCAGTTTTTTTTGTTGAAATGCCTTAAAAAGCATTAAATTAGTTCCGAACAGCTATGACGAGCAAATCACTACATCAGCTTTGCTTATAAAGTAAATAAAGTACTCGCATGAAGTTAACAGAGGGGACAGCTAATCCAGCGTGTCTGTCTGTGTTGACACCTATTGTCAGCCAGAAAGGTCCTTTGTTCATCAGTCGCTGATGACGTATGTGTCTCTATTACATTTCTATCTGTTGTCATGGACAGAAAGTTAAACAGAGTTTTTCTTCCATAAAGGATTTGTCATCATCCGTAAAAATCAAGGATGCACCTGGAGATTATCTCCAGGATAAATGTCGTCACTGTCCAGACGTTTTAACAAAAAAGTGAGTTACAAGATCATGTCTCTTCCTTTTTATTTAAAAGCTCTTCTTTTGGAAATTCTTCTCCATTTTGAGTGTTTTCTACTAAAAACAAAATCCTCTTGGCATCCATTTAACATTCTTCTTTACTTTGCTTAATTTTTATCGCAAAATTAAAATTATTATATGAAGGAAGAACTACTTAAAACGGGTGACAGTCTGGAGTGTCTGCTGGAGTGATTGTTTTTAAACTTAACTCATCCTTACGTTATCCAGTTAGTGATGGAAGAATGTGACATTCACATCATTTCTGTTGAAAACACATGATCAGTGTTTCCAGAGTTCGTGCTCGTTTAATGAAATTTGATGAGGGTGTGTTGTCAGGATCTTTGTTACAAATCAGCCCATTGTGGCTGCATTGTACAGCTCAGTCACATGTATAAAGTCAGAAATGCTGGCTCTGTTTCTAGCTGCTGCGTGTGTTCTCTCCTGCCCACCCAAGTGTGTGAGCAGAGGTTGTGTTTGTGTCTGGTGTGTGTTGAGAGTGTCAGTCGGCTTGTTCGCAGGCCAGATGTACTGAGGAAGCGATGGGGTCGAGGTGGGAGAATACCCCCACCACCACCACCAACAAAAAAAAGTGTGGATTTATAGCAGCAAGTCTGGGTCAGAGAACTAGTGGTATCTCCCTCCCACACCACACCATGATTTCCTGGGCTCTGCCCACGGAGAAATATGGCCTGGAGACGGATAGAGGAAGAGAGGAAGAGCTAAAGATAGAGATGATGGAGCAGACACAAAGTGGCAACACAAGGAGACGAGGAAGATGCAGTGGGAAGATGTTGACAACAAGTTACACACTGTTTTCCATTAAGCACAAATCTCACAGTCTTTCATTAAGATCCTTAATGATTCTTAATGATACTCGAGGAACTAATAAACGACTCATCACAGAATCTTTCTGCTTCAAGAGGTAAAAAGATAAGGCTGGTGATGTTTTATATTTTTATCATTGTCCACCAGTGAATTGATCCTACTAACAAGTATTCCTCTGTGCCATAGAGCTCCATTGTTGTCCAAAGAACTATTAAAAACACACCAATGAGCCACGCTGTTCCACTTGGCGACATGTTCCTTCTTTACCATGAAACACGGCCACTGTAGTTTATTTTGAGTCAGTCCCACGTAGACCGTCCTGCTGCTGTAAATAATCACAAGAGAACCAAAAATGCATTAATCTGCCACTAAATATAGTCCCTAAGAAATACAGTTTTTGCTCCTGTTTGTTGTCTAGTTGTCTAGCATTGAGAGATGGACTTATTGACATTAAGAAAAATCTAGAATAACGCCATTCTTATCCTTTAGTATTACCCTGTTATTTTATTGTTGTTGCTTTTACTGACATTTAAGGGTGTCCCTGTAGCAGGATTTCCAAAATGAACCCTGTCATTTAGAGGACACCATATAGATAATTAATGAAGGTCATTTAATGAACCCTTAAATGTTATGGGAGTTCTTTGTGGAGCTGTTGAACTTTTCTCTCTGAATTTTATGGAATTAAATTCTTTAGTTTGCTGTCTTGTATCTTGTTTTGAAGAAAAAAAAAATAAAAGAGCAAAATGAAATTTTTAAAGCACAGCCTGGCCTGCCAACTATTGCTACAATATTGATGGATATATTACTATTCCATTACTCTGCAGATCATTGTAAAGGATGTGTGTGTGTGTGTGTGTGTGTGTGTGTGTGTGTGTGTGTGTGTGTGTGTGTGTGTGTGTGTGTGTGTGTGTGTGTGTGTGTGTGTGTGTGTGTGTGATTACAAGCCAATATGTTTTATAGATTAGCATTATATAGCAGTGCTATGCTTTTCTGCACATTTCCATTAATTCTTCTCTACTTACTTAGTTACTTGTTGGTCGAGTGTGTTTCTTTAACCCCCATTTAATTTGTCTTGTTCCTCTTTGATGCACCCAATTAATATTTGCTGCTGCTATGGCCCAGTTTCATTCAGCATTTAAGACGGTCTGCTCAAAGTGCGCACACACACAAAAAACTAAGATTTCAGAAAATATTAACCTGCAGTTGAGTCTAAATTATATCCTTGTTTTAATAAAACCCTGCCAATGGAATATGTTTAAACTGTCTTTTTAAGGATTTGAAGTGATTTCTTTGGTAGTCCTGCGCCCCATACTATCTTGTTTCAAGATACTACTATTTTCCAGAAAAATCTTAAAAGAAGACAAAATGCACTGGGAACAAGTGGGATTATCTCACACCATCAGCAGAATAAAAAGTCCTCAAGGCTGATAAAAGATCACTTCTCTTGTTAAGATGGTTGTTCTCTAGTGTGTCTGAATTCAACAAGACTTTACTTTTCAGACTGTTCCCATGTTAGAGCAGTATGTTAGTGAAACAGCGTTTACCCTTGATGACCCCAGTGCTCCGTAACAAACACCTGACCTTCTAAACTACTTTCTAATCTCCATTCTCAGTCATAAACTGTCTCAGTGGCGGACACTGAGGCTGTTAAGTCTTACCATATACCATACAAGAGGCTTTTCTTTCTAGAGGCAAACTCCTGTGAACTGGAAGGTCATGTGAGGACTTCTCCCCTTTCCCTGTTGCTCTGGTTCTCCAGTGGGAACCAGTGAGTGCAGTGTGGAAACAGAGGAGCGCCCCCTGCTGGCCAGAGGCGGCACCGAGCCCTGCACGCAGCTGTCTCACACATGCTACCCAGCACAAGCACTTTACTGCTTTATTCCCACTCATCTGTATCGCCTGTTCTTTATTCAGAGGTGACTTTATGGGGTCGTTTTGCTGCAATCGGTGCTATCATCGCCATTATATGATTATCTTCCACTAATCTCTCCAATGTAATAGTCCTGCAGGACCAATTTCTGGTGCAGGATTGTTTCTTATCTGCATTTTTAGGCAATCTGGGGCAGCAGGCTCCTCACTTCTCTCCAGAGATGGAGGCTTAAGATGATGGTCTTTTAGTAATGATTTCATTTCTGCCTTCAGTGAATCCCAGTTTGATCATCATGAGTGAAAATATTCAGCTTAGCTCAACGGAATTTGGCATTGGATTGCAGTGTGAATTTGTAGGAGTATACACTCATGGTGAAGATATGTCAATCTATATGAGAGTGATAAATCTGTATGCTTGCACATTTGTTCCAAAATGTCTTTGAAAAATGAAGAAATTATTCACTCAAAGGTAATTTTAGGATAAGTTTTAATTCCTCCTGGGTATCCGGCTCTTTGTGTGAGCTATTTTAGAAACCACAGGTGGGCAGATACAGGTGGTTGTTAACAGTCCTGGCACTGAATACACTTGTTTTCTCTTCCTCTCTCTTTCTGTCTGAGAAGCTTTTGAGCCTCGCTGAGTTTCTCAGCTGCCTTTGATTCTTCCCGTACAAATGTAGAAAAACATGAACCTCCTCCTCTCTCGTCTGCCTGAGCGAGCGGGCACGCAGCAAAACAACTAAATCTGCAAGCTGCCCAGCGATATTGTGATAAGTGGAGTTCCCTGGTGAAAAAGATGAAGATAGGAATTAAATCAAAGCCACAATTTAGACGTGTAGCAGGACTTTTCTTTTTTTTTTCTCTTTCTTTGTCATGCAAAAATGAAATATTGGCTTTTTGTGAGGAGTGGATGAGCATGTCGAGTTTGTTCTCCTCTGTAGTTTGATTGGAAGAGCTCAAATTTTCAAAGAGCTCTCATTTTTGCAAACATATTTTAATGATAACCTTTGCAGTATACACTATTCACTAATAGTGCTCTTCTAATTCACTTTAATATGAATTAAATATGAATTATGATGATGATGATGATGATACAATATTCTCCTACATCGTTAAAAGGGAATATTTATTATAGAATTAATACAAAGGTGATACTAATCCATTGCAGCAATAAACAAATGTAAAAAAAAAAGCAGATTTAGGTGGACTATATAGGTGCACTATTTTGGATCATGTCCAGTTTTTTTGTCAATCAGGTCCTGTAATGTAATTCACTGAAATGTGAATAAAATACAGGCTATGATACAATATTCTCCTAAAGCATTAAAAGCAAACTGATTTATATTTATAATATAATGAGAATGTTGAAAACTGGACAAAAGATATAAGATAAAATGTATGCATACCTGGAGATACCTGGTCATTATAGAAACAAGGGAATAATGTACAGCAGAGGGGGGAAAAAACAAAAAAGATTTAAAGAAATATATATATTCACTGTTTTGGATTCTGTAGTCCTGTTTTACAAATTTCAATTGAAACCTCTAGTGACAGAGTTATCCATGAATAGATACAGTTAAGGTCAGGGTTTGATAGCCTTTTTATTGATCTCAAATCCAATATTTAATAAGCAAGTTACAGTATGTGTTGTTTTTATTGCACTCAGTGTAGTAAAAAAAAAAAAAAATATATATATATATAGCTTTCTGAGGTTTAAATAACAACACTTATAAATAACTTGGTTTGGTGCTTGAAGATTAATAATTTTAAGATTTTCTCTTTTTTTTTTTTTTTGCTATTAGAGATAAAAGATTTGAAGAGAGATTTGATGACTGTTCTGCAGCACATACACTCATGCATGTCCCAGTGTTGATATTAGCAGTTGCAAGTATTTATGCTGCATAACCCGAGTCGGCTGTAATCCTTATTTATATTCTGTTTTAATATTTATGTTGCTTTTTTTCCCTGATACTTGTTGCTGCACTGACCCACTTCCCCCCACAGGGATCATTAAACTTTCATTCCTTTTTTTTTTTACCTCCCTTATTACTGTATGTCGTAGCACAACAGCACACTACAGTATGTAGTACCACCAAAGGACACAAATGAATGAAACGAGGCCAAGACATCCCAATCGTAATGGAGAGAGAGAGAGAGAGAACGCTCCCCTCACATCCCCCCAACCTCCAAATCAATTTCCTTTAAATGGAATTAAGTGAGATTGAGGCACACCACTGTATTAGTTCTTCAAAAAGCAACCCTCCGAGCAACTCTTACACACACACACACACACACTCCTCCTCCTCCTCCTCCTCCTCCTCCTCCTCCTCCTCCTCCTCCTCTTCTCCGACGGCTGCCGTTTTCCCCTCGATGGAGTTTGATCGACACACAGCTGATCTATAAATAAAGGCTTTTCTTCCAACCCACAAAGTCATGTCGGCCGCTCGCAGTTTGGCTCCAAGGTCACAGCTGCCTGAACTCCCCTTTATTGCATTCATTCACCACTTGTTCGGGAGATGGCTTTAAAAGCACTTTAAGCAAATGTAAATGTGTTGTTGGATGGAAATGGACACATAAAATGAACACATATTTTAAAGTGCTTAAATTAAGTCTCTGGTGGGATGCGATGAACCCACCTGTACGCCTTTTTAATAACTTAATTTGACTTCATACACATGCACCACAGTAAGTGAATGTTATCAGCCAGATGTTTCACACAAATGGGGCCTTAAAAATTATATGAATCATTAGGTTTGTGTTTTGTTTTAGACTTTTGTGTTTAAAACACATTGTGGCGTGATTTGTAATTAACTTGCCTAAACCTGTTTATTGAATCTAATTAAATCAAGTTTTCTCCCTTCATTTGAATCACCAGCCTAAATTACTAAAATTTCCACTTTTCCAAATGGTTTTCTTTTAATAAACCAGATGATGAAACACTGCAACAATTTCATCATACTGTTATAGTAAATATAATACTGTATACAGAGAATTGTTGCTGACTTCAGGCAGATGCAGCATCAAATCATTTTTACACCTTTATTAGCGGGTTGGTAGGTAATTTCAAGCCATGTATACAATATCTAGTTACAGAGCATAATATGAAACAGAGGATAATGCATTCTCTGTGAGATTTCCAAGCTTGTTTCTTCATGTAGTACACCTTTACCCTGAGGATCAGTACAGATAAGCTTAAATATTCAGATAAAAGTCATTCTGAGGGGGGAAAAAGTCACACATAAATCTTAATAAAAATTCTGCTTATAAGCTTAGAATTCTTATTATTTTCTTGACTGGCCTTCTGATCATTTTTTTCTCAAAACCTAATAATTTTTCAGAAAAAACTCTGATAACCAATATCACCTACAGTGTTTTAGTTCAATCTTAATTGGACTGTACATCTTAGTCAGTGGTTTAATTAAGTGATAATACAGACAGTACAGTATTTCCTTCTAAAAAATCAGAGTTTGTTCAGGTTCCTTTGCATCCTCACTGCCACAGTGCTCCTCGCTGATGCTTATATCCCAATTTTATTTACTGCTGCTTACTGCTTACTAATTTATCTCCTGCTCTTCCCCCTCTTCACCATCTCACTTATTATACAGGCTTAAAGTCTGCCTGAGTGCAATCTGTTGTTCACTTTCACTGTTCCATTCAGTCTGTGAATAGCAGCTTATGATGCACTGCTGTGGTATTTGTGGCTATATCCTTTGTTTATTTACTGCCAATTGTTTGGTTCACAGCGATACAGGCATATTGGGAGTGTTTTTTCTGATTCCATACAAAGGTTGTTGTTGGCTCTTTACGCGGCATGTTGATCTCATCGAGATGAACTCAAGTGTCAGGTGAATGTTTTCTGTATTGTTGTGTTTCTCACTCTGAAACTCCTGGACTTTGCGGCGCTGCGATGTCACGGCCCCCGCCGCTTCCTTGTGGCTTGTTGGTGACTGTTTTGCAGTAGGAGAAGGGTGCATCCTTCACCTGCTCTCCGCGTTATTTTCACTGCATTTCTTCTGGAGCAAAAACCTCCTGTATGTGTGTTAAATGCGAACCTCCTCGACAATGAGTGCTTGTAGTGCACTGTGACTTTTCTCTCAGACCTCCACCCCTGTACTCATCCTCTGCTGCTCCCAACAAAAGCCCTACGTTAACTACATTAAGCCAGCCGAGAAGCATGCCATCTCTATTGTACCTAATACCTTTATCATTCAGTAGCGATTTGGCTATGCTTTTCCCTGAGCATTCACGTATGATTTGCTCTTCTTTTTAAAGTTACACACATCAGATAGCCTCCTTCTCCCAACCCCAACACCCCTCATCCCTGGTTCTTTTTCTCCCACCCCTCCCTTCCCTGCTTCCCTTCTTCCCAAGCCGTCTGAGAAAACAAAACAATCCTATCCTGTCCGGCGTGTCTGTGTTAGAAGGGATGGAGGCTGCTGAGTGTGTGTGTGTGTGTGTGTGTGTGTGTGTTGTGGTTAGGACAGTAGAGTGAGGTGCTAAAAGCCTTTTGTCAAGCAGGAAAGACGATGTCAGCAGCCACAGTGAGGGAAAAAGAGAGGGGGAGCTGGGGTCATTTGGCTTCAGCCCTTTTTGTTTGTGTGTGTATGTGTGTATGGGTCGAAGGACCTAAGAGCCTGTGACTAATGTGGGTTTGCAACCCCGTCCTCCCCAGCCCCCTTTTCCTTTTTACATTGTCTGCACCCACTGTCCAGATGGCCAGTGAGAAGAATAAATCCTGGGAAGGCGAGGAGAGATTTGGGATTCCATTGCAGGACAGGGGTAAAGGTGGGGGGTGATGGGAGGTTGGGTAAGTCACTCCCAGTCTGTGTGGCTCACTAACGCTTTTTATTTTAAGGGATGTAGAAAGTGTCCTGTGAGTGGGAAACGTCACTTTTTTGGCTCTTACATAAGATGATGGAGCTCTAATTGAGGTTAAGTTTACAGTAAACAAAAAGGGACAAAAATGAACAAACTCTCACACAACAACTGCAACAATAGCACATGTTAGCGGAGGTGCAGCAATGAAGAGAGTAGGAAAAATAGTGGACAGGGCTGGCACAAGCCTTTTTTGGGCCCTAAACTGAATATGGTTGTCCCCCACATCCCACACCCCACCACCACACACTTTGCTGTTAAGGTTGAATGTAAAAACAGCACAAAACACACATCGCTTAAATAAACAACAAATATTATAGCAAATGACCAGAGGAAGCCTACCTTTTCCTGCTTAATGGCAGAAGAACTGAATAGAATCATTAAAAAGAATTGTGGAAATGTCTGTTATAAAATAATGACCTGTAAACATATACATATAAAGTCACAGCTGGTGCTTTCTTAATACATTTCAGCTCTTCTGTGAAATGTTTTTTGTGTGCCAAACATGAAACAGCCGGTGACTAAATGTAAAAAAGAAAAGAAATGATTTCTTGTTAATTTAAATGTTTCCAATCACATAAAACTTCTTCCAGATAAAGATTTTCATTGTCTGCTAGCGTCAATATGTTAATATACATGACAAACACTGCCATGTGAAATCAAATCAGTATACAGACAAAAGAATACGATGCTTGACCAGGATCCCAAAGTAAAACTCACATTCCACACTACAAAACCATAAAACCTTAACGCATATAAAAGCACAAATATTTGACATTTTGATCAAATATTTTGCACAATTAAGCCCTGATGACACCAGACATGTACACACCTTTACACACTTAATAGAAACAGATATGACATGAATGCTAATTATTTTATAACATTTTATTTGTGGCACAAAGTGTCCATAAACTCAACAGGTGATTCTACATTCCCTGCTTCCAACATCGTAGGAATATTTTTTCATAATTGATTTTAAAACCCTTTCCTATTTATATTTGTACCATATACTTTGTTGAAAAAAAATATGTTTTCCTATCTGTATTTTATTTTGTGAGTGTGGGTTGATAATATCTTTAATTTTATGTTTGGACAACTGGCTACACTTCTTTCTTACTTTTAAATTACACATGTGAGGCAGGGTGGAAATACAAACAGGTCCTTTTTGAGGTGTTCAAGCAAACAAAATAGCTGACAAGATTATTATTATTTTTGTACGGGAGGAGACAGTGATCAGAGGGGAAGGAAAATGACGCAAGTGTTAAAACTGTGAGAGTCCCAATCAGCACATTAGCAACATAGACAGCTGACTTCTAGTAGACATGACACAGACAGCCAATTTGAGGTGACATTTTTGGCACTTTTTGAATCAGTCTGGGACTCTTCCTGCTTCGTCTTTCTTTTTATCTTGTCATATATGTCTTCAACTCTAAAGAAAACCTAGATAAGTCTTCAGATCTTTTAAAGAGGGGTTGTTTAAGTCATTTTCTCTTTAGCTCTCAAAGCTGAAGTCCTGTTGTTAATGTACACAGTTTGCATTTGCTTGAAGCTCCTTGCATGTTTTGCAAAGTCCTTATTGTTGTACTCAGTGAATCAGTGTCTCAGAATAAGATCTGGGAGGATTTTTGTTTTCATGTTGAAGATCATTAATCTTGGTGACAGGGATTTACATCAGCCGACAGATTCACTGATATATTATGAGCAAAAATGTCTCCATTTCCTGTTAAAGAGAAAAATACGACTGCACTCAAATGTGGTGCTTCATCTGTAAACACACAATTGAGCACTTTATGTGGAGAAGACTGGGTATACAAATGGCAGAGCTGCGCAAATTTCTCCGTGGGATACTCGAACCTCCCACTGAATGCTGTCATTTATTTTCATTGGTTTCCTGCAGTAATGGACTTCGCTTGAACAACATCTTTGTATTTAACCTTGAAAGTGAAGCATATGAGCGCATGTGTGCGTTTAAGTGGTCACAAACACACGCGCAGACACACACTTTACTATGATAATGATCATCTCTCTTAATGTTTTTTCTCTCTGAAAGCATGTTTTGTTTAGCTTTTTGTAATTTCAGAAAGGTCACAATGAAAATGACATTACATTTTAACTTAGCACTGGCATTAATGCACGATTAGCCAACGTTATTAAATGTACAGGTATCTGTCTTGGTGACATTGGTGCACATGGCACATATTGTCATAAAGAACTGTATCACTCTGTATAGACTTTACAGAGCAGCAAGTCATACACAGGACTTGCAACTGCATATACCTTCATATACATAATTTTATATCATGCAACAATGTTTTAATGCATAGTATTTAAAAGAGCACTTCAGTGATTTTGCATTGTACTTAAAGTTGGATGACATAGAAGAGACACACAAAAAAAGAATCGATGCAGCAGATATCCTGACATATAGTGCCTAGTATCAGTCAAGCTCAAAAATCCTTCGATCCTACATTTCCCACAATGCAGCTCAGTGCTCACGTCTTTCAGTCTTCACGCCTCCAGTTTGTAACTCAGGCTTTCTGTTATCAATGTGTAGTCTCCGAGTCCAAGCTGAGATAATTTGCTCAGACTTGGCAAAGCTCCTCCGGAGGTACAGAAGACATAATACAACTGTTTTCACCGACTGAGTAGTGCATGACGAGTAAACTGATTTTGACACTGAAAGTCCTCTTAGAGTAACTACTGTATTTTCTCAATACTTTAACTAACATTTTGACACAGTCTGTGTGTTCATCAAACTCACAAAAGTGTGATATTGATATGAGCTGTCAAAATTATATTTTGGTAAATGCAAATTTGAAGTCAGAGCCACTTCACTGGCCCCTTCTGGCCCTTTACCAGTTGTACATCCCATGCCGGGCCCCTCCTGTTGAAACAGGGCCCCTCCCTGACCGCCAGAGGAAGAGCGAGAGCCAGTTGTCACGGCCAGGCTGGCTGAGAGTTAGGGAGGCCAGCTGTAGCACAGGAGCTGTTCCCTCTCATTTCCACTTCATTTATCTGCCTCCCCCCTTCCTCCCTCCATCCATCCATCCATCCATCCATCTATCCCTTCTTCCTTTCCCATCCTCCCTCTGCCAGTGGACAGCACTCTCTCCATGCTGAGCTCCACTGTGCCCAGTCAGCTGTGGCAGAGCAAATGGCATCTCTTTGTTTCTTCACTCTCTTCCTCAAAGACTCAGAGAGTTAAAGTGCATTCATATGTTTGTTTTTATCCGGCATATATATCGTCATTACCAAGTTAAAGCCCTCAGATATTAAGGACACTCAAAGCCACCCATTTGTTTTATTTTCTTGATAAAGCACCACTTTTCTTTGTCACTTTTGCTCTTTTGCTAACCATTTCTTTTTTTTAGAAGTATATAAATCAGTTTATTGCTTCAGTAACAAGAGACTTATAAGAGACTCGGGGGCTGGGTGGAGGGTTTTTGGTTATAAAAATGATAACTGAAGTCATGCAGGAAATAAACAAACGTAAAGGAAACCAAATCACTTCAAAATTTGACCCACTGTAGAGCAGAGCCAGGTCCAGACAGAGCACTCTCTCTGTTTCCCTTTCCCTCCCGCCTTCCTCTCCTTGGTATGAATCTGCCGTATCTCATTCCCCAGCGCTAATTCCAATTTAATTGCCAGTAGCCCGAAGCCTCCTCAATAGGAGTAACAAATGGTTTGATTCTGTAGACTTCATCAGACTGCATTTTAAATGCGACACAGTAACCCGGTGCGAATGCCAATGAAGCCTGGCGAGTAGCTCCTCTGTTTACTAATTATCCTTTTTCTTACTCTGAGCCACACTGCACAAGTTGTCTGATTAAATCGGATTTGTGGGGATTGGAGGGTGGGGTAGGTGGGTGCTCCGGTGGCAGTGGTGGTGGTGGGTGAGGAGGGGATGTCGGGGCAGGAGAACGTGTGGATTGGATGGCAAGCATGGTCCGTCTTTGTAAATGATCCACGAGTCCACAACAAGAAGGGGCCGGCGGTGCAACTGTAAATCATGGTAAAGGACTTTGCCGCTGTTTCTCACGTTGACATTAATTCCCAGCTTGCATCGTTTATGATCTTTACAGTCAGCATGGTGGTGAGGGAAAAAACAAACATGCTGGTAAATAAATTCTACTGACATTTCAGAATTTATATCCACTGCAGTCGTGCAGGGAAAGGGTTTGAAATTCCTTTTAAGGATCTTGAAGGTGGGTAGGATGTGTATTTAAGATCTGAAAACCTTTTCAGGGGCCCTGTTTCCTTTCTTTATATACATGTTCTGTATGGTTAACTGAGAGAAATGATTGCATTTTAGTTGGTGTATTTTTACAGACATTACTCTATGTTTTTCTGGTTGTCAACAAACACCAATTAAAGACCAAAATGAACAATGTGCTAGTCCATCTCTCAATACTTTCTGACTTCCCTGAGGCTCTCAGCCCCAAGCCTGTTTGTTGCTACTGAAGATGTTTTTGTTTTTTTTAGAAATGGGTTACAAATATATAGTTTCGTTGTTGGAAAAAGCCTCAGTAATTTCCTGAAACAGATGAGCACTGTGAGCAAACATTACTCAAACAGGAGTAAATAGTAAAATTGTTGGAGACTATTTACATCTGCAGATTAATACACCTTTGGTGCTCTAGTGAGTATTCATGGTGTATGTAGAATTGACCCAAAGTAAACTATGTGTCCATATTTATGGTAATGGAGGAACGTGTCACTTTTAATCGTTTTTGGACAACAATGGAGCTCCATGGCACAGAGGAATAAGATCTATCAGGCTTTGGCTACACAGACAATACTAGTAAGTTGGATGAATTCATTGTTGGTTTGGTCTTTTCATGGGATCTCTTGATTAAAACTTCATTTTTCATGAATACTGAAAAACATGCAACCATTAAGTCCTCCTAATAACGCGCTAACATCCTAAAGATCCCGAATTTAAGTAATAATGTGCAAATAGCGGTGAAGTGCTCCAGTTGCTACAGTAGGGAGAGAATATGGCGAGGCTGTGATGTTGTGCAGATGAGGAAATTTGCACTGCTATAAAGACCTCTCCCTGTCAACTAAATGGCCAGTTGAGCTGCCATATGGTTGTGCTGACATTATCTCTGGGTAATTAATATGGCATCTCGCCTGGCATCTGGTGGCATTAATCTAGCTGGGAGCAGTTCATCTTACAATGTCAGCGCTGCTGCAGGCCCGACGTGAATTATCACTGCCCGATGGAACTGGGAGGCAGGGACGAAACAAAACAAAACACAGCAGGGCAGGGTGTGTTGACTGCGTGGTGTTGCATTTTCTTATAGTAGAGATGGCTTTTTCTGTGATTTCTTGTCGACCCGTCCCCCCTCCCCCCATGAATAATGTGAAGGGTTATTTGGTTCTTTGTGCTGATCCTCATTCAGTAAAGCTCTGAAGTCACTACTGGATTGATCGTTCTTTGTGTGCTAATGTAGTTTTGTTTGGATGTTTTTCTGTGTAAAACATTTAATGACCCGTTTTGTTGTGTTTAATTGCACTTGCACAAATATATTACAGCGTGTCCCACTTCCATATTATTTACTAATACTAAAAAATCCTCTATATACTAATGTTGATACTGTATTATTATTATTATTATTATTATTATTATTAGTGTTTACAGTTTGTATATAAAATGATTGTACTGTGCTGTTTAATACTAACCTTTTTGGCTCGTTAGCCCTTAAACAAAGTTTCTGTGGTTTCCATGGATACAGTATGTCTACAGTTTGGGACCAGTTTGAGCAATAAGTGATTTTTCTTTCTCATGTTGCTTTTTCTGAATAATTTGCAAAGCCCTGACTCTGAAAGCCATTGCAAATAAGGTGAACGTATCCAGTTTTCACAAGAATAAAAGCAAAGAGTGGAGGAAAATAAAAACATAAAAACATTGTGTTGCAAAAACTGCTCAACTATTTTATTAATCATCTCTCGACCCTTCAGATTTATCTTGCAACCGCGTGGAGGGTTGATCCCCAGGTGGGCAAACACAGGTGTAAGGTGTGTGCTGACAGCAAATTTCTGGTTTCCATTTCCTTTGTGGGACAACAATGTCCATCAACACCTACAGTCATTGGCTATTTTCAATCAGAAATAGGGTAGGAAAGAGCACTCTCTCCTTTTTGTTTTTGAGATTTTCATGTAAAAGTGGAAGGTCTTGAATGTGTCTGGCTGAAACATTTTGATGACCTAGAATTTGGATAGACCTATGCATGACTAGAAGTAAACATTTAATTGCTTCAGTCAAATCACTGAGCGCTGCATGCAGATGTAGAGTTCCCTCTCTCTGTGTGTGTTACTGGAGCCTCTTTTTAACAGTCATTCCTCCCTCCTCCAGTTTGATCAATAAATAGTTCTGCGGAGGAGTGCTATATGAATTAGGATTAGCGCAAACTCCACATCTTATTTTCTTTCTCATACCGTATACACAAACAAACATACAGCATGTGCCGTGTTAGAGGCCGGACCACTGTGTTCATGTTTCTGGAGTTGTGTGTCTGTGTTTTCATAAGAGGAACCAGACTGGAAATGTGAGCTGAGAAAAGAGGATGTTAGTGAGCGCTGTGCACAGCTGGATAACAGGATGCTCAGAATAAAAGGCTGTGCATGCTAAACATTAGCCCACAGGTGATAGATACAATTCTGAAACCCTGTGTCCTCTCCTGCTCTCCTGAAAGGTCATGAATTAAGCAGAATTTCTTAAAGTGCAAATACGAGCTCTGTGCTCCAAACGTGAGGAAACGGTGCCCCAAAACTGAAAGACTAGGAAAACGAGTAATATCTTCAGTAGCAACAGGTTAAACACTGAAATCCTCAAGTTCACGTGAAAAATTGACAGCTCTTGGTGTGGAAATTTGTGGGAATTTTAGGATATAGAACAGATGTCGGGGCCTGAAATAGTCATAAAAGTAATCCTAACTTGATCCTTAATTTAAACCAAGATTGCTTACTTGCCTAAATGTAACCATTAGCTACAGTTTGCATGTGACAGGTTGTGTGGAGTGATGTAATTTGGATGCAATGCATGTTATGTAAACCACTTAAACAGTATTCTTATTTCCTCATTTCTCTCTGTGTTGGCAGTCCCCATGCTACCCTTAGCACCGTGTGGTGGATTTCCTGCACAGTCGATCCAAATGTGCACGAGTTGCTCAGAATTAAATGAAAGCGCTACAATTGTTTTACATGTGCATTTTCATGCCTTGAACATAGTTAAAAAGCTGGCCATTTTTCTCTCCGCAATTAAAAACAAATTGGTTTTCTAGATCGTCTGCTGAAGCGACCATGGGAACATATGTCTAACAATATGTTTCGATGGCTAAGAATGCGGTGAGGCTAAGAGTTGGGAAATCTTGGACTGTTTCATCATAATATAATGAGGCAATCATCATGGAAAGCAAGAAATTAGTCTTAGAAAAGTGGAGCTTTATAATTTCACTATCTAGCAATCAGTCAGAGACATTAGTTCCCATGACAGCACAAGGTATTTTTAGTGTTATCCTGGGAGGACATCAAAATGAATCCTTGAGCTCTGTCTGAAACTTGAGACTCAGCGTTGAGAACACATGAGTGTTGGGCACAACAACAATTTATTGTTTTATCTCGTGTAGTGTGTCACAGTGTAAGACGGCCAATTCTACATCTTGAACACCTCACAAGGCCCAAACAAAAAGCATTATCCAAATTTTTTTTGGGGTCATCTCTCGCCTAGTTTGATGTCTGTTTTGTGCTCAGTGATGCCATGGTTGCGGACAGCGCTGTTCCTGGAAGTCTACTTCTGGCCCCTCCTGTCTGATTACCTTAGGACGTCATACAGTATACGTTGTGAAAGATCACAAGCTAGCAATCTTTATCAAGTCACGACAGGATCATGATCACCGATTCTGACATAATGACCATCTGGACAGATTTCATGTAGTCTGATCCCATCATTAAACATTCTTGAACCTCTTGAACCCTGATTATCCTCTTTAATTTTCCCTTAGCTTGCTTTAAAGTTTAAAAAAAATGTTTTCCACATTGTATGTCACTTTGTTCAGTGTCCGTGTTTGATTTGTGAGAGCAGTTTTTGTTGGTCTCTTGTGTGTAAGATGGTGATGGTTGTGGGGTCCGAGGGGCACCTTTTAGGTAAAACTGTACGGTGATTGGACTGTTAGCTTCCCCGCAGTGTTACAGACAGCAACAGTTGCCCACAGGGGGTCCTGCTAGCCAGCGATATGCCAGAAATGATGACTACAGTGTGAAGTCCTGAGTGTTAGGGACGTACCCTAACATTTCATTGGGGACCTTTTCCGAGTAAATTACAGAAGGCATTTATTTGTTTGTTCATGACAAGATGCATTTCTCTGGTGACACCCCATGGAGGTGGAGGTAAAAAGGTGCTCGGCGACCTTTTCAGAACGGCTGTGATCTGATGTGTGATGAAACCTGATTGCAGATGAGAGTAACAACAAACACAGACGACGCTAAAGAGCAGCAGGAACCTCACCTCTGCTTTCTCACACCTTTCTCTGCCGACATAGGCAGGACTGTTGTGACTGGTGTTTGTGGTGACTGGCAGGTGGTGGCAGCTAGCAGAGCTGAGAAATCAACAGAGCACCTGGTTGGTTGGGTGGGTGTTGTGACTGATTGTTGAAGCCTGTGTTTGCTGATGTAAAGCAAGAATAGTCCAACTGACTGACTGTTTTTAAAAATGCACCTCCAACATTTGTGCACACGTACAGCTTAATGATCTGTGGTGGCCGTTCTTCTTCTTCACACCTTCGTCAGGGTTCTTTCACTCTGTGCTACCGTATGCACTTTTTCTCAACGACAACATTTTAGTATTGCACCACTAACTACAGCTTCTAAAATTAAATGAAAAACTCTCAAGCTGTAAGAA
Organism: Macquaria australasica; assembly: GCA_005408345.1. Taxonomy (NCBI): domain Eukaryota; kingdom Metazoa; phylum Chordata; class Actinopteri; order Centrarchiformes; family Percichthyidae; genus Macquaria; species Macquaria australasica. Next base: position 270,934 of record SEMN01000525.1, on the reverse strand, counting down.
GAAATAACAACCATCTGTTGCAGAGGCCATTTTGCTATTAGAGAGGTAAACCTTAAACATAGGATAAATCAATTATTTTGCCAAAAAACAACTTAAATCAGTTACTAGTTTTTTTTTCCAGAGCTTTCAACCACAGTTTTTCTTTTGTTAAACTACTGTTTCCAGGTCAGGAATGAACATTCATGCTCAAGATGAATCGTATTTATGAGATATGAAGCTCAGAAGTCAGATTTATAAGCAGTACTTGAAGGCAGCAACTCACAAAGCCATCATAAATCATGTTGTAGTGACTTTGGGATCATGTGTCTGTTATTAGACCTCAAACTGAGACACCTACAATTAATGCAGGCGTTTTAGGATACAGAAGCCTACATTTAGTCACTATTCTGCCCCCTCTATAGATAAACCATAGCTTATTATAGATTGCTATTGACAAGAGCAAGCAGTAACATAGGTTGAGGGCTGTGGTAATGGCCTGTGATTGAACACCTTGTGCTGAGGTCCCGCTGCTCTCTGCCTCATTAACTCTGGCAGGTCCTCTGTTCAGCACGCTGCATTGCAGGCCACAGTCAGGACACATTTAACTGTCTCCACTACAGCCCAAGAAACACAAGCGTTCAGGCTGGATTTCGAGCAGGACTGCGGACTGTGATACTCATCTTGAAACATGTCGTTGAGTTGTTAAAGTCAAACATTACAGCTTCCTGTTGAGCTTCTAAGATAGCGCTGTGTGCACAAAACATTTTAGTAAATTCTGTGTTTGCTCATACACGTTTAGAGTGAGAAAGCTTGTGTTCACATGTGCAACGAGGAGCTTTTCTAGAATTTTCAGCTAAGGTTCTCAGGGTTTTCCGAAAGTAAGGAGCATAGACTGTAGAAAACCAAGCATGTAGAATCTGTGGGTGGCATCACATTTATGTCTCTGAGAGATGTTTTGAAGCCTATAGTTTGGTTTTACTGCTCACCTTCTTCACTTCAGTCACTTCTCTTTAAGCCTTAGTAAAATTACCTATTGAGACCCTAAGTTCTTTTAAATAAGTTTAAGGTCATTAATTGAGATCTCTAAATACTTTCCCAGACTTTTTTTTAGAGCTGGTGGGTGGGTGGTTTTGGTTACCCTGCTGCACATCAGAATCAGTAAAAGTGCCTACCTCGATGGCCAGCCTATACCCTTAGGCCATTTCTCTGCTCTGTGCCCATCCGGCCACTGTCACCTCCCATCGGGGAGTATTCCTCTCCATTACCGGCCTCCGTCCGTCCCCCACTTAAATAACAGCAGCCCTGCCACTCCAGGCCCATTAAGATACTGCCGGCACTGCCGCGGCCACACACACACAAACAGCCACAAACTGCCCGAGCCTTTATAAATAGATGGCGGGAGAAGGAGAGAGAGGCTGGTTAGAGGAGGTAAATTATTCCAAAACAGCCAAACAGGACTGAGACTAAGAACCCCCCACCACTCCGGCTCCTCCAGCTCCTCCATTCAGGTGTCACTTTGGGCTGACTCAATTTTACACTGTAATGGACCTCCTGGGTCAACTACTTTTCTCCCACCTTTCCTTCCTTTTTTATCTCTCCACTGCTCTCTTCATCTATCAGCGGCCGACAACACCTTTGCTCACTTTCCCGCAACACACACACATTATTCCCTGCACTGACTGTATAGTTTGTACCACTTAATTTTGTCTAACACTAATCAGGGATCGCACTACACTTTACTACAAACTGTGGTTTGCAGACAAGAAGGGGGAAATGATAGCGAGTAGCAAGTAGTTTACCCACATTGACTGTTGAAAAGCATGGATGTAACATCTGGGATGTCACCCATAGTTTTATGAAAGGAGGTTTCAAAGCCTGGATTTGCATTTACTACCTACCACCATCTTTGGCAGTTGCTGGTGCTGGAAAATCCAAATTCATGATGTGTTCACACAAACAGATCTTGTCTCTTACAGTAACAGGCAGTTATTTTTTTATGTTGCTGCTATAACTGGCGCACAACGTAGTTCATTACCCCAGCGGTATGTTTCCATGCATCATTTGTCTTTTTCAAGGCCTCATAGTGGCCCACGTTTGGCATTGAGAGTACTCAACATTAGACCCTTCTTGAAGACAGAAAGCATCCAGCTCTTTGAGTGATTACTGAGATGGAAAACTATGTCCTATCCAATTCAATGATGTTTTTTTATCTGCTGATTGGATATGCTATGGAGGTAGCTGGATTTTTGTAATGAAGTGCAGGATAGAGTTAAACAGCTGAAAGACCTCTCAAGCCATATTGTCTGTCTTTTTGGTTTTCTGTCCTCCTTACATTAGGGTATACATGTCTATGTTTGGCATTAAATACAGAGCTGGCATAAATAGCAGCTCTTCAAAGCTCAATAAGTAGAAGCTGGATCCTAGATGTCATCCGTTTTGAGTACTTGGTTTTTCATTACTTAGAAAGCAGCATGTTTAAATGTCCATCATTTCCTAGTGGTTCGTTTCTACTTATCACCTTTGTTCTTTACCAGTTTCAGTTTTGTCTGTGTGTGTCACATTGACTGTTTGCTCTCTCAGCTGTCTTGTGTTGCTTTGAAAACACACCTATAAACGGAGTGACTGTCGGACTTCTTATAAAGTTGACACATACTTGCTGACACACGCATTCTGCTTAATGTGACTCGCCACTATAACTGCCCTGACTTCAAAGTAAAAGTCTATTTCATGTGGTGCTTCTGTTTATTGTTCACCAGCTCTGTGTGTGTGTGTGTGTGTGTGTGTGTGTGTGTGTGTGTGTGTGTGTGTGTGTGTGTGTGTGTGTGTGTGTGTGTGTGTTTTGGTACCCGGGTTTCATATTTCCACCATGTCCACGCCTTAGCCTAGACCTGACCTAGGTCAGAGGTCTGATAACCTTTTACATTCCAAAACCTTTTTTTTCCCCCTAATTCTCCATCTAAAGTCTCTCTCAACACCCCCTCCCCTCCTCTCTCACTGTCTCGGTCACATTCGGCTGTTTTCTTTTTCTACCTGTCCAAGCAACAACAATAATGGTGTGTTACTTTACATCTGTAATGCGACCGTGAATTATTTGGTCTGAAGTGGCCTGGAGGAAGAAGTCCTCTGCTTATGCTGGTCCACTGACTAGAGCCAAACCTTACACGATGAACTAAGAGAGTAAGGGAGTGAGGTAGAGAGAGATTAGAAGTGAATAGGAGGCATGCCTGTCAATCAAAGCCACTTAAGTACCTGGAGTCCTAGAGGGTATTCCAGAAGCAATCGACCCCAGTCAATAGCCTCTTCATTGATAAAAGCAGAGAGGAGGAGAAGAGCAAAGGAAATAAAAAACAGGAGAAAGCTAGTTTAGCACTAGTTACATGCATGCACTAGTTTCCATTTACGCTAACTAGTACATTTTGTGTTATATACAAATTGATATAACACGACAACAACTGAACCTACATCCAGTCACTGAAAGGTTTTACATTTGACACAGTGTGCCTGCAGGTCTTTGGCAAAAGTCCAGTTGTACAGAAGAAGTGATGCAATTTATGTTCCCAGTTTATTTGGGAGAAAAAACGGGGGTAAGAACTTGGTAGTTAACATGAACAATGGCATTTACCAGAGAGTTCTTGGCACCCTAGAAGACCAAATATTGAGTCATGTTTGTACCACCAAGCCAATCCCAATTAAAATAGTAGATAAACATGAAATCCATCTGAACTTAGACTAAAACGATGCAGGCGGTCTGTAGAGGCTGTAATGTTCATGCAGCGCGTGACAAAGCTAACAGGAAGTTTTTCCAGAGGTGGAGCTGGAGGAAACTCCACAGTGGCAATCAGAGGGTTTTATCCTCAATGTAGCATGAATGTGCTCAGCAAACTGTATGGCAATCTGTCCAATAGAATCTAACATTTCTTGTGTACAAGTGGAAAATCTGCCCTGATGGTGAGCCTAGAGAAAAGGTCAATAGGTCACCAGGATGTTAGGAATCATCCTCACCTGTAGGGCTGACAGATTAGTACCTCAGGCTTTCAGTCATGAGTGTTCAACAAGGATCTAATGAAAAGTCTAAACTCCTGCAGACACACCTGCTTTCTCTCCTGTACAACAGAAAATGAAACATGGCTAAAGTCAGAATGGGAAGGTTTGTCAATATTTCTTTCTTTCCCCTACATGCAAAAAAATTTGTTTTTTTTCCCCCTCCCTTTGGTTTGTAGATTGCCTTCCTCTGCTACAAAATGTATCTCCTATCTTTACCTGCTATCCATCAGCTCTTCACTGTTCTTCCTCCTATCATCATCCTCCAGCGGTGCATCCTCCCTCCATCCCCGTTCTTTAGCGTGCATAGCCGCCGAGACAGTGATTGATCTGGCGTGGAGGCTGTCGTGGGCCCTCCTCCTCCTCCAGTGGTTATGAACATGAGGCGGGCTGCTCTTCATAGATTTTTAAATTAGTGTCAGCTTTGCCCCAAAGATGTGTTATTGACTGATGAAATAGAAACTGAACTCCAAACACTCAGTCCTTCCCCAGAGTTTTCCCCAGCCTGGTAATTGAAAAAGTGTGAAGGGAGTGTGTTCAAGGGAGTGTGCAAGTGTGTGTGTTTGTTCCTGTGTTTGTGATTTTATGTCTTTGTGGGCTTGCAACTGTGCGCTCTTTATCTCTGCTGGAGAAAAATGCACAGTGCTCACTGGAGTCAAGATTCGATTGAAGTATTGCATAGGAGATCTTTATCTTTCTACTCACCCACCCTGAAACATGAGTATTGTGCGCACCTTTTAATCCTATAAATACAGTATGCTTCATGTAAGCCTATGAAGGCACAGTTAGTAAACTGTAAACTCACCTGAGTTGTTGCATATCCTGTGTATCCTTTATGATTGTGCATGCACAACCTTTAGTGTGATTTGTTTGAGAAAAGCTGGCATTGGTTGTCTACCATGAAGTGTTGTGGGGGAAGGTGATATCCCTGGCCTTTTTATTAGAACTTAGGTCTGTTTTGTCCTATCAGGAATAATAAGATTGTACTCACAGTGTTAATTACTGAGATCTTGAATTATTTCGACATCTCTAAAAAGACGTGCGATGGGCCAAGAGACATGAAACTACGAAAATAAGACCCAAGTTGTAAATGAAATCATCCTTCACAGCTCTCTTCACTAACTCCCCTGTTGTGTCTCTTGCTCTGCAGGGTCAGACATGGCCATCTTTTGCCTGCTTTGTGGGAAGCGTTTCCAGACCCAGACGGCATTGCAGCAGCACATGGAGGTCCACGCCGGTGTTCGCAGCTACATTTGCAGTGAATGCAACCGGACTTTCCCCAGCCATACTGCACTCAAACGTCACCTACGCTCACACACAGGTCAGTGGAAGCACTCACTAACCATCTTCACTACGCTGGTAAGGCCTAAAGTTCATCATTTCATCACTGATAAAAATGGAAGCATTGGTGTGCTCCATAGCGTATTATCCATCTATTCATTTTCAGCACCTGCTCCAGGTCTGGGTTGTGGTTGCAAACTAAGTAGCGTAGCCCTGATCTTCCCATTTTAATGCAAAATATTCGCACAGGTAAGCCTCTGGGAGACATCCCTATCAGATGACATGAGGGTGCAGTAGATCTTATTTTGCACTTCTTGTGAAGTCTGAGCTTCTCCTTCTGCCCCTAATGCTGCTCAGACACCCAGTGAAGGAAACCTATGCCAGGCAGTCACTATCCAGAGCTTCGACCAGAGGTGAGGGTTGGAAGACACATCAAGAGCCTTACCTTCAAGCTCAGCTCCCTCAAGTTATTAGTTGTTATCTAAACTGTCTGTTAAAATATTGACTAGAATAACTAGAATGATGACCTTTTAATTTGCCATACTCCTATCACACCTACTAATAATTCATTCCTCCTGGTCCAACCCCGTTTCCACAGTGCCTCAGGTGCACCAGTGCAATGCTGCTGCAGCATCTCTGGTCAGGAAATTAGTCTGTTGGTCATGCTCAAATGAGAATTTGCAGCGAACTTGCATCACCATTTGTGTCTGTCCCTTTTATTATTCTCAAAAGAGCACACTTGAATGTATTCTGTTTCTACCAAACTGCTAACAGAGCACAGCAGACAGCGCAGAAAGGATTCATATTGACATCAAGGATTTGTCATAAAAGAAGATCAGGGATCAGTGTCATTTTAAAGATTTTATTTCAGACATTTTTAATCATTGAAACAATTTGAAGAGAGTTAGGGCACTAATGTCTGAGTGCGGCATTAGTTGCTGAGTTATGGCGTGGACGAGCCTGAACATTTCAGGAGCTTTGTTTGGGTATATGGGAATATGTTGCTACTAAAACAAAACATCTGTTGACATGATAAAGGCCTTAAGGTGTGACCTGCTTTGTTACCTGACAATGAGGCACTGTGTTAAAGATAGTCCCTGTATCAAAATCTAGTTTTAAGATCTTAATTATTTCAGCTGACACTGTGTTTAAACATGGTGCATATTCCTAAATTCATTAGTGTTTAATGGGGAGCCCAGAAGCTCATTTTTGACTCAGGGCCCCCTTAGCAGGTAAATCCGGCCTTGCCTAATAGTGCCCCAAACATTGTGGTACCAGTAGCTGCACTAGATTAATATATCAGGTTTAAAAGCATGTGTTTGTTATATGTTAAACACACATGTTAATCAAACGTGAAACACCACTTCACACATAGGCACTTTTTTTCAGTTTCATTTCTCATGTGATAGTCACATGATATGGGCACATGTGTTTTTCATGTGACATTTCACATGTGAAAGTAACATCCTTCTTCAAACTTTCAAACTTAAGGTTTTCTGATTTTCCCAGGTGAATATCTAACTAATCGCACAGTTTTTTTCTGTTTGTATTTCTTCTTCTTACATTTAAGTCTTAAATCGGGGATATTGTGTGTGTGTTTGTGTGTGTGTTGAGCTCAAACGTTGCATCCTGAATCCTTTCTTTTTTTATTTCTTTGTGCTTTCACATAGAAAGTTTTTTTTTTTTCTCAGATTATCATACAGTATATAACCACCTCCCATTTTGGGGTATTAGGGTAATAGAATAGCTGACCTTGAAACAAAGTGAGTTGTGTACAGCCATAGTGAGGGGAAAAAGACCTGCAAAAAACACCACGACAAGGAGTGTCATGGACAAATATAGCTTACAGTATAACGCAAAGTAAAAAGCCATGTTTTATTTTAGGAAATGGCAGCGAATTATGTTATCCCTACGCTCAGCTGAATAAACAGCATTAATTCAGGTCAACGCAAAATGAATTCTGCAGCAGTCAGACAAAGCTTATTTATTTACAGTGACTGTTTTTTTTTCTTTATTCAGTCCACGAGTAATTCTCTCAGTGCAGGCTCTCCACTGAGGCGAGGCCAGGATACTAATACATTGTTGTGAGGGAGCAGAGGTAGCCTGACGGGTGCAGCTATTCAGAGTGTGGGGGGGGGGGAGGACAACCCGTAACCATGACAGAATATGAACACATGGAAATGAATCCCATTTCACCGGCGAGGGATGGATGCTTTTTTATCCCCCCTTTTCTCTCTCTCTCTCTCTCTCTCTCTCTCTCTCTCTCTCTCTCTCTCGCCCAGCCGCCTGTCTGCGACCTTAAATAACAGTCTCACTGTCAGAGCCGATTTAGCTCACCAGCTCACGGATAAATATTTGAAACGAAAGGCAGTGAGATGAGAGCAGTCGGCCCTATTTACAAGTCAGGCGAATACACCATTAGTGTGTGATGGTGAAAGCGGCTTGGGGAGGGGGGGATTGGGGTAGGAGGTGGACGGAGCTGCTTGAGCCGCCTGTACAGTAGCGATGCACACATCTGCTCTGTCTGCCAGACATTGGAGAGGACACAAGCAGCGTCTCTGATCCACCTGCCCACCCGGGCGACGCAAATGTCACCTCAGCTCGTCTCTGGAGCTGCAGATGAGACTTTGCAGCCTCACGCCACTTTGAACCTCATCCCACTGTGGGCGTGTGTTAAATCACAATGAGCCAGCCGTGAAAGCAATCGTTTAAATATGATGTGGAGCCTTTTGTCAGGGGATTATAAAGTCAGCAACTCACACAGCCATCATGGGCGCCAGAAATAGGCCCTAATTTTCCTCCACCAAAAAATAAAAATAAAAATAAGTAGAGGCATGGTGTTCCTCTACATTTACACTTTGATGTTAATAATCTTATTCACACTTTGCTGGGCAAAAATAGTGTTTAAAAACAGACAGAGCTAGACAGCGTTTTTTACCTCAGAGAATCAGCCTTAGAAGTTTACCTACATGCAGCCTTGTTTGTTTATACAGAGACACATGTGCACTGCCCTCATCCAACACAGTCCATCCAATGTGGACATCTGCCCATATCCATATAACATTTTTGGTATTGTCCTACATGCACTTTAACTCATCAGTTTCCAATATGCATCCAAAATACAAACAAAGTCTCATTAACAAGGGTGTAGGTTTTGTTTCAGACATGGGGAGGACACAAAGTCAGGGACGCTTTAACCAAAACCATATTGTGCTTTCTGTAATAATGGTACACCAACAAAAAAAATGACATTCTAGGTAAGTTGCTCTATTAAAAACGTAGTTTTACTTATTTTTATTGGTTTGAAATTTTATATTTGCATCTTTACTAAAGAGCGCTGTCTTTTCTATTCGGAGAATACTAACCATAAATCAAAGTACATGTTAAATAAAGTTTTGGGGCATTTTTTCCCAAAAACCATGCCCAGTAGTTGGCAGTACTTTTCCCCCCAACCTGCATACAGCCCCAACAAGCTCCACCACCAGGCTACCCATACATGCTGCTGCTCATGAAGCTCATCACTGGGAGTTATGATTGAAGGGGACTACCTGGAGAGTCAAAGGGCACTGTTCAGAGAGATTTTAGTGAATAAACCAAAACTATCTTTGAACACCTACAACAACTCAACCAATGGAAGCCTTACCTTACCTTTTATGTTATTAAGGGTCTGTCGGTTAGCGTAATGCAAAAGTCAAGACAAAGATCTAATGGGAACCAACAATTTTAATTCTGTACTGTCTTGCGTGACACCTTGCAAGATCAGTCCACATCTAATAAACAACATACAACTTCCTCTTCTTGCCAAACCAAAAAAATGCATTTTATCATGATGTATATTGATATTGATAAATGTCACATACTGTCATAGAACACTGTATCCATATCACTCACTCATCTCAACCTAATATTGTCTATTAATTGCTAAGCATATATTTCGATACAAGAGGTTGGTGACTAAGACATGTTCTCATTTGTCCTGTCATTTCCTCTATATTAAGGATGATTCATCATTTATTTTGGAGGCACAAGATGTGACTCAAGCACAGCCGTTGTGATGAATGTTCAGCTCTGAATGCTTTTCTGTGATTTTAAGATGATTTCTTCCCACAGATAGATATCACTCTTTTCCTCCAGAAACCAGGACATTTCGCCATAAATTAAGTTTGGATAAGAACTGAACTGCAGAAAATCATAAAAGGCTGTTGATTCTAATTTTCTGAGATTTTATTTCCTATTAATAGATTATGTTATATATCATTGTACATTATTCATTTCTCTGAAAGGTACACTATCTTAGGTACACAAAATAATATCTTTTTACCTCTTACCAGTTTTAATACGGTATGTGTGAGTGGTCATATGGGAGTGCATGACTATCTTTGTTTGTTGTTTGGGTCATGGAAGTATTATTCTTGGATGTTTACTTAAGTTAACATTAGTAACATTCATGTGATCTCATACATCCAATGCTCCACCTGGTGACTGTTGCTCTGCATTCTGATTCAGCTACCTGTTGAACCATCTGCAAAGGTTTTTCTTTACAGGTTTTGATTCACAGTAATGGTAAAAAAAAAAATATTTTGCCACCCAGCTGGACTCTAGGCAGCCATAGTAGCATGAAAAATAAATGGGGAAAAAACGCTGGAGCTGAAAAATCCAGTTATATTACTGTAATAATGGCATTTCTTGGTCAGAGTATTTTTTATTTTTTTATTTAACCTTTATTTAACCAGGACCATTAAAAATCTCTTTTTCAAGAGTGTCCTGGCCAAGACAGTTGCAGACATAAAACAAACATAAAACAAGAACAAATTACAGAATTATAAAACATCAAATCATTCTTCAACATTCAAAACATCTGCAGCCAGATGTACCTGCGTCCAAGTCATTTAGAATCACTTTAAATGCGTCCAATGAGACAAGCTCCTTAAGATTCAGGTGATTTTGCAACTGATTCCAAGCCAAGGGAGCAGGATACTTAAACGCCCTTTTTCCCAGTTCAGAACAGACTTTGGGGGCGGTTAACAGAAATATGTCCCGGGAGCGACAAGACATTAACTTCCCATACTTTGTTGTAGGATGTAGGCCTGTAGGTAAGAAGGAAGCACTCCAAGAACAGCCTTATAAATAAGAGCATGCCAATGATTAAGTCTACGGATGGACAAGGCAGACTATCCAACCCGAGCATACACAGAGCAATGATGAGTAAGAGCTTTGAGATTTGTGATAAATCTCAGTGTTTAGGTTCGACAGTTTTATGGTACAATAATGTATGATGAATAATGTTAATGAGGTTTATTGGCATAATTGAGGCATCTATTTTGTACAGTAATCTTTAGTACACAAAGTCACTGATTCCCGTAGGTATTTTTCCCAGGAAACTGGAGTCAATTTTGGCGAGAATTCCCCGTAAAAATATCTCAATTCCCAGTATTCAACCCTAATTTTAATGGACAGAGTGTGGCAGCTCATCTACCATAGAAAGCTTTCTAGATATAGCTTGGTTATTGGTTGAATCACCATTCTGTTGTATCAACTGACGACAGAAAGCAACAAAAAGCACTTTTATGGACATTCATTACGTGTGCTTCATTTTACCTGTCTGCTGGCTTATCTTTTGAAAGCAGCCTTGCCGGAGCGGGCTCTGACACTGGATCACCATTTAGGACGAGGGAGAAAAAACTGATTTAATGGTGTTTATTTCAGCATCTTAATCATGTCATCTCTCCTTCTCACCCTCACTGCTCCTTTCTTCTCATTTCCCTCCGTCTACCTGCAGTTTCATCACCTTCTCTTAACATGCCACACGTATAACACACATACTTAGCTCCATGTTGCCTCTTTATTTTGTTCATATATCTTTATTAGATGTATGCACACTACAGTATAGGCTCAAGCACTCATGCACGAATACACACTGTGGGCTTTTAACACAGGCAGTCATGGCAGCTGGGTTATTTCCCTTCCCTAACAGCACTGCACACACACTCTCTCTTTACAGACCAGGCCTTCATTAATATTCCGTTGTTGTGCACTGTCTGTGTGTAAGTGTCTGTGTGTGTTTTTTTTTTTTAAAGCCAGAGCCAATTTGCTGTCTGCTGTGGCGGGGTGTTTTGTGTTCGCAGCTGTATTTGATAGTGCTACAGCCAGAGAGAGAGGAAGAGAGAGGACTGAATTGAATTTAGAGAGAGAGAGAATGAGCCAGTTCTGGTCCTGGCAGTGATGGAGCCCGGTGATTTACAGCCTCTTACCGTATATAATGAACACGCCCCGGGTGCCCATGGGCACAGGCACCCTCAGTGGGCCTTTGGGGTGTAAAAGGAGGTGATGGGGTGTAAATGTAGAGGTGTTGGGGGGGGGGGTCAGGAGACGCAGGTGGTGATGCTCGGGGGCACCCAAGGGTCCACTCACTATGCTGTGGTTCCACCTCACTGTGCTGAGTCCTCATCTGTGGCCTCCCTGCCATGTGGTCTCACTAGAGAGAAAGAAAATAGATAGGAGGGAAGGAAAGCAAGGAAGGAAATGATGAGAGGAGGACAGAGGGAGAGAGGAAGTAATAGTGGCATATTTGGGATGGACAGAGGACATGTCCCCATTATTCTCCAGCCCCCATGAGAATATCCTGACAAAATGAAGTCCTGTCTGGCCCTTTACATCCTCACAATGTGATTATAGAATTGTGTCTGATTTATTTAAAGCTCGGCAGAGCAACTTTGCACTTTGGCGTCCCCGAGTGGCTACAGCAGAGAACATGCATGACATGCATCCCCCGCATCTGCGCTCTTGTTTTAATGTGTAGATATTTATTCCCAATAAGAAATAGAAAATTAATACGTTATGTTTTGTCTGTTTATTGCACCTAATCAAGCAGTAGTGGACAGTGCTTGAACTGGAATGACAAAGGCAGCTAAGCCAGCAACTGCAGCATCCAGTTTTTATGGGTAACGGCATAGTAACACTAGCATAGTGTTGTCATTGTTAGGTTGGTATGTATGTTTTGTTTTGCTGGGGATGGACAGAAGGCTTAGATTTTGAGATATTTAATCTAAATACTTAACCTAACAAAATGTCAATACTTGCAATATTTCATCATAAAAATGAAGTTTAAAGACTTGCAGCTACAGAGGCTGAGATAAGTGAGTTGAGGCAGGTTGAACATCCATGTTATTACTGCATGGTTTCCTACATTTACCAAAAATTTAGATTTTCAAGAGCATTGTGAGCAATGAAGTGAAGTATAACCCACATCAAGGCTTCAGGACATCTGTAAAGAAATCTACCAGTGATCACCATATCCATACATACATACATACACACATATATATATATATATATATATATATATATATATATATATATATATATCTCATATATATATATATAATATACAGACACACACAGTATGTATATGCATGTTTTTAATGTATTTTTGTGCATGTTAGTAGCATCCTGAAATTAAAGAAAAATGTCCAGCACTGATGTAAAGTGTACATATTTTGCAGTAAAAAAAAAAGAAAGACAGCGAGCTCTTTCCTACCAATTCAAGATTTCTGATGATGTTCTCTAACAGCAGACGTTAGCGCAGCAACAGGACATTAAGCGTAAATAACACTCCATAGGCCTGAGTATTAGCATCCCACTCGCCGGTCTGATCGGAGACCCTAATTAAAGGCAGGTGAATCTGAGCTCAATTATTATTCTTGCAGCGTTGCGCGAGCCCACAGAGCTCCGTGATGGATTGTGATCTCTGCTGTAGTTGAAACGCTAGAAAGAGCACAATGTCTTACAGCGGGAGCCACTGATAACTTCACGCAGACAAATAAAGACTGTCACTTTTATTGATTTTTACCCAGCCCCCACCACTGCCACCATATACACCCACATTCCCTGCTCCATCCCTGTCTCAGTTTTATCCCCCACCCCCACCCCCCGCACTTCTCCATCCCCATCAAAGCTTCCCTTTAATGGGAAGGCCTCCAACATCACAAGGTATCGAAAACGTTTTCTTCCACAAAAGTATAGCACACCCAAAATGTGATCGGCATTTAAAGGGTTTCCACCTCTCATTCCTCTCCCATCCCTCTTTCTGTCTCTCCTCCTAAATAAATCAAATAAACACATACATGCAGTCTAAAAGAAAATCTTAAATAAAATATGCAAGATGGAAGTGAAATTGTCTCTTAACAGCAGGGCAGCGGCAGCAGCTCATAACGAGAAATGCAATTTATTCCCTGGCACGTTGCTGCTCGGACAGGCAGATAATGAAAGGCATAGGTCACTGATGGTGACTTAAACCTGCAGCGGTGAAGTGAAATACATTAATAAATATCCACAACATTACTTGGCTGCAGAGTGGGTGGGGGAGGCAAATGACGCAAGGAGCAGCTCCTCATCAAACAACGGAATACAATTAGTTGTTGGACTGCTGGTGAGAGCCTCCTGCAAATCATAACACCCCTGATCATTGACATCTGAATATCCATTACAGCTGCCCTGTGGGGACCTGCGCTCTGGCAGCCTGAGGGGTAGAATGTGATGCCTGTTGTCGTTTTCATTTCTGAAGGCACTCATACTGTACATCCGCTGCCAGCCTGGTGTCTGAAACAAGTCTAATGTCTCAGAATAGAAATATGGAGCTCCGTAAATAAAAAGTGAGAATACATTTACGCAGTGTGAGAGGATTAGACAGAGGAGCCATGAATGGATATATTTGTCTACAACTTAATTTGCAGTTTCAGTTCTTCTCATTTAGCCGTGACCAAAACGTTACCCTAAATGTTTTAAATACCTAAAACACTGAAGATATAAGGCATGGTGGTTAAAATCCAGTTTTCTTTTAAGTCACTCTATCTGAAATAGAATAAGGCAAATTAAACAGTAGATTAAAAATGTATACTGTATATACATGCATACATCAGTCAGGTTATCCATTAATGCATTGTGAGACTGGGACCGCATGGTCAATAATGCATCTCATGGCCAGTGAACAGCCATGACAGGCTACAATTATTTAAGGCAGTAAAAACAGCAAGCAAGCAAGACAACAGTACAGGTGATGTGTAGAGAAAGACAAAAGATGGGTTGCATCTGTCTGCTAGTATTAAAGCCTTTAGGTGGGTATCCATTAGAGCATAAATGCCTATTGTTCTGGCGTTGTGCATAAACCCACCAAAATAATCAGACAAAGCATTCAGTAATGTGGCTCCCTTTAGGTATCACAACTGTTTGTTTACAACCAACCATAGTCAGACTGCTGGTGAGAGCCAACCACAAGCATATAAGATTCTTGTTTGTCACAATTACTTTACCTTGGTTAAAGTTTTAGCAAAATTCAGATTAATTTGTGTGTGTAAATGGAATGTTTCTGGCCTTCATACTCAGTTGTCCGTCAGTCCTGCCCCTCCGTCTGTATCTTCACACAAGCTCGAGAAGTGCTCTACTTTCGCCTTTTCACAACAAGATCTTGTCTGCAGACAAAGTAAACTTTTGCTTCTCTTTCTCCACATTTTCAGCAGGGGACCACCCATTTGAATGCGAGTTCTGCGGGAGCTGCTTCCGAGATGAGAGCACACTGAAGGGCCACAAACGCATCCACACTGGGGAGAAGCCCTATGAATGTAATGGCTGTGGGAAGAAGTTCAGCCTCAAGCACCAGCTGGAAACCCACTACCGTGTGCACACAGGTAAGTCCAACTGACAAAGACGATGTTTGAAGAGAAGAACGCTGCATTTATTGATGTTGATAACGAAAGCATTGGGAAGTGTTATGTGCTGGAATTATTTCTTGATTTTCTTGTGCGGCATCTCAACATTGCCAGATATGGTCTGCAAGCAGAGGTTTTGGTTTTGGTCTCTGTGCCGGCACAATGGTACCAAACCTGGCAACTTCACTGTGACCGCGTAACTCCCTCTAAAACAACACAGTTTAAACAACCAATATGTTAATTAGTGATCTTTAGAAGGGTTTGTAGTAGGCTAGCTGTTTCCCCCTGTTTCCAATCTTTATGCTAAGCTAAGCTAACAACCTCCTGACTCCAGCTCCGTACGTACATGTAGCACACAGACATGAGACTGATCTCATCTCATTTTCAGTCAGAAAGTCAATAAGCATATTTGCCAAAATGTTGAAGTATTCCTGCGATCTTTTAAAAATTATTTGTGTTTTTAAAAAAAACATATAACTATTATAACTATATAGAGTTATTATGTTGGTTTTTACTCTCATATATAGATATCCACTTAAAAATACATCGGTCTGGCCCTATTTATGAGTATCATGAATGCTTTCAAATTGTAGCAATGAGACATCACCCGATTCTTCGACTTCTTCTAATTTGATATGAGTGCAACGTTATATCTCATTGCACCCTCATAATACTACAGTGTTGAAACATGATGCAGCTTTTGGTGCCTGTTATAGGACTTTGTTGTAGGAAATCCAAGTTGCAAGGCACAGACCAGACCAGATGAATATCTTTGTTGCTGTGATACAGTAGATGGATGTCTCAGAAGACTATGTATTGATCCCGGTATATTTAGAGCCCCATAAAGATGTTGACACAGTGATAAGCTGGGTGCCCTGGAGAATGAGTGCACGCTACATACCAGACTGAGCGAGGATACCACAAGTGCTCACCAGGATGGCACACAGCCAAGGCTTTATGCTTCCTCACCGTCTCTTTTTCTCTAACTCACACTCACAGCAGCACCCTCCCCATCTCCCATTCAATAAGCCAGCTGTTAAGCCACACTATCAAGGCAGCCTGTCCAATAATTGGCTCCCCTCCGTCCACCCTTTCCCCTTTTGTGTGAGGGAGGGGGCTTTGCGTTAAGCCGGAGAGCAACAGCAGATAACAAGAGCAAGTGACAAGCTCACAGTCAAAGGCCACCTCGCACAAAAGGGAGCTGCTTGATGAATCATCGACATTGGCAACCTAACCCCCCCGCCTCCTTCTCTCACCCACATCCCAAATGCCAATGGCGGATCAATACTTGGGCCCCATTTGCAATTCATTATTAGCTGGTTATTTGAGGCGACCTTGTTTACAGTCTGCTTATCAATATCAACAGAATGCAGGTGTCCACACTGCTGCAGAGTAACACACGATGACCTGCAACACTGTATTTATGCTTATTGGCTAAATGGCGTCGTAACCCAGCCCCCACGGAGGTCAAGGTTAACCAGGGCTCCAAAAGAACAGACAGACCGAGCGGCGGAGGCACGAAGCCGCCCGCTTTGCCAGCACACATGTGTGAGGCTCCAGCTGAAAGGTGACAGCAAGCGCTGGGCCAGATCACTTCCGACAGCTCATTTCAAATGCCATTGGTAAAGGTCAGCATTTACATGTCTAATTTGCGTCTGCCGGCTTGAGCGCTGGTGGATTATTCCCTGCCATCACTCAAATCATTAGCACATTTAGGATGGCTGCTGTTGCTGAATTGAAATGTGCCTCTTGAATATAGCAGCCCCCACAGCAAGAAAGCAGCGCTGCACTTTGATTTATGGCACCTTCAGGAGTTCTCCATGGCAGGAGCTGTATTTTGTGTAATGTACCATAGATTAGTCGATTAGATGAGGTTTATAAAAGAAATACCAGACATTTAAATATCATACTTTCCTGGAATTGTAGCACATTATATCTTAATCTAAATTTTATTAGATTGTTCTTATCTCACTACAGGTCTATTTGAGTATTCTCACAATTAAAGAATAACTCTGCAGTTTATTATTACCCAGTTCCTATTTTCACAGTTTTACCCACCATTTCTACCATTCATGCACAACATTATACTCAACATTGCATTACATTGCTACTAGCTTTTTCTGGAGCTTTCAGCTGCATCTCACAGTCTTCTTAAGCGGATGTAGTTTTCAACCGGCGCTCTGAGACGCAGTTAAAAGCTCTAGAAAGTGGACCTTGTGCGAACATGATTTAATTATCTATTTGCATAGATAAACATCTGCATTCTGACGTCACAACTCCTGAGTGTTGTCTTTTGGTGGTAGGGAGATCTAAGGAACAAGTTATTCTCTGCATGGTCTTAGAAACCTCTGCTGCCACATTCGATGGTTGCACATTCGATTAAATAGCAGGACATCTCTGCTTTTCATTTTCTTCTGTTGCACAGCATGATGGGAAAGCCCCAATACAGTGGGGTCTTTTTAATAATGGCAGTAATGAGAATTGATAATGACTGAACACAAAGGATTTCAATCCCCTCAACCACAACAATAATTAGAAGATCATTTTGTTAGCTGCTAGAGGGATGGTTTGGATGGATCTGACTGGCCCTGTGTTGATACTGCCTCTCAGAGGTGAACAAACTCTGCTACTGTACGTTTATGCATTTATTCTTCTTTCGTGTTTGTGTTGTACCAATTATTGGGGAATGACTTTAAAGAGTTAGAGTGGTCTTTTACTGCTGCACACTGCTGTTCAGGAGACAGTTGGGATTTTACTCCTGGGTTTTGACTTGTCACTTACTGTGTGTGCACACTCCAATTATCATAACAACACCAGAATTTCTTGTGGGCCAACAGGGTGAAATCTGCGGTCTCTAAATTAGTGGTGATGGGATATGGGATTTATCTCTCCTGAAGCCCTGATATAGAGACTTTTTTTACTTCTCACACAACAGGTTTCATATGCTGCAGTCTTAACTGTTCATTAAAGGATGATTCAGTTTCATTACACTGTGGATCTTAGTTTTGTAGTTTTGGCCCAGCATTCGTATCAGTAATAAAAGCATTGTCACCGAGTGAATTGCTACGATCACTAACAAGAAGTCTGAAGCATGAGCAGGTTAGCCAAACTTACTGGACTGAGAAAACGAAGGTGTACCATACTTACTGTAGTTTTGCACACACAATTCTCCTGTGCAGTTAGGGATTGTTGCCAACATTTTGGGTACACTCGCCTGCAGTTTTATCTCCAAATAAAGTGGTTTAGGTAATCCAGCTAAATCGTTGATTTGTTGTCTGACTGTCTGATTGTTCGTTGTCATTGTGTTCCCCAGATTTCTGTAATTACTTTACTAAGTACAGTATCATAACTGATAGGAATCGTGGCCAAAACTACAAAAGTAAGAGCCAGGTTGTCATAATACTTCAAATGCCATAAATGACTTAGCAATTTGGCTATCATGGCATAGGCTAATACATCTTTTCCTTCTCTTTCAATTGATTTCTGTATCATATGCATTTATTTCCTGATTAACAGATCACATCATGCTTCAAAAGGACATAATAATGTCACTGAATGGCACTATGGCTCACACACTTATTGTCTTCAACCCCACCCTATCATTCTTAGGTGAGAAGCCATTCGAGTGCAAGCTGTGCCACCAGCGATCCAGGGACTACTCGGCCATGATCAAGCACCTGCGCACCCACAACGGCGCCTCGCCCTACCAATGCACCATCTGCCTGGAGTACTGCCCCAGCCTGTCAGCCATGCAGAAGCACATGAAAGGCCACAAGCCCGAAGACATCCCCCCAGACTGGCGCATAGAGAAGACCTACCTGTACCTCTGCTATGTCTGAGGCTGGGAGAGTGAATGAAGAGAGGGGAGGGTACGCGTGAGGGTGGGGGCGGGGGTTGAGAGGTAAGAGGAATGTAATTGAGCGGATAGGAGGCATGAGGCTGTGGTGGATTTAGGAATGTCAACGGCAAGAGACTCGAAAGCAAGAGGGTTTGTTTTCTCTTTTTTTTCTTTTCATGCAAAGGCGGCGACGACCGACGGGGTATAGGGGTGGTGATGATGGGACAAAAGTTCTAAGAAGAGGAAGACTTGGACACGGAGAGAGATTCTCCACCATTGTTCGGATTCACCGGGTCATTCACTACATCTGCAACTGTGTTATTGTTTCAGGTCATTTCATGCAGCACCATAAAGCGAGCAAGCTGCAAGGAAGTGACTTTTTGGATGCTGCTGCCACAGTGGTGAGAAAGCAGATTCTCAAGGGCTATCTGAACCTACAAATTCTTGCCTTCAGGAACCGAGTCTTCCACTCCATTTTGAGGTTTTTCTTTTAGGGGAAAGGGTTTTTTTTGTTCTACTTTGGTATTGGTTTGTTTACATCCACCCTGTTTGGTCATACTAGTTTGAATCACATGAAGAATGTGAATATGAGCATCCGTTTAGGCCCCCAGTTCATCATATCATGGTTTGCTTTCCAAGTATTGAGGAACTGCTGGCTTTCAGAAGCCAAAATCCTTCTTATGGCCACAAACCTTCATGTTATGGTTGTTATGGACCAAAACAAATGATCTTGGAGGAGGACTGAGACATATTTCCATCAGTTTTACCACGCCAAACAAATTTAATCAAAGAAATGTACGCTCCAGAGTTTGAATTAACTGCTTTGGGTGGAAGACGCCCCTGATCCTTTCTATCGTTTTGCAACCTTCCATCATTTCTGCCTGTGCAGTAGACACAGATCTTCCCAGTTTTCAAAGAAATCTCCCAGTATAACCTGCCCATACATGAGATCCTTCAGATCTCAGCGGTGGCAGAGAGATAGCCCCTGAGAATCAGCAGCGGAGCCGGCAGGCGTATGCAGTAGGTGAAACAGTTGAACTGGATGAATGGGAGCACTAAAATACTGCAAACCAAGCACCTGTTTGGTTGTGAGGGGGGGAAGGTGCTAGTGCTGCTTTTTTGTTTGGAAGTCCCAGTTTTCTCAGAAGTATTCCTGGTTCTGCATCTCTGTCAGATGAGGGCTGGAGAAGGTCTAGTCACCACTGGCCACCCACGGTTCTCCCCGGAGAGCCAAAGGCTAACTTGCGTCACTTTTTCATCATTTTTCTTTTTTTTTTTAGCTCTGCATCATAGTTTATCATGGCTTGATTGCACAGGTAAAACACATTACGACAACAGTCTCTGTTTGATGTCTGCTAGGTATATCTTTTGTTCATTAAATCATAACTCACTATTACAGTATGCCACATTAATCCCAGCCTATCCACCTTACTCAGCAATAGATAACTGGACTGCTTTTATCCATGTACATTAGCCAGATTACTCACGTTATCTCACACTAATGATGAACTACACAAACTGACACATAAACAGTAACACTTTGACCACGACAGATCTGTCCATTCACCGCAGTGATAGAATACAAAAATGGAAGAAAAAAAAAAGGTTAACAGCTGCTTTCTGTGGGAGTCCTGTGACTTCGACTGCTCATATGTGTGTTGAATGTTGAAGAAGTGCTGGGAATGCCTTAGCTGCACACCTTAGCATTTGTCAAAGGTGGTGTGGCAGGTTGAAGACTGTTATATGGCATCAAAACATGAATGTGAAAGAATGTGAGCCGGGTTCAGGCTAGGCTGTGTCAGAATACATAGCAGGTTAATGCTGCCTTTCACTGGAAGTCAGAAACCTATAATTCCCCACCTTGGAGGTTGTTATTACTCTCCCTGCCTTCCAGTGGCTCAGTTCGGACAATTTTCCCCATTCAACATAAAATGCTATTCTCTCATGCAACAGCTCATACATTAGGTAGACAACCAGATGAGTATGTGTAATCGTTCACCACCAGGTGTTTTTATAGACTGGTTAAAATGATCTGACAAAAGGGCTGAAGCAGATCACATACTGGGTGTACTGGAGCTCGTGGGATCTTCAAATTCAAACTCTTAACTGGGCAAAGGGGGAGAGGGATCCCAAAAGCCGCAGATTCACTGCATCTCGGTAGGTTTTTGTGCACCACTGGAGTAGAATGTCAACTGAAATAAGGGCCTTAAGGCGAGTCCTGCGTTATCTGGGGGTCCTTTAATGTAGTTATATTACAGATGTTGTGTTTAAATGGTACATATTCCCAAATACATTTGCACTGATTAAAATGACCACTGACTGGCTTTAAGAAAAATATAATTAAGATGCTATGTGTACCCTACTATTTGCATTGGATACTTGTGTACACTAACGTGCAGAGAGTGGGAGGAAAGGTGGGTCAGCAGGGGCCCTCAGCTCATTTTTGGTTAAAGCAGACCCTGCTTTGAGGGTTGTTAAAATGTTAAAAGTTGTGTAGCATTTACGGTACATGCTGCACTGTTGACATAACTGCATCCTGGGAGAAACGCAACTCAGTAACAACAATATTCTTGCTCCAAAAAAAATCTGCATACAGCTCAAACTGAAAGGCTTATTTTGTTGAGCAGGAGGTGGGAATTTCCAACTTTCTGACGTCTCTGAAATGCAGCGTTAGACCTGTACGGCTTACTTACGCAGCGACAGATATTATGGTTGAACCTAAGGCTTTAATGAGGATCACTGCATGTCACAGCGTTACCAGGGTGATCACATATCCAAATGGCCGGTGAAAAAGGGGGAAATCACTGATTGGACGAGACACGGCCTAGCAGCTTAGGGGGCAACCAGTAAGATGACAGAATAAATCAACTCTTTCTCTGTGGTTTTGTCCCTGCGCTTTGTCTCTCTCATCTCCTGTTGTTGTTGTTGTTGCTGTTGTTGTTGTTGACCTTGAGTTTGATCTCAACACATCGTACTTGAATTACCTCGTTTTGTGACCTCATGTTGCTTATGTATTTTAATTTTCCCTTTTGTTTCATTTGTACACTTTTTTTGTGTGTGTTCATGGGTGTATGTCGAAAAAGATGCATTGCACAACATGAAGCAATGTGTACACAGAAAAATTTAAGTGCCATGGTGAAGAGAGATTTTTTTTGTTTGTTTGTTTTTCTAATGTGTATTTCTTTGTGCATTACTTGTCACCAAACTTGGTATTATTAACCCCGCTTGTTAATGAGCCGGAAGGTTTGGTTATTTTTGTTATAAAAGCTACCTCTAAGTTGTTTTCATTTTTTGGGCAAAAGCACATTTTTTTTGTGTTTATGTTTTGCATTATTTCATCATTGCTACTTCATCTCATGCTTTTTCAAAAGTTGATTTATGATTGTCTGTGTTTTTAAGCAAAATGTGTATAAAAGGGTAAACGATAACAAAAGGAGAGGTTGCTTGGATTTGAAAAGTCGTTCAAATGGATGTTTATTCTTCGCTTATAGTCTCCCCCTGCCCCTCCAACCACAGACGAGCAGAGGAAAAAAAAAAAAGAAGCAATTTTGAAGCCTTAAGTAATGAGTAAGAGGGATGCGGCAGATAAGAGGAAGTGCTATTGCTTTTTAAAAGGGTTTAAAAACAAGAATTTAAACTTGAAAATGTGTGAATAGAAGTGTAGTTTTGTAATGTGAAGAAAAAAAAAAGAAGGTTCATCAAAAAACGCTGAACCACCCAGGACAGGTCATATTTGCAGTGATGCAGAGTGCGTTGGACAATTGGAACTGCAAGTGGTAATCAAAAAAGAAAAAACCAGAAGGTTAAAAATAGAGATTCTCTCGGCTGACAAGCTCTCTTGAGAAATGAGCGTATTCCTGAACAAGAGCCAACAGAGGCAATTTGATATATAAAAATTGTGATATTTTTGTATTCAGTGTCAGTCCTTTTTCCATTTGTGGAGGGTTACAGCAGGGCACAAATATTTGTATTTCTTTTTTCTTTTTTTTTACCTGTTTTTTCTCTCTCTGGGTGTGAATCATTTTTGCCTTGCTCCTCTTTGATATTGTTGGACAAAAAAACGTGTGTGAACATATTGTAATAATAAGTGTTGCTTTCTGGATGTCAATTGCATTGTAGGTGAAGGACTAAATCTATCCGCCACAAATCTTACGAGTGTGTGTGTATGTGACGAAGTTAAAAAAAAACAAACAAAAAAAAAAGTTTTAAAAAAAAGATGATAAAATACGGGACGGCAGGGGGGCGCTGCCAAACCGACCAATTAGTACTTGTCATTCACAATTTTTCAATCAAACTTGACTGTCAACATATTTTTTGTTTTGTTTTTGTATCTGAAAAAACAAAAGAAAAGAAGGGATGGCATGTCCCGTGGTGTCTTGCCATTTTATTCTCAAACACTGTGAGCTGAGGGGCTTTTTCACCCTCGTGTAATATCCACCCTCTATAATATAACCAGTCACGGCTCAGTCTGAACCACCACAATGCAAGACCTGATCAGTCACATTATTCCTGTCATCATCCTCTGAATGTTTTCTACTTTTTCGTGCGGGTGAAAGAGTGCGTAAAAGAGTGTGTAACTATGTGTGTGCGTGCGTGCGTGTAAGTGTGTGTGTGTGTGTATGTGTGTGTGTGTATTTTAGTGGAAAAATGCACTAATCAGATCAGATACAAAATAAAATGATATTCTATGCCACTTTTTTTCTCTATGTTGGAAAAAATATATATATACATTGGCATCGTTATAGTTCTTCCCTCAGTGTTCCTCCAATGTTTCTGTACTATCTTTGTGCCTAAAAATGGAATTTCTTCAACAAAAATATCCATCTATATCTGCTTAGTTTCTGTATTTTCAGAAGAAAATAAAAATGGTGTCTCCAGCACCCTAGGGATGTCATGACGCTCGAAAATGACCTGTTTTTTTTTTTAATCCTGAATAGAGCAGGGCTTCTTTTTCAAGGACTGCAATAAACCCTTAATGCTATTGAAATAGCAACCAGGATTCTGCATTCACTTCTTTTCTTAGGCCGCACTCTGTGATTGGCACCCAAAAGAATTTATTTAGCGACACAAAACAAAGCATAAGGGAAAATGTACTGGAATCCAGACAGGGCTGCGGTGGCGAAACTTGCTTTCGGGACAAAATTTGCTACATGAAATTGTTTTTTCTGCAAGCAAATTGAGCCCCAAGCCTGGTTCTCCACTCAGATTGTCTGTTCTATTTCTCTTATTTTTGTCAGCAACAGGTTTGCTGATGAGAACTGTATATTGCTCTTGAAAAAAAAATAATAAAAGAAAATAAAGAAAACCTCCATTTGGGTAGGTTGGCACTAGGGTAAACCCCTTCCGCTTTGCTTCAGTTTTTTAAAGTACTTTTTTCTTTTCTACAAAATGCATTTAAGAAGGGGATGTTAAATTTGTCAGAGAGGAATCATGGCATCCCTGGAGCTGGCACTCTGTGTTTTGGTGTGGTGTTTCTAGAACAAAGTAGCCATTTCATGCAGTGTTGCAATGCATGTGCCATCGAGGTCTAGACTAAAAACTGTTTTGAGTAACAAAGCACCAAGACATTGTATTTTTTTATATTAGCACTGAGGACCAATTGCCCTGTCGGACCAAGCATAACAAAGCTTTTTATGTAACAAAGCTTTTCTCTCTCTGTCTTTCCCTGGCTTGTCTGTGCTACTTCTCTCCTCCATTGTTGTGACAGCACAAGTGCCAGTCAAGTTGCTCTGTATTAAGAAAATAGTGTTTTTATTATGATTTGAATTGTTATAGTTTTTGTCTACCTCAGCACCTAATCTTAGCCTAATCTTAGAAGGTGCCCAATTATTATTTTTTATTTTCTTTATTTTGTTCTCTTATTGTTGTCAGTTGTATAATTTTTTGAAATTTGCATTAGAGCTTTGCAAAGGTCCTTTGTCTTTTCCAGCGACAACGTGCTATTTTTTTTTTTCCATGGCAGTACGTTTCCTGTTGAGCTGTGCCACCAATCTATAGCCACCGTCTGTTGATATAGAGGTTGTTCTTTTTTGTTTCTTTCCATGTAGAATCAGACACCTCTCTTTGTAACATTTCAGTGTTCTCTGATGGAGTGTGAAAAAAAATAAAAAGGAAAAATAAAAGATTTAATGCTGCAGGTTCTCTTCTCCATGTTGTCACTAAAGTCAATGTTGTGCCTTTGATAGTGAAAATATAAAGAATATTTCTTTTTCTTTTTTTACATCCTACTAACAGTAGATTGTTTTTTGTAGTGGAATTTTTTTGTATTTTTATTTATGAGTCTCATAATAAAAATCAAATCATGATGTTCAGTTGTATACTTTTAATCTGCGGTTAGAAAAAAATAAAAAAATGGACTTCATGTTGTCTGTCTTAGCCCTCTTTCTGGCTATTTGTTTCCTGAATTTTTTGAAGAACATAAGGTGACAGGACAGTAGGATCTAACACAAAGTAATGATTTTGTAGCTGTGTGTGTTTGATTTGCTCTTTAATATTACACAGTACTTTTGCTACTACTTCAAAAATATACTTAATTGTTTCATTGTGTGATGAAGTACAATCTCTTAAGTAGTCTATTTCAGTCCAGTGAAACTAAAACACCAACAGCTTCATCAGATGATTTTATTACTTTAGTTTTTATATATACATGATGTATTTTATAATCATCAAAAAAGCTGAATACATCCCTGTTTTTTAATCCTTTTTGTGTATTAGTTATATAAAAGAAAAACAAAGACTAATACATTTACTCCACTACCATATATATACAGCATCTGTACGTTAATTTAAAATGCACTTACACTGAAGCACAAGAAGCATTAAAAATAGATATTTGTATCGGAAACTTCCTAAATGTTGACTCTTTAAATTTAAGAGGATCAATCCTTTTGATTGCAACGACCCCATAACGTTTCCTCTAGCACCCTGCAGGAGAAACCTAACTGTTTTATTTGAGCTTGATCACTACTGGGTGCAAGAAAATCTACATCTGTATCTTCTTTGCAGGTTTTACTGCGCCAGTTTGGTTTGCACAACAACTAAATACGGCAGGCAAATGGCTTGTAGCATGTCAGTCAATAAGCATGTGAACCAACTATAATAGAGACTGGTAAAAGCAGATCTTGAATCCAACTGAAAAGTTACTGTAGTCTCTTTTTTTAGTGCTTGCAGGTTGCCTAAAGATTAATTCAATGTACACTGTCCTGAGTGAGGGCTGCATACAGCTAACACACAGTTATTTGACATACTGTATTAAATACATTGCCCTGCTGTAACTGATTTCTTTAAAAAAAAAAAATCATGCTCAACAAGAAGCGTTCCTACAGCCACTGCCATGATGATAGGAATTCAACACAATACCAGCAGGCAGTTTACTGTAACCTCTTCTGCCCCTGCTGCTATACAACATGAGGTATGCCAGCAAGGCCAAACGGAGCGCGCTCATTGTTTTACTGACAGGTGAGGTCTAAGAAGTGCAGTGCAAAAACACCTCAGCCATAAAGATTGAGACAACATGAACAACAAACCTGGATTTTACCGAACATCATTTTGAAGGGTTGGTTCTCTCAATTATACAAAAACTAGTTTTTCCAATGAAAACAGTTCACAGTGAGGTCTGTGGATTATCCACACTAACAGAGACGCTGTTTGAATTTTTTTATAATGTAATTTTTCAATGCTGTGAGCAGCACAAACAAAAATCCATTCACATCCATTGTATTGGGGTAGAGGCAGAAATTTCAAGGACAGACAGCAAAACCTGGAAAAATAAAACCCACTCTGCATGTATAAACACCTGAACTGACCAGTCACTCTCTACTGATGGCAGATTTGAATGAAATATGTCAGTGTCATTCACAATGTTTTTCTGAGTATTTTACTTTTCACAATGACACAATGAAAAGTTACCACATAATAATAATTATACTGTACAGTACCTCCATAAACCCAGGCAGACCTTATGCAGTACTTATGTGAACTAATTTTTATCATCTAGTTTGGTTCTGCTGTGTGTAGTGTAATGTGGGTGGCATAAAGCCTGCAGAGCAAAACATCCTTAAAACATAAAATGATGCGAGAAAGCAAAGTGTTATGCTTTCATTTGAATTATCCTTTCGTAACAATTTCAAACCACAGCACCTGACTAAATGCCGACACTCGCTCTCGACAACCTGCTGCATGTTTCCACAAATGTTCACAATGGAAGCGCATTCTGCTGTCTGGCTTCACGCTCACCACCTGGCTGTGATGTGCTAATGGTAACTACTGCAGCACTTCAAGCCTGACTGCCTTTTGTCTCTTCTGCCTCTTGTGCCATAGAGGTCATAAATGCTATCATTAGATATGCAGGGCATGCGTATGTGTGCACATCTACTGTCACACACGCAGGATTGTCATTATAGAGGAAGTGAGCCGATACACAAAATGTTGGGGGTAGATTGACCTGAGCAAGATGAGTCTTTTTGTGGCCGGTTGTCGCTCATGTTCTTCTCCCTTGTTGTGTTTTCTTTGTTTTAGCAGGTAATTAAACACATCATTTTGTATCTTTGCTCAATCTCACATCTAACCTGCCAGCGTTTTGACATACAGTAGTTACTGAATGATGTCTTGTCTTGCTCCAATGTGCAAGGAAATACCGCATCAAAAGCAAACTTAAAGATGCACTTAAGCCACATCCACACTACTTTATTTTAAAATGGCGTTTTAAAATGAAAACAATCTCCGTACACACGTAGCCACCACATACGTCACGTGACCATTCCAGTGTAAACAGGAAGCAGATTGTCTGCTCTGCGGTTGGTTGCTTAGTTAGTTGCAGAAAATACTACGAATGAAGAACAGCGATGGAGAAAAGTAAGAGCAGAGGTTTCTCTGCTTGGACTGACAACCAGGTGGAACAGTTACTGAGAGAAAGTGTTGTGATTCGTTATCCATGTTGAATTAACCACTGGTAGTCAAGGCTGATGTTTGTTTTCTTCCAAACAGGTCACGTAATAGGAGCGTGACGAATCAGGGAAGGACACGTCGTGGCTGATAAGATCCAATCAGGAAGAGAATGTGGGTGTCTTTAAAACGTCTCAGTTTCCACCTGTCCTCGCTAAAACACAGTCCCAGAGTTTTTAAATTAAACGGGGTCAGCAGCGTTTTAAAAGGTCTCAGTTTTAGGGATTATAAAACGCTGGAGTAGTGTGGACGCTAGGTGTAAACGTAGCAAAAGTTATGCGTTTTAAAACAAAAATGTATTAGTGTGGATGGAGCCTTATTCTTTGTCTTCCCAGTAGTAAGATGAGAAGATCGTTATCAATCTAACGTTTGCGTGTTAAGTACAGAGCTGGAGTCAGGTCTTGGTTAGTCTAGTTTATACGGTCGCCGACAAGGGCAAACGCAACGATCCAAAATATTTCCATTAAGCAAACACGCTGCAAATACAGAAACGATGCAAAGTCAAAAACACACATAACCCGAAAACAAATGCAACAGAAAAATGCTGCATATCCAGTCAACAAGTTCTCCAGGCCTCTAGGGGGAGCGCAAAGTGGAACAGCTTGATTTTTGACCCGAGAGAGAGAGACCAGACGAGAGGGTGTGTTTGTTTTTGATTGAAGCAGGAAGAAAAGTGACGTAAAGAGGCGACATAAAAATGTTCGTATTCTTTTTTTACATTTGGCCTCCCCCCTAGAGTCCTGGAAAACTTCCGTTGTGTTGACTGGATATGCAGCATTTTTCTGTTGCATTTGTTTTCGGGGTTTTGTGTCCACGTATGCTTTGCATCCTTTCTGAAGCTGCAGCATGTTTCTCCTAATGGAAATGTTTTGGGCCGTTGTAGCGTATTTGCCCCTGTTGGCCACTGTAAGTTTAGCATAAAGACTGAACGCAGGGGGAGGCAGCTAGCAGTTACAGGGTTAAAGGAAAACAAATGAAATACACACATACATAAATACATTCAGTGTGAACATTTTGCAATTTTCAATGTGGGTGGCATTATGCTTCTTTCAAATCTTATTTGCTGTTGCAAATTAGTAGTATATAAACAATTTTAGGAGACAGTGTCGGATTAAGTTATCGCGAGATTGCCATGTTATTTGGTATGAATATGTCCCCTTGGATGATTCATAATGGTTATTGTGACCTGACCATTCCTCCAGTGCCACCATCAGGTCAAAATGTCCACATGCTCCCCAGAGGATGAACCCTTTCACTATTGATAAGGTTCGAATGCTGCATTCACAGTAATTAAATGTAGGTGTTCTCACACCGCTGCAGTCATGAAAACTCTTCCTGCCTAAGTGTGCATTCGCATGACACATAATATACTGTATGCTTTGGAAAATGCTTGGAAGTAAAGCTACATATATTTGATTTCTTGCCAATGTGCTAAAACATGCAAAATCCCCAGTATGGCCCTTTGGTTTCGAAAGTTTCAAAATGTGTCAGACTAAGTAATAAATCCTCATTGTCAGCTGGTTGCTGTAATTTCGTCCCCAATAAAGCTCGACAACACAAGCACATTTGTGTGTTCTACAAACAGAAATCACATCAAAAGTGTCTCCAATATGTCCCAGCAATGCCACTACATTTGCTCATTTCCTCTGTCTGGCACACAGGATCAGATCTTGACTTCAGCGTATTGGAAACTAATGAGGCAGCTCTCCACTTTCCCTGTCCACTTATGCACTCACTCCCAAGTATCACGCTCAAAAACACATTGCAGCACTGTGGTTTTTTTGTTGTTGTATTGTTTTGTTTTTTACTTTTTTAGATTTTGGCAGAAAACAAAAATAGGAAATGAAAGAAGAAACTCTCATTGTAAATGGTTTTGTTGGACTTGTTGCTTTGGTGTGTCTTTGATCTTATTTTGGGGTATTAGGAAGGAAGGGGCAGGGGTTGGTGAATGGTTTGTCAGGATGGTAATATGAACAGTGAAGGGCCTTTGTGTTGCAGCACACATATATCTAAAGGCTGGATTCTTTAGTTTGCCAGCCTTCACTACTAAAGTGATGGTCCTGAACTCCCTTGTTTTTAGGGAGCTTTAAATTAAACTCTACCAATTTTCTTCACCAGACTTTATTAAACCAGACCATATGACTTAGAGCAATCAAATTTGAGGTCTGCTCAGGGTGGTGGCTGGGCATAAAAATGTGTTTACCTTCAACATCAGAGGCACACACTCACATCCTGTCTCATGCTACCTCCAGCATGTTTCTATTGAGTCGTTTGGTTCATATACAGACAACAAGGACAAGGAGTTATTCAGTTCAGCATTCAGCTCAGTTTAACAATTATAATTCCAAAGGATGTGTTAAACAGGTATCCACTTGACATTCAATCAGTAAGTGAAAAACATAGGAACATTAATAACAAAATAAAGGAGGAGAAAAAGAAAAGAAAAATATAAGTCTATATAATCCCACCCAGTCACTCTAACCCACCCTGTATACCTACACTCACATTTTTGCAGATGATCAATATGAATGTTCAGTGTAATAAATTAAAGAAAAACTATCCGGGCAGCATGCTTACCAAAAAAAAACAACAACAAAAAAAAACATTTTGTTGATATCAGCATATTTAGTAGCAGCTAACGTTGGACTAGATTTACACAGATTGATGAAATGTTGGTGTCATAACAAGCAACTTCACGTTTTGGTATAAATGTAACTGTATCAAAACTGTGTATAGTATGGTTTGTATTTGTAAGTGTTTTTATTTGACCTACAGCTTCTTAACCTGCCACATCTACATGTTTTATGCTGTTTGTATTGCTGCAAAAAAAAAATATATATATATATATATATAACTTTTTTTTATAATTCTAAGCTGACTCACTCTCCACACAGAGCATGACCTGACCCTAAACTAGAGGATCTCTGTGGTGACATGACAGGTCCTTCTGGAACAACCTAAAACTCTACAAAAATACAAATAAAAAGTGCCTCATGTTAAGTCATCATGATTTTTTTTCACTTGTTTAATGTCTTAATTCCCTTAACATGCATGAAAAACCTGTGCAAATGTTCAATGTGCAAATGTGTTTTAATTTTACTCAAACAGCTATATTGATTTAATAAAACAACTCACTTATTGATAAGTTCAGTGACACTATCCCACTGGTAGCATAAGAAAACCTGTAGTACCTCACTGCTGTTGAGGGAAACTGATGCGGTTGTGCATGGTGCCATCCTCTGGCTGCAGTGATGAACTGCAGGACTTGAACTCATAATGAATGAGCAGTGTTAGACGTTATTAGCAGGTTGGTAGCAAATTATGAGCAGTACATTATGGTGCTATTTGTGCCTATATTCATATTTAAACACCTTAAGTCAAAGGATAAACAGTAAAAAGTGATCAATTTAACAATTTAACATAGACCACATGGGTCACAGACAATCATATTGGTATGATAATTAAGAAAACAATGTATTTGACACAATTTACAGTAGTCTAAAATAATAAAATTCATTAGAATTAATTATCTTATTCTTTACTAACATAATAATTCACTGTCTCTAAATTGTGAACTTTTCATGACATAAGACAGTGTCATGACAATTCATTTTTTAGATAATTTAATTGGTGGATGGATGATTTATTTATTTATTTTTTTTACCTAAGATGCAGGAGAATCTACTCAACCCATGAAGCATTTAATCCTGGCAAAAACAAAACAAATACAGAGGTACATGTTTTTCGGTGGATTTGGACAGTGGTACTCGTGCCATTCAAAAATGATTTGTTCGTGAAAATACACACTATGGATTTATTTTGTAAACAAGGGAATGCAAAAGTCCAAATGACCATGTACATTCTATAATATTCTATGGATTAGGCCATGTGTTACAGTTACAATTTCAGTTGAGTGATGATGGATGTTTTGTACATAAATTCTACTCCCAATTGGTTTTATTCCCCTGTGGCCATTTTAAACTATTGGAGTGGGAAATGTAAATGTTGAAGACCAAAAGTGCAGAAGTCCATGTGGGACAAAACTAATTAAGTTAAAGTGAGGCTTTATCAAATAAACAATCAATTTAATAAATAGAGAAACATATAAATGAACCAGTTAGAAATGAATACTAATAAATAAATACTACTAATTATTATATGGAGTTAAAGTTTTATTAGAGCACTGGAAAGAAATGCCTCTACAGGGTTAGCTGCAGGTTAGCAGCTAGCCATTGTGAAAATAAGAATGATGAAATAACATTTTATAATAATGACAAGAGTTTTAGTAACATATTTCATGCTATTTTACAATTTATTGGCTCATTTAAAAATTGTTTTATTTATTCATAATGTTATTTCCTTTTTTATTTCTATAATTACAGCCCACATGGCCTTCCATAAAAAATAAGAGGAAGGTGGTAAATGCTTTATTTAGTCTGAACACATATGGAACATTGTTACATTTACTGAAATATGATTATATATGCAATTCCTTCTCTTTTATTGTGTATAACTACATCTCATCTCTTGTTGACACAGAAACACAATTAAATGAAAGGTAAAAAAATGTAAAACTTTACAGCACACATCTGTCACTGTACACAGAAACTTGTTTAAACACTTTTATCCAAGCTGTGAGTTTCAACATTCAACATTATTCAACATTACAATAGTTTTTAGACAGATTTTATAATATGAGGTGACACACTGAAGTTAAATATTATATTGATATGTATTTGAAGCTCTACAAGTTTCCACCATTTTACTTACAGACTTATGATTTCCCCAATACATGAAAATAAATAAATAATATGCATCTCTTTAACAATCAAAGCAATCATGGAACTTTAAAACTCTCTGATCAAACCTAAAATGATGATGATGATGATAATAATAATGTTTGTAGAGATATAGTGGCAAACCCAGTTGGTTACTTAACCTTTGTACATAGGCCCCAACTACAGGAAGCCTTTCCCTGTTCCACTGCTATGTGAGTGCCTCCCTGTATCCATTGAGCTACACAGGGCATAGAGCCAATAACTCTGGCCTATTTAATCTCATGCTCTACCCACTGAGCTTGTGTCCAAAGCAGTACAGGGGTGAGACTCAGGCGACCTGCCACACTGACCACAGCGTGCCCAGTGTGATGCTGTAGGCCACCACGGCCACTAGATAAACTCTGAAAAGCAGCACGTCCAGCACATAGCCGACCTGCAGCCACTCCTTGGCAACTTCCCGGCACCTGTCCCGCTTCTCCAGGAAGTGGCGTATCGCCGTCACTTCCTGCAGGATGTTGTCCATGACGGGCGGGGTGGGGTCCCTGGAGGGGGGCAGGCCCAGTCCGAGCAGCCCGCCTTCCCTGTCATGATGGCTGAGCCTTCGGCCTATCTCACAGGTGTGGTAGTGGAGGTTGCACTGGGCTGCAGGATGGGACAAGGATAGGCTTCACTTTACTTTGAAAATGTGTAGCTTTTCATTGCAGTATGTCTAAAGGTTAAAGTCCATCCCTGTCTATTAAAAAATCTTGCAATTTGCAACAGCAAAGGAAAGAAATATGATGTAACATAATGTCACCCCTGGGTTAAGTTTTTTTATTAACATAATGAGGAAACATTGTTAATGAATGTATGTGCAAAATTCTCACTGACAACACATTACATTTGTTTTATCATGTATTTGCTTTTCCCATCCTGGCAAGGCTAACATTAGCCTCTAAGAACAAACCAGTCTTTTAATTCCAGCAGCTGATTTTTCTTTTTTACTGAAACATCTTCGACCACAAAGGGGAAAACTAATCAGTGAAATTAGCTGCTGTCGCATTTGGTTTGATTAAAAACCCAAATAGACCTCTTCCTTAATGGCACAAGAGTGAAAACCACTGTTGCAGGCTACCGTGCATGCTTCCACCTGTACCTTACCAGTCCCATAGTTGTTGTCCTGCTCCAGGTCGGTCGCCTGGGAGGACAGTGTGGAGCAGAGGCGGTGCTTCTTGTGGATGCAGAAGAGGACTGGAGCTCTTTCCAGCACCAAGTATTTCACCCAGCGGGGCACAGGGGGCTGCAGGTCCTGCTTGTGAACCAGACGCACAATCAGCACGGTTTCTGTTAGGCTGATCACCAGGAGGGCCATGCAAACCACGAAGTACACACCTACAGAACAGGCAAGATGAGACAAGGCGTTTGATGATGATCCCCTTGCAGATATTCTTTAAAAGCAGATAGCAGTAGAATAGTACAACATACTTTTCACTTATCAAATACTAAAATACAAAAAACCTCAGTGATTAGCACTGTGTCTCATATAGACAGTAGGTTGCAGGTTTGAGTCCAGGTTCTTTTTGAGGCTTTCATCTTAGAGTTTGCATGTGCCTTGACCTCTTAAATGTCTTGAGTTCACGCTCAGAACTTGTTTTGCCCTCACCAGTCTGTCCCTGCGTGTTTGACTTGCAGACTAATTGCTGCTCACTTTTGTTTTGTGCTCTCCTGACATCATAGTCACCTATCAGCGGGGTTCCTATGGCGGTGGCAGGCAGAGTGTCAGATACAATGATGAGGAAGACAGAGTAGCCCAGCAGCAAAGTGATCTTGAAGGAAACCCTCTCTCCACTGTCTGGTGGCAGATAGAAACCCACAATGTCCATCACCATCAAGAAGATACTGGGCAGCAGCAGGTTTACAGTGTAGAACAATGGCCGCCGCCGGATCACCACCTGGGAAATGTAGGTTTTAAGTCAAGTTAAAATGTCTGCTGTGAAAAAAGGCAGGACGTGGTTTGCTTACCTTAACATCAAGACTGAAAACAGGGGGAAACGGCTAACCTGGCTCTGTCCTAAGTCTGTCACTGAGTTGTATGTCATTGGTTTAATCTGTGCACTAACAGAACTGTAAAAACAACAGTTTATCTCTGAGCACAGGGTTTGGTTTCCAGTTTTTATGCTAAATGCAAACCACGTCCTGACTCCAGCTCAATCAATCTCTGACATGAGACTGATATAAATCTTCTCATCTCACTACACATAATACACAGTTGTTTGGACCCACATTAGTAGTAGTGTTATTTGGGGACATTTTCTGCCTTAATTACAGAGTTAACAGTAGAGATGGGATTAAAACTGAAAGTAATTTAGTTCTAAATAAAATGAGATGTTAATAGTTCAATATGGAAATCAAATAGTGAATAATTCAGTTCTAGATAATATCATAAATAATCAATAAAATATAAATATACCTTTAGTTCCAGCTGTTTTAGTTTTTATTGGTCATTATCAGTGGTCACCTATTGTGACTGGCAGCAGGTGAGGAAGAGAAATAGGGAGGGAACCGAGCGAACGAAGGAAAAAGAAAGGTCCACCGAGTAAATAGACGAAAAATAAGACACCGACACGCACTTTTCTCTACTTTATTTCAGTTAATTAGGCTGAACTTTAGTGCTTGTGTCGAATTCTATAGCTATAGGCTGCTAATAGGTTAGCTTGTGTAACTAGTAGATACGGTAAGTGAACGAGTCGAGTCTGAGCTTCGACCTGAGCTGGATTCAAGGCCAGACAGACGCCATGGTGACCGGGAAAGCCGTGTGGGTCCTCTGATGAAGATGTCGGCTTCCACTATCGCCAATCTACTCAACTTTTCTTCTGTCCAGGATTGAAGCAAAACTGTAAGTTGAACTTTATTTGCCTTTTACTCGGTTTGGTTGAAGAGCCATGTACAGGCCTGCAATATCTTTTGTTTTGTGTGTGTGTGGGCCCACTTTATGCCTTACTCAAGTGTGGTGCAGTGTTTTATGTCAGAGTTTAGGTGTAACAGTAACTTCTGATTATAGTGTTTAAATGTTAGTTGAGAAATTATTAGAAATTGCCACTGAAACTAATTCCTGGCTGAAGTTACCTGTTTTAATTTGGGTTTAATTTGGAGTCTTAGTTAATTGTTTGTGTAGAAGCCAATTTATTTTGTTAGGGTTTACTAATATTTTGCATGTTTTACTTACTTTAGTTGGTGAAGAATACTTACATTTAATGGATGTTCTCATTTTAAAGGACTCTTCATTTTAAAGGGATCTTATTTTCGTATTTTTTCTTTTTTTTTTCTTTTTTTTTGGTTGACTTTAAATTATTTAGGGCAAAATATTATTTGTTAATCACATTAAACCATCAGTAAACTACAATTATTTTCCTTTTACATCCATTTCTGGGGCCAGTTGTTAAAAACAGAATATAGTTGTAAGGGAATAGGTCTGAATCTTAGTTAAGTAGTTTTTTGTTTTGTTTTTTGGGTAAACATTCATGGTAACTCCATTGAGTAAAGAACTCAAAAACTGGCATCTTTTTAGTCTAAAGTCCATCCACGGCGTGTTAGACACAGCTTTAGGTGATGGGTGCTACAGATTTATCTTTTTCAAGTGTATATACTCTCATTTATTATTATATCTGTAGCTCAGTTGGCTTGATTTTACTCAATTCTTCCCATTGCAAATGTTAAACTCTTGCTATTGACAGGTCTACTGTCATGACATTTGAGTACACTGGGAATATTTAAGTATTTTTAAAGCTGGACTTGCCTGTGATGTTTGTTGCAATGTTGTTAATGGGAAAAGAGCTTTAGTCAAGAAAGAGGAAGAAGAAATTAAGGAATGTCCTCAATAACAGCAGTCTGGCAGGTCTTGAGGTCAGGACACCTAAAGAGAAAACCTTTGATGCATGATGCACCACCCCACATTTATGCTACACATATAACGTGAAAATCTTTATTTCAAATACTTACATGGAACTTCATCTCAGCGTAATAGTCATCATTGTCCACACTGAAGATCTTGTAGTTGGACAGTATATGGAGCAGCTCCCACTCTCCTTGGTTCATGAAGACACTCTTGTCCTCCCTGAGCTCCTCGGGGCTTCGCATCAGGGTGATGTTGATGTCATCAACTACAGATCGAACACAATGTTGGGAGCAGCGTGAAACAGCCATGGCAACAAGTTACCTTTCACCCGCCACTCTGCTCTCTCAGCACACGTCACAGCAGGAGAGAGTTCACAGATGCACAGAACAGAAAGGTTGTTCTACTCAAGTCTTGATGAGAAGAGTTGGAAGAGAGAATTGGATGCTTTTTTTCTGATGCCAGGGAATATTTTTCACCACTTTGCCAGAATTACATCAAAAGTAGCATCATGGCAGATAATTTGAGTCGTTGAGAGAGCTGCAGAGGGATGTTGCTAATGTGAAGTGCCTATAAATACTAAATTAGTTATGAGCTTATTATTAATTGATAGTTTGATGGGCCAAAACTAACCAAATTACCACCTTTTTGGGGGGTAAAAGATTTTAGTATCTATATTTGTATAAGAGACTGCAATTATTGTAGACCTACAATATTATCGATTAATCTGCCAATTATTTTCACAATTAATCGTTTAGTCTATAAAATGTCAAAAAACTGTGAAAAATGCTCATCACAATTTCCCAGAGTCCAAAGTGATGTCTTCAAATTGTTTCTTTTGTCCGACCAACAATCCAAAAGCCAAATACTCTTCATTTACTATTATAAATAACAAAGAAAAGCAGCAAATCCTAAACATTTAAGAAGCTGGAACCAGCAAACGTTTTAAATTTTTGCTTGAAAAATGACTGAAACAATTAATCCATTGTCAAAATAGTTGGCAGTTAATTTTCTTTGGATCGACTAATCGATTAATCGTTGCAGCTCTACTTGTAAGTCTGACATAATTTAGGCATTGTCGAGGTAATCCCTCCATGGGGAAAACTAATGTGCAGTTGGCATAGATATTTTTGTCACAGACTGCTTAATTTTGGTTTATTACAACTTGGTTTTCTCCACCTTTTCTATCAGTTATGAGAACATTATGCGCACAGAGCTATGACAAGTACAGTAGTTTAAAGCTGAACCAGGAAGTTGTTCTGTAAACTGTGATGGATGTTTATAATGGACAGTTTGGGAAATCATTTTACCGTTGTCCTTCTTTTTTTCCCTCTAAATAAGTTTGGCTAACCTGGGGGTTTGTGTACAACCTTGTCTGATTGTCCACTTGTGTTTCGTGGTCTGTCTTACTACTTTTTTGTGATGTCACCGAGTTCCCAGATCTCAGCAATTAACTTGGTGAATACAGTGTTATTATTACTGATAGAAATGATGGGCAGAGCTATGAAAATACAACCCAATTTATAATAAACTGTGGTTATCCTTTAATGCAGGTTTAAACATATTAATATATATATGTTTCTAAGGGCAGTGGGTTCCATTCTGTGTTCATTCACAATTAAAAGAAGTACTGCCTTACCTAATGTGAATATTGCATTGTAGAGCAGTATCGGGAATGTACCTTGCCATCATTTTTATCTAGTTGGAGACCTTATTCCCAGAAACCTTAACCTGTTAAGGAAACCATTCACGTCCTTACAGAGGAAAACAAATATTGTACTGTGTACTTTGTGGCTTTGTCATATCACAAAATCTATACCACATCAAACACGCAAATGCAGATCCTGAAGGTGATTTATATTTCTGTATGAAGAATTAAACTTCTTAAAACAAATTAATAATGTTGGAAAATGCATGAAAGCCTGTACAGGTGATGTTTTAAACTAAAAAAAAAATCTCAATCACATGGTGTATGTGTGTAAAGTAAGTCAGGAATGTCTTACTGGTATGTAGCCAGCTCTGGAAGGTGAGGCTGCATTTCTGGACATCAAATGGAAAGTTGTAGATGTTGAGAGTGCAGGCTGTGACCACCTGGATGGGCTTGTAGTTGCGCACCTGTCCATCATGTGTCACATAGACATAAGGTATGTCTGGAGACTTCCCAACATCTACACTGCAGATTAGAGACAAACATGACAACAACAGTTTGTTAAGGAGCAAAGACCGGCTGGAGCCAGCCCCGGTAGAATAATAGAAGTAGCAGAAATAATGTTATCAACAGCAGCACTTCTTACAACTCATTGATGAGGATGTCAGGCACCCACACATTAGCTGTAGGTATAGAAACTTGTTTGACTTCATCAAAGTCTTCAGGGTTCCAGACCAGGAATTCATCTGTCCACGACTAAAGTATAAAAGAACAGAATACTTTAAATGAGCAAAACAACATGTAAAAATCATAATAAAGAAATCTATTTTTTTGTTGCACAGTCTGTGTAAACACATATAGCATCGGTGTCTTAGTAACAGAAAATACATGTTATAGGTATACAGTAAAGAGAAAGAATAAAATACACAAATACCACACAATTAAAACTGTCAAAGTACTGAATGTAATTACAACTAACCTAAGTTTGATAAGCGTGGCAAATTGGTTTAAATCATGAAATATTTGATAGCGTAATAATGCAGTAAACCTAAATATCCATGTTCCAGATGTAGTATCTATTGGGCAACTTATAGTACATGTTATGATGTTTGGAAATGCATTTGTCTTTGTCCTACCTGTCTGTACCACACATATGTTGTCAAAACCTGGTTCTTCTCATCCTGTAGTGGAGTACAAGAAGACATCAGAGTTTTCAGGGGAAATATTTTTATACTCATTATATTATAATATATCAATTAATTGTATATTACTTTTATTTCATAATATTGATATAAAATACATCATATATACTCAAGTCATGAAATTCCTGGAAAAGTTATGAAGTTAGAAAAACTGTTTTCCAGGCCTGGAATGGTTTGGAATTAACAGAATGTTTTGGAAAAGTTTAGAATATACATTGTTTGGGCTATTGTTTAAAATATGTTCATAAAAA
Organism: Macquaria australasica; assembly: GCA_005408345.1. Classification (NCBI taxonomy): domain Eukaryota; kingdom Metazoa; phylum Chordata; class Actinopteri; order Centrarchiformes; family Percichthyidae; genus Macquaria; species Macquaria australasica. The sequence goes on along the minus strand of SEMN01000525.1, from coordinate 231,398 downwards.
TCCCAAAACATGTCTAACGTTACACAAAATACATTCCTTGTATTACTAATTTAAAATCTAGTGCTGCGCTGCGTGACCGTTGAAACATCACTAATATCATATGATACACATTGGCGTATGCAGCTAGTTGGCGGCGGGAATGTCTAACGAACGAGTAAAGTTAGCAAACGCTAGCAGTTTGCTTATCCGCACAAATGTGTGTTTAATAATGTTTGGCTTTTGAACAACAAATATAATACATGGCTCAAGAGAGAAGCAGACCCTAACCGCGCTGGAGGTAGACTCTGCACCAAAACGTTTGACGTTGGCAACATGGGGGAAGCGGCTCTGGTCAGCCATGCTAAAGTTAAAAAGCATCAAGACAACCAAAGGCCGCTCAACAGACTGGCAGCGTCGGCACATATTTCACGCCTGCTGTAGCTATTTCATATTCCATGCTACATTTTTGCTGCAGTGCCTGTCTTAGGGTATAGTGCACTGGAGTAAGAGCCTCATTAGAGGCCCTATGATCGCTATATAGGCCTACTTAAACTACTTAAATAAAGTCATGGAAATGGGGTCAAATATTATGGAAAAGTTTTGAAAATGTATTGGTAAAAATGTGTGGGAACCCTGTATACTTAAATTATGTTCTTATACTTAAATATAGTATTACACATTTACATTTATGTATTTAAGTAATGTTTAAATTTAAGCTTAAATAAAGCTTTAAATAAATATGTTCAAAATGTATGGCATTGACACCTCACCTGGCACATGAGGGATCAATTACATTTATTTAAGGATCTTTGGCATAGGTAGTACATTTATCTTTTACATTTAATTCAATTCAGTTCAGTTTTATTTATATAGCGCCATATCATAACAAAGTTATCTCACGGCACTTTTTCGAATAGAGCAAGTCTAGACCGACTCTTTATTTATTGTTTAATAGAACACATTTTGACATGTCACAGTAGGAAAAATAATGAAATGAATGATGACTGAACTGCTTTGGCTTCAGGGTCCTGGTGTTATGCATACTGGCTCACTGTCACTGTCACACTGGCTTTCTGACACCTGAATAGAACAGTCACCATGTGCTTTTCCCACTATGACAAGTCAAAATGTCTGCAGTGAAAGGCCAATCTGATATTAAGACATAACTTTTCTAACACACAAGTTCCACTAAGCTCCAGGCTTTCTGTGTGTCAACTAGTTTGTGCTAATTGAATTGAAAATGTGATTGGGAATATGCAATACTGAAGCACAATATCAACTGCCATGATAAGAGACTTAAAGTGATTAAGTTGGTTGCTTTATTTCCTAATCTTGAGGCCCTGTCTCAAGGTTTGTTTGTATGCGTTTTTCTAAATGAATGTGTGTAATCAAATTACCACACAGCAGACCTGGGGCCAGGTAGTATTACTGCACTGGAGGACAGTCTCTACAAAATCAGCAGCTAATTTTTGCCACAAACTGTAGCAGGTTAATCCATCCATGCTGCTGTATTAATATAAGGTTAATGTAAAGTGTTACAAATCAAATATAACCCTGTAAAGCTTCACTGAGCTTTGCAGATAATTATGCAGAAGAAATGTGGCATATAAAACAATAATTAAAGGAGTCACGCACAGTAGATGATATAAATAACGCTACATAGGAGTTCACTGTTAGCAGGTTAATGTGACATTCTGGATGTGTGGACTTCTCCATTCGCGCATCATAACTCACCACATTGAGGATGGAGTAAACCATGAGGTCTATGGCCACTATAGTGGACGTCCTCCAGTCTTTCACTGGTCTCACTCCCTTCTTATACCCCGCACTCAAAAACTCAGATAGCCGCACTAATGTAGCGTTGGCAAATCTTCCTGTGCTGCTGCCCAGTTTCTTCACTGAAAATGTACAAAAGATTCATCTTTTTATGTACACTTGCATGAAGAAGTCAAAAATACTTATTTTAAAAACATTTAAACATGTATTTATGTAGGCCAGTGTGGAAGTTAATCATAATTTAATCTTCAATGAAATAAATAGATTCTTTGTTTTAATAAGATCTGGCTGATTAAAAATACTTCTTAATTGTAAATAGTGGTTAAAGCAATTGCAAATAAAGTTTTTTCACTGTTGAAATTAGAAGAAAAACAAATACATTTGTAATGAATTCTATTAAAGTTAAAACTGAACCTAAAAGAAAGTGAAAGGCATAAAAACAACCGTCAAATGAAATGATAATTCATTTTGAAATTCATTGTTTCCGTGCTTGAATTTTACTCTTAAAAAGCTGTACAAACCCTGCTTAATAAATGATATGTGCTACAGTATATTGAATAAATTTGTCATTTCCATGCAATGAAATGTAATATATGTCATGTCACTAACTTTCAAGCAAGATTACTCTTATATTGATAGTATGTGATTTTATTTAAGGGTCAGTTTTATTTCATTACAATTATTTGTTGTGAATTGTCACTAATATTTTTATTATCTTTGGTCTATTTTACACAAATGTCTTTAGAAATGAAACTATACAAATCCAACAAAACAAAAAATTCAGCATCTATATATTGAAACTATATACTGTATTTTTAGAGCAACAATGCCAGTAATTCCTAATGGCTTAGTAACGTTCGTCTAATAATTCACCACTCTGACTAAATAACAAATAAGTAATAGTAACAGCTAAAAATTTATCAGTGACAAATTATTATTATTATGCATTTTGTTAATGTTTTTTATTTTATTTTTTTTAGATATACATTATAGTAATAGAAGGTTATTAATGGTCACTTTTTTACACAGTAAATTAATTGTCCCTCTGAAAAATAGTACTTTCACAACACCTTAGTTGCAGTCAGTCCCTATGACCTTGTGTTACACAGACCAAATAATCTCTTCAGTCATCTGCTTTTCTACACCTTTCCAGAAATTAAATGGGTCTGAGACTCAAATTTTGCTGGCAAATAAGAGTGAAGGGACTTTGTCATATCTTAGGCTTAGGTAGTCAAATATTTGACAGCATATAATGGAGTGTAAAACAGAAGCTGCTGTACCTGTGCAGGCTTGTGATGCTCCTTGAATGAGAAGGAAAACGAGTGCTGTCCAGGCTGATGAGAGTCTCATGGTGCCAGTTCACCTGTGTTTTCTTCTCCTGCTGTGGAAGTCTGCCTGCCGCTCTGATGAAGGGCCTCGGGATGCCTGACACCCATATCCTCCATATCCATCCGCTATATCCATCAAAACCTTGTTAGTGTCACTCAGCTCATGAGGGTGTGTCCATCTGTTCTGACGGCGCTCCTTGTTCAATAAAGCAGCAGCTCACTGAGATAAATGGAGCTGAAAGACTGCAGTAATCCAAGCTAGTGACTGGATCGTATGTCATGTCTGAGTAATCTTTTAATAAAGTAATATGCCAACACCAGGCCAGTACGTTATGGTGATTTAGAACAATTAAGACACTGTCAGGCAAGCATGTCAACTCACTTACTGACAGCAACGTTTCAGTGTTTAATGTCACATAAAACCTACAGTGGCCATAGTTGCCTTTTTGTGTGTGTCCACATACATTTGTAGTACATTATAGTATAACCATGTCATAGTTACCAAGAAATTGAATGTAAATGGCTACCTAAATTTAAAAAGGAAAATGCAAACTGGACTTTTTGTGGTTGAATTTAAATCATGTCATGACTTAGGTTCATATCAAATGAAATGGAAATGACAGTTTGCATTTTCATTTGAGTAATGGCATCGGTTTCCACTCTTGTTTTATGAACTCTGTTAAAGTCATCCATCAGAATAAGAGGGCAAGATATAACATCTGATTGGCTGAAAAGGCACCAATCAGAGGATACCAGCGTAGGTGAATTTGGGCTTGTTAATTTAGAGGGCCCCTTGAAAATTAGGTACTGTAGTCAGGTTGCATGTTGGGCTTGTTTTTCACCTTTTCATGCGTTCTTTGGAATTGTTCATGCCTGGCTGAATGATCACTAATGTACAGGAACATCACCGAAGAACTTTTCACTGTGTAATTGTGTCTCAAACGGCTATAAAACTGTAAAACAAATTCCTGAAGATCAAACACTTTCAAAAACAAATTGACATTCTCTCCAGTTTGAACCTCTAAGTCCAATAAATTAAAGCTTTAAAGAGTTGTAACAAGATATTTTTAGTTTCAGTGATATTAGTTACAATTTCCTACAGCCATATTTGATGGCCTGCTGTAACCTGCTTCCCACAATGCAAAAATAATGAACATGATGTAGTTATATGGTAATGGACTAATTACTCATGACTCTGTGTACTTCAGAAATAAGAATGGGCAGGTTGGTTTGACTATAAGGCTTTTATTTTCTCTTCTGTCATGTATTATCTTCACAGAGCAGCTTAAAGGCTTTTCTTTTATTTCAAAAGGACAGATACAGTCATCTTGATGACATTCATAGTCACAACAAAGTGAAAACAGTAAGCTTGAAGTGAACATACAGCCATTAGTTACCTCATACAGAAAACAACAAAGCACTGACACATCTTCAGCTCTGTTGCATAACTTCATGGAACCAGATCCACTGGAAAAAAGAGGTCTGCAGATACTGTGAAAATTGCATTAATATGGATCTTTCCACCGGCAAGTTTTCTATGACGCACTTTTGATATTCTTGTCATGACTATTAGGAAACCAACAGGGAATAGAGACACAGAGCTGAGCTCTGAATGGGGTTTTATTGATCTGTTTTGTGGCAGCAGGATGGAGATTAAAGTCTGAATGCAATATCATAACATCACACTGGCACTGAGGATTTTCTCCAGAGAGCTGCTTTATTATACAGTATCTTTGAGTACATCTTCACTGTCGGGAAAACATAATAGATCCAATACAGTAATGTCTCTGTCAAACTATGATGTTTCTATTCAGTGGCAATGAAATATCTGGAGGTTATGCAAACAGAATATTTAAAGGATAGTTCGAGTTTCAAACAAATTGAATTTTATTCTTGTAGTTTTGACAATCAAGAGGCATTGGTTATAGTCAGATTTTACTCACCAAGTTAATAGCTGGGATTTGGGAACACGATGATATTGCTAAAAAGAAGTCAGACGGGGCAAGAAACATGACCAGATAAACTAACAGAAAAGCCAAACTTATTTGGAAGAGAAAACAAAGCCAGAGAGTAAAATTATTACCTGGATGGATGGGTCAAACAACACAGGACTTTGACACAGAACACCACTGTTCATGTCCCGTTTGAAACCAAAAGTCAACCTTGACTTATTTTAACATCGAGTAACTTTACTTACTAAACTTAACTTACTAACATACTTATTTTAAGCCAAACCACGATCTTTCCCTAAACCTAACCAAGTAGTTTTGGTGCCTAAACCTAACCAAACTGCGACTGCTTCACAACGTTAACTACTTGTTTATTATTACCATGACGACAAAGGTCCGGTACACCTATATATGTCGTTTTGGGAGTCATTGGCAAACAACCTATTCTGTCGTTTTTGGAGTCATATCTCCTGCCACCAGTAGGGGCGCTAATTTAGGAAACGCTCCTGTGGGTCGCATTAGAGGTTAGAGGCACATTTCCAAGTGCACTCACTTTAAGTTTTACCTCCAAATAAAGTGATTTCAGTCAGACTTTATTGCAAATTGTTTGGCAGAAAAGGCTCTGCTGTTTGACAGGAGCTCTCAATAAATCAGAGCACCGATGAGGATTCTGTTGAGAGAGCTACAGCATCAGATACAGAAATCTAACATGAACATGAGCTTAGCAAGATAATACTAAAGCTTAATGACATGAGGAAGTTGAGTTGTGGAGGGAGTTGCACAGCTATCAGTGTTGGCATTAGAGAATCAGTAGAGTAGTAGAGACAGATTATAGAGGCTGCCTTAAACTTGTATGAATATGACTGGATGATACTGGTCACCTGGTAGCAAAGCTATGATACATCAATAAGCCAATGATATGTGGCGGCTGATGCGAGCACGACATCAGTGCTGTGCTCTGCCTGAACTGATGCTATGCTGGATAAGCTTGTTTACAGCCCATCTGATGTTCTGATCGCATGTGCCGAGTGCTAAGTTATCATGATAAAACTGATTTATTTTTGATAAAAACGATGGCCAACACTACATGAATAAGAGGCTATTTGTAATAATATCCTTTAAAAGCACTGGTTAACAACATTGACATAGAATATAAAGTATCCTCTATTCTATTCTGTTTCATTTTTAAAAACTTTTGTGGAAGGGAAATTACATATGACTACTTATATATTTTAAATACACATTGTTCTGTCTGCATTCTGCATTCTTAAACATATTGAGTCTTTTCCAACACAGATTAAAGTACTGCATCCCGAATCACTGCCGTAAACAAGAAGTTACAGTATTAAAAAATCATTATGTCTCTGATTGTGTGGTCAGGCGGCGCTCCAACTGGCCCAGAGCAACAGCAGAGTGCTGGCATACAAGACCAGAACCAACAGGTAAAAGCGGAACAGGAAGCAGTCAAGCTTAGAGCAGAGGGCCAGCCAATCAGCCTGAGCCGAAGACTCGGTGTCCTCCTGTGATAAGGCCAGGCGGAGGGAAACCAGCTCCTGGAGGAGCCACTCCAGCCCAGAGGGAGCGTCCTGGATCTCATTCAGGGACAGCAGATCCTCCTCAAGTGAGGGCTCAAGCTCATAATCTATGAGAAGATCAAGGAATCTGGTTTAAAATGTGAACAATTAATATAAATTTATGTAGTTTATATAAATAAATGTGAACAATCCAAGGCAGTCATTATAGAGGATGGGACAATTTATTAATACTCCAGGCTCAGTTTCCAAACACTTTGGTACAGCCTGTTTCATCTCAGCTGGCCACAGAACAGCTCTTCCCCCTCTTTAATCATGAATAGATGAAAAAAGGAAGTCAAGGCATTTCTGTTTTCCATGCATTAGTCAAAAAGCCTTTGTGTAGCCAGCTTCCTTTTATCCAAGTGTTCTTCCACCCTTGACTCCAATGAGCACCATTTTCTTTGCAAACAGACCTTTGATTTGGTGAGACATAAAGCAAGAACACGCTGTTGGTATTGTCCGTCAGTCAGCAGGACTTTTGGAGAATCTCAGTCTTTGAGCTTGTAGCTTACCTCTAGGTGGGTTGATGTAGTCAAGGGTTTTGATGGAGGTTAAAGCGCTCTCAGTGAAGCCGTGACCAGTTGAGCCGTACTTGTCCAGCAGGCAGGCGGACACTGACATTTGCCTGACCTCCTTCTCACTGTGGTGGAGCAGTTTCACCACCAATATAGACTTGATCAGGCTGAGCATCAGCAGGGCCATGCACACCACGAAGAACACACCTGGATGGAGATGGGAGAGAAAACAGAAAAGCTCCCAACACTGGCTACTTGCACAATAGCTAGATTATGGCCAATAATTAGAGTAAGGCATTATTGATAACATGGGTTGGTCATAGCACCATTCAACCAATATTCCTGTCCCTGTACTAATTATCACATTGTCAGACTTCCAGTACTTTAGCTGAAATCTGATCTTTCTGTCATGGTCCACCATAGTTTTACCTCTGTGGCTATTTTCATGCACATTTTGAGGTCCTAATTGTACCCTTTTTGTCTTTGTTACTTATGTTTTAAAATGCAGAAGAATAATAAAATACCATAAAAAGACTCATTAGCAAAGATCTTTGACATGCTGTCAAGCAGTTGAATAACTGTGTGACATAATCAATCTTAATAATCCAATTAAGGTGTTAACAGGTTAAAATGCCCTTGAGTAATCTGGCTAAAATTGGAGTATACTTCTTCTATGAAAATATGAGTCTCTGCTTGTCCATGCTTTTATGTAAAAAATCAATTATCGGCCTAAATCAAAAAGAAAGATCTTCTGTTGCCATTGATTGGGAAGCCATGTTTTTAACTTATTTACTGTTTTTTCCTTTAATTAATCCTTGTGTCAACTTGGTGGGAAACCTTCTCCAAAACCTGAAAGAGGTCTCTTTACATCAGTCCGTGTTCCAGATTTTAAGAAGATGCATGTTTTTCTCAGCAAAAGTTATTCAGAGCACTCAGTAAACCTGTTTCTTAGAATAGGCCTCAGTTCTTTTTTTCCTCTTTCAGCTTTACTTTTAGACATCACAAACCAGGCCAGGCTAGAGAAGACTAGCGACCACTTTGTGGAAGCTAATGGGGATCCAAATAAAGAATAAAGAATAAAAGCTGGTAAACATGAGCATGCTCTCTAAAGTTTACTGATGTCATTCTAAATGAATTCTGGGTAGCAGAGTTCAGGTTTTTTCAAGTGTTATGTGAGAACAATTGCCTTTCTGGTTGCAATAACAACAGAATAAACAACAACAGGACAAAATGGAGTTTAATTTTGTACATTTATACCAAACAGACAAAATCAAGGTAACAGAAAGAAAAAAAAACATGACAACCAAACTGAAGAAATGGTGTCTAAAAACAGCAAATATACTGAAATTATCTTAACAACAATCAAATCATAAAATATCCCACCTATGAGTGGAGTTCTGAGGGCACTGGAAGGCAGCTCATCTGTCAGGTTGACTCTGAAGACCGTGTAGCCCAGCAGTATGCTGATCTTAAAGGCAATGCGTGTGCCGCTGTTCAGAGGCAGGTAGAAGCTGATCACATCTACCAGCATGAGGAAGATGCTGGGGATGAGGAGACCCACCACATACAGCAGGGGGCGCCGGCGGATCAACACCTGAATGAAAGATGAGGACAGAGAGCTGAGATCTGATGAACACTTGTCAGAAATAATATCATTTATTCAACCACATGTCCTGAAACATGCAGATAGCTTTGCTTTTATTGGTCCAGATTTTGACATAACTGTCTCTGAGACTTCTGAGAACTGGTCATTTTCACTAAAGACAATTTGACATGTCACAGCAGAAAAAGCACAGGTGTACATAACTCTTCATGATCTGATAATGTTAAACAGTGATTAATTTGGTGTTTGTTAAAGGCTGTGAAGAAAAAAAATAGTGCAGAAAAAATAGGGATTGCTGAATTGGGTCAAGAACAATAGTGTTAAATCATGTTAAAGTAAAGAAGTAAAAAATCAGGTGCTCTTCAAGGATGGGGCCAATGGTCGAGTAAGAATGAAAAAACAATGTCTGTCCAGCTTACTAAGAATGGAAGTCCATGGTTTGGTAGGCAGTCGAAAAAAATATCCAAGGCACTCTGATAATTAATATAAAAATAAAAAACCTTTATTAAATCATGGACAGACCAACACGTTTCGACTCAGAGAGTCCTCATCAGGGTATGTGACAATAATACATTGTCTACTCAAATCGAGTTAACCACACACAACCTAATGGTGAGCAAGCTTGTGTTCCCAGGCCTGAATTTGCATTATTACAAATGTGATTTTAAATAAGGTTTTCTTTCTTGTTTGGTCATAAGTGTTTGCAGCATAAAATTGTTACTTTCCATTGTGTTGTAGCTGTCATTTCATAACCTCTGCTTCACACAGATCTTTCTCAGGTTTTGTTAAAATCGACATTTTCTCAGAACCGGAACAAAAGCATTTTCCATCAGAAACTCTTTTCATATGACACATAGCTACAATTAGCATACGAGCTGCGACAGTGTAACAATATCCCAGTGAGCCATGAAATGCTCCACTACCAAAAAGCCTTCGTTCTTTGAGCTGAATAAAAAGCAGCCCTCCCTGCTCTCCACCTGCAAAGGGCTATGGGGCCATTTTCCTCACCACTAACAAGAAGTCCATTGATCAGGCGGCCACTGAGACAGTCTCATTATAGTTGCTCACTCTCCCCTGTCTATCAGCCTCCCTCTCTATCTGTCTCTTTAGTTGCCAGAAATGGCCTCAGCCTCATCATTTGGCATTAGCTCACTAGCCCGATCCATGAAGGTCGCGGCCAATTGCTTTACACTTAACAATTCCACCGCACAGCATGGGGGGTGGGGGGGGTGGGGGGACTAACCCACAGAGGGCTTCAGTTAAAAGCTCACCATCGATAAGCAATTGTAGCCATCACAGTGCAGTTACTCGCTCACTTGTTAGAGAGCTGTTACACATCCACAACACTACACTATTATAAACCAGTAATGTTAAGACTATAGAAAAATGACTACTTGATCTACTTTAACTCAATCTTTCTGTGATGAACGTACACAATAGAGACAAGCATTGGCACATACATTGAACTGGATGTGGGCATAGTCAGTGTTGTCTTGGTGGATTTGCCAGTAGCTGGAGGGAATGGACAACAGTTCCCATTCTCCGTCATTCATGAACTCCCTCTTATCATTAGCAATGGCCTCTGCGCTCCTCCACAGAGCCAGGTCTATTTCCTTCACTGCAGAGGGAGAGAGAGTAAAGGATAATAAAAAAAAGGAAAGCAGTAAATTTCGGCTTTTTCTTTTAATCATGTTCATCACTTTTGCCTCACAGTAAGAGCATTCTCAGAGAGTGTGTGGTTACATGGATTTCATCCACCTACTTCAGGTTTCCTCACACTGTCTAATAACACACAACCAAGGTGAATTGGAAATTGTATCAATCAGTGGTGAGTGGTAATCTAGTGATGTCAACTCAAGGTTCACTTACTAGCTTTTTTCTGAGCTTTCAACTGCATCTTACAGTCTATTGGGAAGAGGTTTGCTCCGTTATCATGGCGATGGTTCAGTTGTCATCGTGAGCTAAGTAACTTCGTCCATGTGGTTACAGGAAAAAAATCAATTATACATTTAAGTGATTTTTTTAAGCAAAAATACTAAACATTACCTCTAAAGCCTCTACATTTTGAAGATGTGCTGCTTTGCTTTGCCTTTGGGTTTTGGACTGTTGGTTGGAAAAAACAAATCATTTGAAGGAGTCAACTTGGGCTTTAGAAAATTGCGATTGACATTTTTTTGACATTTTATAAACAAAATGATTAGTCAGCTAATTGGGAAAGTAATTGTCAGATTAATGGATAATGAAATTAGCCCTAATTGTAACCCCTGTCTCTGTTCAAAGATGGTCTCCGGTGTCGGATGTGAATAGTCTCCTTGATTTTTCTCCAGCCGTCCACTGCCTCCTGGTCGATGACTTTTGAGCCCTTCCCAGTCGATGCTGTGATTGGTCTGATAGGTCTGGTGTTCACACTGCTGATGTTGTCTGTTTCTGGTGTTCATTCAGCCTCTGGTGTAGGGCCCTTGTTGTTTCCCCTAGTCTTCCCCACAGCTGTCCCATGTGATTTACACCACCATAGTCTTCCTCTACAGCAGAGATCTTCAGGCTGGCTAGATGCTCCAACACCCAGGCATATAAGGGAGTCTCACTAGGGTGCTCTTGGTGGTCCCTATTGATCATAAAACTAAGCAAACTCCATTTGCTGATGATTCATGTTGAAAGCTCTGGAAAAAGCTATCAAGTTGACCTTGAGTTAAGAATGTTTTGTCAAGCTCCCATGAGGTTTGGGAGGTTGTAAGGTTAGGGAGTTGCACCCAAATCATATTCCAAATACAAAGGTGTTCAACCTGAATTTACTGAGCTTACAGATCACCATCCCATCACAGGCAGGAAACAGACCTGAGTGAAGCCAGCTGCGGAAGGTAAGGCTGCAGTTCTGCTTGTCAAATGGAAAGGCGTACATCTCCAGCCTGCAGGCCAGCACCACCTGCATGGGCCGGTAGTTCTTCACTGAGCCAGAGGAGTTGACGTACACGTAGGGGATCGGAGGGGACTTCCCTTCATCCACACTGAGAAGGGGAAAGAGGAAAGGTGAGACGTGGACAACAGGGCAGAATATGAGGCCGGTAAGGCTCACCTCTATGTCAAGATGCCCTCTTTATATAACTGTAGTGTCCATGTCGTGGGCCAAGTGCTGTGAATGCTCACGTGTTTATTAGGTTGGCCTCTGTGGGATTAAAATGTACTTTTGATTAGATTTAATAAGACTTAAATTATCTCCTTGGGGCAGTTGTAACACCAATCACAAATACGATACGATAGAAGAAAAGAGGAGGATATGAATAAGAGGAAGGGTAAGACAATTTCGTTGAAATCTAATGTTTGTCGCTGACGGTGAAGGTAAGGTTGATGTTTTGTATTGGGCAGTTGAAGTACAACAGTGCTGCCTTTGTGTACTACAGACTGATTAGACTCCAGTTTATTTTAAATGAAATAAATATATTACAGTGAGGATAATAGGTATACAGTTGCGTAATCGCCTGAGCCTTTCCAAGAAGGTGATGACAGCAAGAACGCTGTTGTCCTACTGTTCAACTAAAGTTTGAACTTTAGCATCCTCTTTATTGAGAAAGGCCTGGTGTCTTTTTTAGATGCTTTCAAAGTAAGTGCCAAAGTAAGACATTTTTAAATTCTTCTCATAGTTGCTTTAATGTAAGGATTCAGTGGTTAGGGCTCTTGGTGGACATTAGCACTTGGCAAAGGTCTCTGCAAGTTGATTTTCATAGTTTACTGAACTCAATTGAGGTCAATGGCTACCTGAAAGGTAGGAATAACACATTCCAAAATCTGCTTTAGACCTTGGTAACACTGAAGGACACTGGAGACTGAGCACAAGAGTAAAATATTTGAAGGGATGGTTTTAGTAATTTCTTACAATTCACTAACGATAATATCAGGAATCCAGATGGCATCGGATGACAGTGAGATCTCATTGATACCATCAAACTCCTCTGGGTCCCAAACCAGGAACTCATCTGTCCAAACCTGAAAACAGAGGAGTAAGTTTGTGGTAAAATAAAAAGCAAATATTGAAACAAAAAGATTTAACTCACCTGTTTGTGTTATTCCAATCAATACTGTAATTCACATACACTGTGAAGTGAGAGTTGCTGTTAAATTCACAACACTTGCAGCATATTGTGAAGGAACATTGAAAGGAAACCCCGTTTTTTTTGCAAACGTTTTTAAAACCTGAAAATGATATGAGGCAGCCACACTGTAGAACTGTAGAGAATGCTCTAGAGCTGTTTTAATTATAAATATATTGATTTTATGGAGGTGAAAATGCTTGTTTCCCTTAGTCTTTATGACGAGTAACAAAAAGGAAACACTGAGTGAAATGAGAGGGCACCTACCTGTCTGTACCAAATACTTGTAGTTATGCTCTGGGTGTTTCCATCCTGCGAAAAGGAGAATGTCTTAAAGATACTTTTGTTTTATATTAAGGCTATTTAAGTTGACTTAACCTTATTTTCATTACAACCAAAGTTGTTAGGAACTTGCCTTGATGAGCTCATAGCGCTTCAGGACAGACAGGACAACTTTCAACACAGCATACTTACAAAACTATTTTGTCTTTTCATTAAGTGTTTAAATACAAGCTTCATATGTCTGGCCTTGCATATGGCCAAGAAATTGAAAACAAAATGCTTTTACTCTTCACATGAATTTAACCTGTGGAGTGAAAACCAGTGTGATCACAGCAGAGAGCTTTCGAAGTTTACATACCACATCAAGTACAGACTGCAGTATGAGGTCTATGTAGACAGTGGTGAGACTGGTCCAGTTGTGAACAGGTCGAACTCCGCAGTCGTATTTCCTGAGGAGGGTCCTGGTCAGCTGGTTCAGAGCTGATCTCTTTGGCTTCTCTGGCACACATTCAGCCAGATGAGCTAAAAGGCAAAGCTGGATTACCAACTGGCCAAAGGGGCCCCAGACCCTCAGGGGGCTGAGAAGGCTCCAGGTTCACTGTGGGGCAATTAGTTTGTGGTAATTTGATTTATTGCACATTTGTTTGGTGATCCTGTGTGTACTATATTTACATTTTTACGTAATGTTGAGGCCAGACGTGTAGAGGGAGCATATGTCAAAAATGTAATACCTTTTATTGTTTCAGTTGATATTTATATTTACATTGTGCATATTTGTAAAAATTGTGCACTGTACCTGATGGGTACTTAAAGGCAACACAATACAGAAATAGTGGGTGGCCCTGCCAAAAGTTTGAAGGATGTATGAATTATTTATCAGTTGCTCAATACAAATCAATACAGTGCATACTAATGGTAAATGCGGGGTGTATTGATGAGTTTATCACATTTCTACACTGTTTACCTCAAGGAAATTAAGTTTATACTTTTATCAGTCAGGATTGTTTAAGGCAAAACACATTATATGTGGGTTTTTTATAACTTTATGATAACCAGTGACCAGGAGGGCACAATGACTCTACTTTGTCTTTATTAATGCATTCATTATTACATGAGCATGTGTCAGTATGGTCTGAAAAAAAGGACCATCACGATTCATGAAACTGAATCTGTAAGAGAGTGGTCGCTGACCCACCATAATGTAAGTAAATTAAGCAATGAGTCATAAAACTGTCACACTCCAAAGAGCAAACAATGTTGTTTGAAATATCTGAAAGCTTTGCAGTAGCTCCATTTTGATGGAAAATTTCAGAAAGCAGAAATGTTTGGAGCAAAACCCTGCAGGCCATTTTAAAATTTCAAATAAATACTTCACACTATTTCACATTGGTCATTTCTTTAGCCAAAAAGAGCATCTTACCTGAGAGCAACAGCGTCAGCCAAATGAGAGACATCAGGCTAAAAATCAACCTTCCAGATTACAGGTGTTATCCAGGTGTTGCATCAAAACATCTACTCTGTTAACTCAAAAATATCCACAGTTTCATCAAATAAGTTCAAGAGCAGCAGTACTCGGTGTAGGGGAGGAACAGTGAACAGGGTAGTGCAGACATTTTGGTTGCACTGATATTGATTTTCCACTGCCCGGGTAAGTTGATACATATAATACAGAAACTCCCTGAAGGTTTGTTTAGTGCCAGTGTATTGCTTCATTACAGAGGGGCATGAACACTTATTGTAAAGGTGTTTTTAATCCAGCTGAAAACACCAAATGGAGCATGTCGTGATGCAAACACAACTTCCAATTGACTAGTTTGTTCCTTCTCATAAAGTATCTTATATTTACACTTTAGGTGCATCTTTCACTGTCTATTTAAAATAATATTAGTTGTCAATGTGAGAGTTGAATCAATGTCAGTCGTAGAGGTTGATATCGCTAATCAAGTCAAGTCAATTTTATTTATTTATGTAGCCCAAATCACACATTTTCCTCAGAGGGCTTTACAATCCGTACAACACACAACATCCTCTATCCTAATGAGGACTAATGAAGGTGCTGATGTAAAAGTAGCCTAGTCTCATGTGCAAGTAACAAAAGACTTAAAATTCACTCTTGATTCACCCCAAACTTCCCTAACACCTTTATTTGAAGTCCCACTCAAGACCCCAAAATTTCCAAAGATACCAAATATGAGGGAAATGTGTTTAAAATGATGCACAAGACATGTAGAATATTGTAATGGTGCAGCCATTTAAAAAAAAAGTTTTGCGTCTTGGGTTTAAATATTTCACTCAGTATCATAAAGTAAAATAAGTATCATAGAGTTTTCAAATAAAGTTATGCCTAGTCTCCCAAAAAAAATATTTCCAGATATTTTGAGGCACCAAAATGGATGAATGGACAGATAATTGTAAAACCTGCATGATAAAATCTGCATTTATAATCTTTTTTTTTTTCTGTAGTCAAAAAAAAAAATTCAAAAAAGATACATGACCATATAAGGAAACAAAAGAATCTGCAGTACTGTACATGACATGTTGTGAGAAAGTAAATCTGTGTACCTGAAATGGCAAAAAGAAAGAAGAAGCAGGAATCCATTTATGTATATTTGTGCTTTCAGTTTGACTGAATTTTACAGACATCAAATATGAAATAAGAAATGTAATAAAGTATGAGAGTCTAGTCCAGCCTTTCTAAAAACAGAGGACTTAAAGTTATGAACTGACAGATTAGCAGATTAAATTTTCTGATTAAATTAAATTATGGTTCTAATATTATAGATTAACTATTGTTTATAAATTCTATGGCTGGAGTTAGAAAACTTTAATTTTAAATATAAATAGTTTGAGAATTGTTTTCTTCTGGAAATTAATTGATGTTATATTGGCTAGAATATCAACACAAATCACTTCAGTTCAATATCAAGCCTATTATTTCCCCTTCAGTTTATGTAAATCCAGGCTGTAATGCAAGAAAAATATAGACTCAAGCTATTTAGTTAGTTGTTATTTTAGGGGTTACAAACCTGATCGTTAAACTCATTTGAAGTCAAATTGACCTTCAGAGAGACACGGAGAAAGATGTGAGCTGACACGAGAAACAAAACCTACAGAAACATAAATGAATCCGGAGTTTGTCCAAATGTTTCTTATTTCTTCGGTTGTTATGATGCATATTTTATTGCAGGAAAGTTGTAATAATAGGAGCTGAAATCACCTCACAGTATAGAGACATGCTGTAACATCACGGCCGCAGACACTGGAAGTATTGGATTACATTATGCGTTGTGAGAGCGCGCGCGCGCGTCTTGACAGGTGAGCGCGCGCAGCTGGCTGGTCGCTCTCGGCGATTGTCGGATGGAGTTGGTTTGACTCGGAGTCAGGGCTGAAAGCATTTGGGGGAAACAGGGGGGGAAAAATCAGGCTTTTATCGGCAATGAGAGGCGATCCGGCTGAAAATGAAGAAAACTCAACGAACTCGGTGAGCGCAAAAGATGATGGAAGCGTTATTAACAGAACGGGCGGCGTGTTTGCATCGGAATGCCTGAGGAACTAACATTAACACTAACCCCTCTGTTGCGCGAAGCCCAAATCTCTACCAAGAATCCTGAAATTTTAAAGTTACCTTTGATATCGTCTTCTGTAAACACGGGGTAGTGAAAAAACTTAAAACATTATCATGATTTTTAGAAAAGAGTTGTGAATTCGGCGCACATAAAATACAGATACAGACTATGAAATGTTTAATGTCTTTTTTTTTACTTGAATTCTCGCTGGTAAAAAGTTAACCACGTTATTCTAGAGTGTAACATTAGTATCAGTATTCAGTAATCAGCTCATCCAAGCAGGCTATTGATTTATCAGTAGGCCTTTCTAATCAACTATCCCAGCAGGCATTGAGCCAAACTTCTAATGATGTTATGTATTAAGAGTAAGGGTTTACATACAGTAGAAATGCCGTGGTGTAACGTCAGAAAATTCATACTGAGTGTTTGCCTCTGTTTGGTATTGACATAGAAGGTGTGTGTGTGTGAGTGTGTGAGTTAGAGAGAGAGAGAGAGACACCCAGTGCCTTTGTCACTCAGCCTTGTGGCATGGTGAGTGGAATGATAAACAGAAACCTGTGCTATCCATGTCAGTAGCCTAAAATAGAGGCTAACCAAGAGGGTCTCAGATAGCCACTGGACTCCATATAAGTCTGGTCAGCCTGCTCTTGGCTTCCTGTGTGTGTATGTGTGTGTGAGGGAGATACCCTGACATGTCCACCTGCTGTTGGGGTAGCAGGCTTTATATAGCGCCTCTCACTCAGCAGACTTGTGTTATTTCTATTTAGTACTTCTTGCCTGTGTCTGTGAAGTCAAAACACATGACGGCCCTTTGAGAGTTTGTGTTTACCAGTCTAAATGCGGATAAATAGGATGTTGGCATGTTTGGTGAGGTGGCACACAATTGGTTGCACCCGGCCTTAATACATTTCCTATAGTGTTTGAGTTTAGTTCAAAGGGAACAGTAGTGACGTGTCACCCCCACCAAGGATACACTTGTCAAACACAAGGTGACACAGACAAAAACCAGTCCGAATTGTCAATAAGGTGCATTAAAGGAATAGTTCAGCAATTTGGGAAATACACTTATCTGTCAGTACAGTAAATACGAAGCTACCACAAGTAGCCAGTTAGCTTAGCTTTGCAGAAAGATACGTGGAAACGGGGGGGGGAACAACTAGCCTAGCTCTGTCCAGTGGTAACGCAGTCCACCTACCAGCACCTCTAAAGCTCACTAAATATATCTTGTTTGTTTAACCATTCAAAAAAACAAAGTGTAAAAATGACAATTTGCTGTTTTATTAAGCCATTGTCCTGACCCAGCCAACATTTGGACCTCGCACGACAGGTTGGCATTTGGACATTTGACCTTCAGCTCCAAATATACCCCATGTGTGTCTGCCCTTCTGGGTCAGAGGCTAAAAGTGGGGCATGAGCTTTTATCCTGCCACATGGGCCCCAGTTTGTCCCCGCCAACAGTACGTAGACCAAGGTGGACTGCAGGTGGGACTCTTATGAGCAAAAAGTGGGATATCTGCTGGTTACATAGGCTGGTTTGATCATTTAAATTAATAAATCTACTTTTTATGGGGAAACAGTGGGAAACAATGGGTCAATTATTTATTATTATAAACCCATACTGTACCCAATGGATGGCCCAGTTTTGTCCATTTGGTCAGCCCAAATGGGAGTCAAATGCCAGCCCACCGCTAACCCAAACTACGTGAGTGTCACAAAGGACATGTTGGCTGGAGCGGTGCATGAGGGGCCTCAAGCTTGACTATTGTTTTCCCTTTTGTCCAATCCTTTCCCTCAGCAGAGCGAGATGCTGATCAACCAGCTGAGGGAGATCACTGGCATCCAGGACTCGCAGGTTCTCTACAGAGCCTTGAACGTAAGACCTAAGAAATCACCATCAGCTTTTAGGATCCCTGGCATTGTGCAATAAGACAATGGATGGTGTCTCCCTTGTGTGTACTGTGTGGTTATTTCGACCTTTATACCTTTTATACAGCAAGTGTAACATAATCACAGCACTAGGATTTTCCAAATACTGGACACACGGTAGCAAGGCGCAATACACAGTTTCACGATGACCAAAAGGGATTTTTGTTGGATCTTTTGTAGCTAAACAAATTTGCAATCCCAGCAGTATAATATAAGATTACTAATAGCATACTGATTAAGATGACTGTCTCCAGTTTAGTTTAGTTGCAGTCGGACACTAATCAAACTTATCCTCGACCCCCCTCCTGCCAAGAGCAGTAACACCATTGGAAGTATTAGAATGATCAGACTTCATCAGAGCACATTGATGCAGTGAATGTTTACATTAAGATTATACAGTATATCTTATACATTAAAACTGCATCTGCAGCCATGCTAGCAGCTCTGTGAGGCTGTAATGCTCATTGTAAAGAAAAACAAATGGCCAAGGTCAAGTTTAAAGTTGATTTTTGAGCCATAGCAGTTGAAGTGTATTAAATGTAAACATTAGCCAGAGGATGGTGTCAGAAAAAGGTCTTTGGTGACCTTTATCTATAGGGTTTGTCATGTTATTAGCAGAAACATGTTGAGAGATGTGTGTGTTCATCCCTAGAGCCATGTTGCTAGTTGGCTAAAACACACAGCTCTTGCTGTTCTTGAAGTGTAATTAATCTTAAAGGAACACTCTTTGATTACATGAAACACAGAAAATTAGAAATCTTTGTGTACTGCTGGTTTCAAACACTGGTCTCCTTAATTAATGCTATGTCAAATATGCGAACACATGTTTGTATTATTTTTAAATACTCACCATCACTGTATTTTATGTTTGTTTATTTTGCTCTTGTGGTGTATTGTATTGTTAAATCTTCTGCAGACACTAATTATATCCAGAATATCTGCCCTTATCTTTTCCTTGTCCCCTCTCTTTCAGGCCAGTCAGGGTGACATTGGACATGCTGTTGGACTGCTGACAACCCAGCCTGCCGAGATTCAGGATCCTGGAGAACCACAAGAGTCAGGGAGCTCTGGAGAGGCCTGGGAGGGCCAGAAAGGTACACTGGGGACAAAACAAGGACGCACAAAATTCTGACTACATTCACTTTAGTGTCTAATAATTTACAGCCACACAGAACTGCAAATTGACACGAGGTTGATGGCAGAGACAACACTTCCAGCACAGATTACACATGTTTAGATCAATAGGGTTATGTATAGCTTCTCCAGAATGAGGACAAGGAAGAGTAGAGTTAGTCAACAGCATAGAAGAAGAATTATTTTATGAAGACCTATGCACACTATTATGCCCCATATGTTGTTAAAATTGAACATGAAACAGTTTTAACTAGAATCGTGGGATCTTGGTTGACACATTGTTATCTGTTTCTTCAGGACTTCCTAAAGATGAACTGCAGACCGCCATAGAACTCAGCCTGCAGGAGTCCCACAATGCCCAGGAAGAGGAGAGAGAATTTAATAGGTACAAGAGAACTTGCTTTTTATACAATGCTTCTTTGTTACTGGTGACTGTAATTGGGTTTTTTAGTTTACTGCTGACTTTCTTGGAGAAAAGAATGAAAATGGAAATAATGGATGTGGACATATGTGAGTTTTCTTCCTCTCTGGCTCATAAAGTGCCTAGATTATAACCAAGATGATCAGCAAGATGGAAATGGAACTGGAAGACAACCTGAAGCCTAGCAATCAATCAGAGGTTGAAATAAATGAAAATTAGCTGACAGCTAAAAGTAAGTTCATTTACATTTCAGCCAAACTAGCGATGGGGCTCTAGGGTTGCAAATGTAGGTAAGCTGCTCAGTCGGTCCACCACTTTGGTATAAACAGAAATATATTATACCTATTGGATGGATTGCCAGGAAATTTTGTACAGACATTCATGATCTACAGAGGATGCATTCTGATTGATCTTGGCATTGATGATCCACTGACTATTCATCAAGTGCCACCTACATCCACTGAGATATCTCAACAGTTAGAGGACGGGCTGGCACAAAATTTGACACAGTCATTAATAGTTCCCAGATGATGAATGTTAATGACTTTGGAGAACGCCTGATTTTTCTTCTAGCGCCACCATGAGGTTGACATTTTGGGTTAAGAGTAACATCTGACAACAAAATTTAAATATGTCCAATACTTTGGTGTATGACCAAAAATCTGCATAGCTATTGACATTCCCATCAGCTGTACTTTGTGTTTTATGCTAACAAGGAAATGTTAGCATAATAACACGCTAAACTAGGATGGTTTTCGTGATAATCATTACCTGCTAAACATCATGTTGCCATGCTGAAGTTACCATACCAGGCATTTGCTTCTGTGTTGTGTTTTCCTGAGAGACTTCAGGGGGATTTTACCTTTAACCTATAAAGGTCTTATTATTCAACCTGTATACAGGACAGGGAATCTAACTAAGTCAACCTGTGTTTAGTAGAGTGGTCACCTCAGTGCTTTCACATGGGTAATTTGATGTACCGCAGGGCTCTGGAGGCCAGTGCAGAGGAGAATGCAGCGAGAATTAAGAGGAAGAGATGTGAAGCCCAGGGTGAGATGTGCAGCCCTGCAGACTGGATCCGTCAGGACGACTGGCCCGTGGGCATTCGCAATGTTGGAAACACCTGCTGGTTCAGCGCCGTCATCCAGGTGAGAATGAGGAGTGCCAGGTGAGAGTCAGTGTCTGATTGGTTATATCAAAGTGATGAGGATCTGTACAGGGAGAGAATTCTGCTGCAACATTCAAAGTTGGGTGGCATTTTTGCTCCACAACACGGGTACTGTTTGTCAGCCGAGATGGGTCAAACAGTACCCATAGTGCCCTTTTTCATTCTAAAAATACATAATACATACAGTACAATAATACATAAACAAACAGGGCCATTCCTGACCATTGTGCTACAGATAGATAACAACAGCATGTGCGCATTGTTACTTTTAATTTGATAGATAAATGCAAATAACACAATTAAACAACCTAAATGTTACTAAAATCCCTTATTATTGATATTAATATACAAAATTCAATACAAATATAAAAGCGAGGCAAATGGTTCAATTAGAATCATACTGTAATGTAATGTAATAAAGAGGTAGAAAATGAATAAATACTAAAATGGATATTTATCTATATTGCAAACAACACATTGCACTTAATGTTAGGTATGTCCTGATTAAATAATGTGAAGTTAGGCAAAAGGATGATATGCTGCGACTGTGGAATAAGTTAATTAACATTCCTGCCAATAGACTTACTACACAAATCTCACACTGGGATTGTTGGAATAATAATAACCTTCATAACAATAATAATAATAATAATCTTTATTTGTAAATGACTGTCCATAGGCAAGGGAGCTTGCACAGTGCACCTGGTGTGTGCACTAAGCTCCTTCTAAGTGTCCATCAGTGTCTCACATCCTTTGCCACTAAAACTTAAAATAGCTCTCTCGCTTGGCCTAACAAACGTTTATAGACTTGACGTTTCCCTTCCAAAATTTCTAACTTTAGTCTCTCAAAGGTAACACTCCTTGTATGCAGTCAGCAAATGTTTTTTTGGCTTACACCAATCTCTATAACAGAGTTTAGATTTTTAGATGAGTGCACATGTTTTAATAGGTTTAATATTATATCCCCCCAAGTTCAGTACCAGACATGTTTTTAAAGTGACAGCAGAAACACTGTGACTACAGAGAGATCTCCCTTCAGTCTCAGCTTTTCACCAACTCTATGCCATCCTAATCGAGTTATTAGAAACATCGGCAAATAAACAAAAATGTGTGGGCATATTTCTGCTAAATGAGAACATACAGTGTTTCTCTGAGCTGCTAATTCTATTACAAGTCCATTCCAGACTGAATTTAGTCAGGCCTATCAGGTGGCTCGGCAGAAACTGGAGCCCTCATTGAGATGCACAGGCTGTGTGGATAATTAAATAGCGAGTGATGTGATGATGGAGCGAGCGGTGGACTTCCTAGCCTGAGTCTGAAATGGACAGAGAGGAGACAGTGATTGTTTGTCTCTGTTGAACTCAGATATGCTTCTACATCGATTTAGAAGTCAACCCCTCAAAGGACAGGGCTTATTATCTGGGAATAGAAATGGGAAAATGAGGCAGTGTTGTTTGAATATAAATGGTGTTCAAATGATACCCTTTTGTTTGTTTTTTGCTGGTGTCAATACTATTTGTTACAAATGAACTAATTGTTGTAGATTCAACAGAGGCCGACTCTTGATAAAGCAGCCTCCCCCTAAAAAAGTAATTATGTTATTAGATTGAGGCTGAGTGACCACATGATTCAGCTGTCAGCTCATATTCCCTCTATTATCCTTTGTAGTATAAATTACTGAAAGACTGAGATAAGCCGTAATTGAATTTCCTACTCAAATGGAAATATATATCAAGATATTCATAAGTGCTCAGAAGCTCCACTCACCACCACACATGACACATAAGACACATTTGACTGGTATTAATGCATTTAGTTTATCATGAGTTACGAGTATCTTATAACAAAGTGGCATGGTTTGTGTGCTTGACTATTATGTGTAAAATACAATAAAAATAACACAAAATAAAGGAAATGTTATATCCCCGAAGGTAAAGGAAATATTTTATTTTATTTTATTAATGCTTGAAGCCAATTTTGAATTGCATCTCATTCAGATAACTTCGTAATGCACTGAGAGGACTTTGATCAAGTGGCAACCACCACAGCTGAGTGGTGAAGTCAATGCTGACGCTACGTCTAATGGATACGCTACGTCTTGTATAAGGATCACCATTTTTTTATATCCAAGTTTTTCATTAATATCAATTTCACTTATACTTTGGGTGGCGAGACATATTCACTTCAATCTGATTGAACTTTGACACATGAAATAGTGACAGAAATTATTGCAGATTAATGAGTGGATAATGAGTGCCTCCTACACATTCGCAGAAGGTTAGGAGCGTCTTAAGAAGCACTGGAACTTGCAGGAGGGACCACAAACTACAAGTTTCATTTAAGTCAGTAACCCATTATTTAGTTATTGTTAATGTCTCATTTTATTGCAACCACAATCTATTAAAACACAAAATACATGTGGTACATGGTGAAATATATGAATGTAAAATGGGAGTTGGACAGTTGCAAATGGCATCATTGGCATGGGGAACAGTATTCTGTGTTGATCAAAGAACATACTGTGTTTTGCATATGACCATGTTTCTTATATGACCTTTCCTAGTTAGACCACCACTACAATGCATGACCACTGTAATAATGATCTGCCAGGTGGTAATCTTCCACATCTGACCATGACCAGCAGGCTGCATTAATGGTCCTTGTATTGTTGTCTTGTTGCAGTCACTGTTCCACCTGCCTGTGTTCAGGAGGCTGGTTCTCAACTACCATCTGTCTGAGCGAGTACTGGAGAAGTGTAAGAGCCATTCTGTGAGTAAACTACTGTCACCAAGGATTTCTGCAAACAGCAGTGGGTTACTCTGCCACTGTCATTTCCACCAGACAGACCATTGTTTGCATATTTTCATTCAGACGGGTTCATTTTTCTCAAAATGTCTAATTCACACACAAAAAAGGAGAGAGTTGAACTTTCCTGATTACACACAAGCTGTGGGGGTTTTCTGTTAATGTAAACATAGCCACTATGTGATAGTAAAGGGGGCGAAGTTTGACTCTGAGCTTGTGTTAACAGGACAAGAGGAACATAGCTTTCATGCAGGAGCTGCGCTGTCTGTTTTCCCTCATGGTGGGCTCCACTCGCAGGTTTGTGGACCCTTCTGCTGCAGTGGAGTTACTGCGAGATGCCTTCAGGACCAGTGAGGCCCAACAGGTACAACACTTTATTTTCTTATGACAGAAAAATCTTAACTTAAGGTCCGCTTAAAGTGTAGGGGCTTCCCATTTGTCGACAAGGGTGGCCTGTTCAAGTCTCAGAGGGACTGGCCAGAATACATATCTGGCAGCGCCTCATGAAATCAAGTTGCTCTTGCTTCTAATGTTCACTTTAATAATACTGAATTTATGTCATGTGTCTTTGTATGTTTAAAACATACACAGACTCACAGAAAAAAAAACATGAACAAGTAAACAACCTCTTGAAAACAAGATGATGCATCTCAAGAAGCTTATTCTGTGAGAAATACAATTGTTCAGTTATCACCAGCTGTGAGGGGGTCGATGCTCAGCTGTTCAGACTGCCTCTGGAGACAATCCCCTCACATCAAACACGCTTTATTTGCAGCTTGTCTCGGATCCTGTCACTGTGAACATTTCAGCATTCAGGAGTACATGAAATCTGCTGTGTAGTCACTGTTTCATGTGCATATTATTTTTATTTAGTAGGTAACCACAATGAAATACTGACCAAATGAAGTTATTTCTGTTTACCTTTTAGTTTTGCTTCTATACTCACCCCGTGTCTCTTTTCTCTCTCTCTCTTGCTTTTCTGTGTCGCTTATTTTCTGTCAAGGTAGTGAGGGTCTTATTTGTGTTTTGGGAGGATAAATAGAGGGCGACAAATTGTGCCTGAACCAAAACATGCATAATTTGTAAACCCACAAACACACTGCAATTTGTAATGGGAGATCCCATGTCTTCACTGCCTTTCCAGAGTGCGCGCTGATGGGGTGTGAAGAGGGCAATTTTCTTGGCCAGTTTGCCATAGATTCTGTCAAATGGACTCTTACCAGCTTCTTACAGAGCTTTTATTCACATCTCACAGTCTTCGTCAGTGGATGGAGTTTGCTCAGTTGTCAGAGAGATGCTGTAGCTCAGGTGTCATCCAATGACCTAACTATGGAACTGCGGCCATGTGATGACAGGTGGCGATACATCTGAGCTATCTCCATGACAACTAGGCAAACTTCATCCACTGAGGAAAAATTGACCTTTAGTTAAGATTTTTGTGTCAAACTCATGTGACTTTATTGATTCTTTGAACCTAACTCTATCGTTTACACCACTTATCTTAACTTTGAGACAGAAGCAATACATATTTCCATTTCTTTTTCCTAATGTCTTCATTTCAGGATGTCAGTGAATTTTCCCACAAACTGCTTGACTGGCTAGAGGATGCATTTCAGCTGGCTGCCAAAGGAAAGTAAGTTATATGTTGATGTCATCCACATACATGAACTATTCTTCTCTCTTTCTCCTCTTTGCTAAATGACATCAATATAATGTCATGTCTTACTTTCAGTAACGCAGAAGACAAACAACAAAACCCCATGGTCCTGCTTTTCTATGGTACCTTTGTGACAGAAAGAAGACATGAGGGTATGAGTTTTGTATGAGTTTTTGTCATGGTGACAATCAGTATGAAGTCTGTTCTCAGTCGCTCACATCTGTGTGACTCTGCTTAGGTAAGACTTTGTGTAATATCGAGCAGTTTGGCCAGTACCCCCTGCAAGTCAACGGCTTCAACAACCTGGATGAATGCCTAGAAGGTGCTATGGTTGAGAAGGAGATCGAGTCACTGCATTCAGATCACAGCGTCACATCGGGCCGTGAGGTGAACCATCTCATCAACTGACTAACAATAGAATTTCAACGTATATGGTATTTGCAGCGTTTGTGCAATTTGATGCTTTGCTGAGACAATCGTATTTTCTCTTGGTTGCAGAGATGGTTCAAAAAGTTACCACCAGTCTTGACATTTGAACTGTCTAGATTTGAATTCAACACCCAGCTCGGTCGTCCTGAAAAGATACACAAGAAACTGGAGTTCGCACAAATCATTTATATGGACAGGTGAGCTTTTGTACAGATAACACAATCATAGACGTGCAAGTTCATACAGTTTCACTTGTTCCAACACAGGAAAAGAAGCTTCTACGGTAGGCATGGGGATAACTTTAAAGGACACATACACATACACAAACACAAGGCTGCTATTTAAATGTTTTATCATCAAATCATTTACTGATCAATTTTGAGGATTGCTTGAATTTTCTGTGTACAGATATCTTCACAAAAACATAGAACAGACCAATGAGAGGAGAGGAGAAGTGAAAAAACTCAAGGAGCAACTTGCAGCCCTTCAGCAGAAACTTGAGTGGTAAGGACCCACTTGCAAACGAGATGGGGCATCTCAAGGGGTTTATCCTCTAATTAAAATCTGAAAAAGTTAGCTGTGAAAGCTGAGATGTGAATTAAACATTTCTCTACTTTATGGAAACACATCTTGTACAAATTGTGTCCTGTCTTTATTCACAGCTACAAAAACTATGGCTCGGGACCTACCAAGTATCCTCTGGCTGACATGCTGCAGTTTGTGCTGGAGTTTGCTACCACCAAGCCTTCAAGTGTTTCCCCAGCTGAAGATCTGAGACCGACTTCATCTTCACCGACTCCAGCAAGCCACCCCCTCAATGAAGACAACAGGTTGAGTACACAGAGGAACAGAGAACCTGATCAAAGACAAAAGCAGAATAATATATTGTCTGCTGGCTTTAACTAGCACAGCAGAGACAGTCAAAAACAGTGAAAGGCATGTTATTCATAAATCTATTGTCTCTTTCCATTGCTATGCTGATGATACTGATGAGTCCTTCATGACATCTTGCTTCTCTGATATTAAACTCTGGATCAATTCTCCAGTTCTCTCCAATTAAAACTCAGCAGCTTGTCCACCAATATTAAGTATATCACCCATAAATTGGGTGTGATTTTTATGGTTGTTAAAGGATAAATCACCTTCAGTTAACAGTTATTTTCATAGTTTTGGCCTTCACTCCTATTAGTAATAACAATATTATACACACCAAGTTAATTACAGCGGACTCTAAACTATTTAATCGGTGTGTTTTAAAACAGTAAATCATTGGTGGTTGAAGAATAAAATGAAAAAAATAGAAAATAGAGCTAAATAAGAATACTCACTGGTTTTGAGACACAGGTTCCATCTTTACAAAACTTGAAAAAATTACACCACAACTTTCTCGCAGTACTGAACATATTGGACAGACTTCCAACCTGTCTTTGATGCTTTTCTTGCTTCCCTCAGTGAACCTGAAGACACAGATTCATCTGAGGGCCTGGTTTCCAGTGTTTCCAGTTGCCAGCGGACCCCCATATACAAGCCCTTCACACAGTGCAGACCCCCAATTGACTGCCCACCCCACCCAGCCCCCCACAGCATCACTGAAGAAGAGCTGCACTTTGTTAAGACCTGCCTACAGCGTTGGAGGACTGAAGTAGAGAATGACATAATTGGTATGCCAATGCAAACGCTCATAATACAGTATACACACTGTTGCTTTTAACACAGTTATCATATACATATAGTCAGATTCAGATTTAATAAGATTGCTTTGTAAGAGCAGTTTTTTCTTCTTATTCACCAAGACTATACAAGTCTCGATGTGCTTTAGCTAGCTTAGCATTATGGGCTCTTTTTTTGTCTCTTTAGCTGCTAAATGCTCCGCTGTGTTCTCTAGTTAGTTGTTAACTTGTTAACGTCTGCCGTTTGGGGCTGGACACGTAGCGTACAGTTGCCTCATCAGTTTTTCCTGAAATCAGCTGCCTGCTGTGGCTGGAAAAAAACATTAAACCAAAACAATGAGCTGGGGGACTGTAGACACATTATACATTACACAAAGTAATTTGATCAATTGATAATTTGAAAAAAAAGTATTGTTTAGAGCAGCTTTAAATTATTTTTAAGGTTTATGAATTTTTAAGATTTATCTGTGTTTACGTGCAACAAAAACTACTGACAAATTGGTAATGGCAGATGGTGCAGAAAGTGATCAGTCTTGACAGTGAAATTGCAGTGAGCCCCTGACTTGCCAAAGGCACGTCCTCTGCTGTGCTTCTTCTCCCACTTGGTCACAAGTAGTTATTTATAAAAAATATAAATAACTACTTCACTGGCACAGAACTTGTTACCTGCACAAAAAAGCTGACTGTGGCTCATGCCTGTCCGAGGCAATAGACTAGCCGGAGACATTCACCCTGCCCTCCCAAACTTTCCCATGATGGGGCAAATAATAGATAAAAGACTTAAGAATATAAAATAAATGAATTTCCACTTAGCTGTAGGTGTACTATATTAATTGTGAAGGAAATGTGAGTGAGTGAACAACTTTCAGGAGACCTGGATGTCTTACTTACAGAATCATTTATTGAAGCTCGATCGAGGAGAATAGAGACGAGCAGTACAAGTGAACGCTGTGTATTGCCACCCAATTCTGAAGGTTACTTCCTGGCGAAGAGTATTTAACCCTGTGCTAGACATACAAAGATTCACTACTAGATGTCCAAATAAGGTTATCCCTCACCCAGCTAAAGATGTGTGAAGATTATATTGGGTATTGGATTCTAAACAAGGAATTATGCTTACCTAAGTTAATGTAAGTCACGTCTAATGTTACTCCACGTAATATTTAGTGCATATCTCAGAGACAAAGAGGAGACTGTATTAGTGTGGAGTCTGGGTTATAACATTGTCTATCTCCAATGACCTTGGTCTCCTGGGAGATGGAGCCAGCCTTATCAGGACAGCTGCACCCTGACCAGTGCATCCTGGGAGACAGAGAGCTGAACTATTGCTCTGAAAGAGACAGTATTTGACCTACTACTTTTAGGTTTACAAATGACCGAATGTGACCTGGGGAACCACTGTGTCCTATTACCTTTTAGCCATAAGAAGGAAAATTATTTCACTAATTTGTGTGTTTTCTCTCTGGGTTTTTGTGTGTGTATGTGTGTGTGTGTGCCAGAGCTAAAGGCCAGCATTGACAGGCTCACTCAGATGCTCGAGGGCATGTACACAGACAACAGTCTCTGCCAGGTAAGACTTACACTCACCTAATTCACTCTGACAAGCAGAAATTCAATCACATGTTTTACATCTACAGCTGCAGAAACTGCATTGGCTGAGATTAGATGAAACTGTATTGATCTCAGTGGAGAAACAGAAAATAATGTAATGTAAACAGCACAACAGAATACAAATAAGAATGGATGAGATGAATGTTATACTGCAGTGGATTTAGAGCTGCACAGTCACATCTCAGTATTTGGATATTAGATCCCAATATTGTTTTTTTATACAGTGAGGGTTCAGTGCGGTCTCCTAATCTATTCTTATTTAGGTACCCTACAGACTCCACGCAGTGCTTGTTCATGAAGGCCAGGCATCTGCAGGGCATTACTGGGCCTACATCTACGACCATGCCAACCAGCGCTGGATGAAATACAATGATATAAGCATCACTGAATCATCATGGGAGGAGCTGGAGCGAGACTCATTTGGGGGCATGACCAACGCCAGTGCCTACTGCCTGATGTACATTGATGACAGGCTACCCCACCTTATTACAGGTACATGTGTGTGTGTTTTTCAGCTATTCAATTTGATTTGATCAGATTATTTTAACCTTGAATAATCCTAGAGGGGATATCGGATTATTGCAGTAGCACTGCATGAAAGACGAACAAAACAGACTCTCCCTAAGAGGCAGAAATGAAAAGGGGCACCACTTAAATAGTGAACAATGGGTTTAAACCAGGACTGGGCACTTGAGCAAAAGCAAGTTCTTTATTCAATGCACAGTACACATGTCTTGACTCCACCAGCAACAGGATGTGCAAAACAGCAGCAGATTTTACTGAGACAGATCAACAATGCTGCATTTGTACATTAGGAAAAGATGCCAAACCATTAAAAAATATAACATACATCAGTATATGCAAATAAGTGCTTCCAAGCACATGCAATGTACTTGGAAGCTTCTTGTTTGCCAAAAATGACATTATTTACTATTGCCAACACATGCAGATATCTATCTGCATAGATATCTCCATATTTTGGTACAGCCACTCTAAAGTTCGTCTCAATAAATAATGTTTTTTTAATGTAGCTCGGACTCGGCTAACCTGATATTGAAAGGGAGGCTTACATTAACATTAAGTAAATATTTATTAAGCACAGTAGCATATTCAGAAATAACCATTTGTATAATTATAATTCATTAATTCCACTGTCATTTCCAAAGTACTTTTAATGGCCAATATTTACACCTGAGGTCAGTAAGTGGGTTTAATTGTGTCTATAAAGTCTATTAACTGACCAACATCCACCCAGACGACACAGATGATGAGACAGGCCAGGTGCTGCACGGCATGGACTCCCTACCACCCATCCTCAGATGCTACGTCCATGAAGATAACCGCTGGTTCCAGCAGGAGCTCAGTGAATGGGAGGAGCAGTTCTGCCAGACTGCAACCCCACAGGGAGAGTCTACAGCCTCTGCGGAGCCCCCAAACCCCAGTCCAGACAATATACAGCAAACACCAGTTGAGCCAGTGCCCCAGTCAGGACCATCCACTGACGAGCTGGACCAGGGAGCTTCTTCAGAGCCACAACCAGACCCAGAAGCAGAGGATGTGGAGCCCGATCCCAGAGAGAAGCCTGAAGGTCAGTAGTGGTGACTAGAGAAAAAGGGAATGATGCCAGGCCTTAAAAACCCATTGTGCATTATTTTCAGGTAACTGCATGATTATCATTCCAAATAATCTGTATAAGCATAAAAACATGTAATTAAGACCTCTGTAAATAGCCATTGTTAATTGAAACCAATGCCCACAAATTTTAACCAAAACTTTAACCTTTTTAGAGAACACAAAATATAAAGTTTGAGGATTGGGAAGTAGATGAAGAAAGGATACATGATATATTAACAACTGACTTGGATTATCTGTCTTGTAACGTTAATGGCCTTTTACTTGCACTTTTATTTGCACTTAAAATAAAAATAGAAAGAACTGATTTTTTATCTTTGGAAAATGTTCATGGTATAAAATGGATAATCCACGATAAACTGTGTGGTTATCAAAAAGGGGCTCTTAGCATCTGGTGTGTTATTTTTCAACAACTACGCATCTTGGAATGGATTAGCTCTTACATACAAATTCAAGAGATAATCAAGCAAGATGATAGTCTCGGCTTGAATAGGGAATTGTTTCTTTCACTTGTATATCCCAAGGACGATAAAGACAGAGCAACAACTCACTTTGCGCTGTCTCCTTTGAATGAACCTCCCAAAATACCTCACAGACGGTCAAAGCAAATTTCAAGGTCAGGAAAATACCAAATGGTCAGAGCGCTGCTTGCGTTGGTCATTGCGCCGTCAGAAAGACAGGGCCCCCTATCTCTGTTTATGTCTAGGCAACACTTATAATTGAATTTCTCCAGATCTCTGTTAGGACAAGGCTATGATAAAATATGGGTCGGGCTACACAAGATTAGGATGATAAAGTTTTATATGACGGGAGAGTTGGAATTGTTAAAAATCTGTAACTTATTGCTTGGAATTTTTATTTAGGCCGTGTAGTGCATGATGAGCTAGCCATTAAATATCCTGCAAGTAAAAGTAACTGCTGAACACTACTTTTCATTACAGTCGTGTGTGTCCACTCACAGCCTTCTCCTCTCTTTTTATGACCCCAGAAGAATCAGAGTTAACGCCACCACCACCACAGAGCCCTGCCTGCCAGCCAGACGACACCAGCAGTGCAGCAGTCACTGACACTCTGGGGCCCAGCCAGAGCTCCACCTCTGCTGAGAAGGAGCTTCAGAGTCAGGTGGGCAAGTCTTTGACTCCCCGCCCCCCGTTCCCCCTCTGTAGAATATGGGTCAGAAATTCTAGGCCACAAAAATAAAGTGTGTACATCTGGGTCAAGGATCCCATTTCACCACTTAGCATAGCGATGGAGATCCAGGCTTAATGTCAGGCGGGGTGTAGAGTAAAGTACAGATAGAGTAAAGGTCAGGAGTAATTACTGCTATCAACTGATTTGTCCTACAGTCAGTAGCCTGTTCAGATACATACCATATAATTTTCACTTTGTCATTTTCATTTTTTGTTGTGGTCACCAGTGCAGTCCAATACAACGACGCCACAGCCTGAAGAATGACCATAGAGTTGAATCGGCATCACAATGTCAGCAAAAACTGATTATAAGCTACATAAATACAGGATTTGTTGTAGGCTGTTCTATTAGATGACATTAAATAAACTGGTACATAGTTAAGGTAATTACTCCTTAAGCTGCAGCCTCCATACTGACCCACCTGACTACATATAATAAGACCAACCTTTCACTGGATACAAGTAGCCATTTTGAATTTCACACACTCCCCATACCTCTCTATCCCTATACAGTATATTCACTTCACCCCATCAGGGTAGGTGCATTTCTGCATGGAGGCACACTATGCAAGTCCTGTGATAGACGTGTGCTAGGATAGGTACAAGGCCGTCAAAGCCCTAAATAGGATAAGCAGATATAGATAATGGATGGATTGAAGGCATAGTGATGTACATCTTGTTAAATCTGTCTCTGTCAGACGCCTGGTCCTGAAGCAGAGCTTAGTAAACAGGCACCATCTGACCTCCATGTGGAGAAGGACGATACGCAGGCAGCAGGCTTCGGACCTCGAGCTGAAGGTGAGCCAGAGGCTTCCAGAGAAGCTCCTGAACGTGAAGCAAAGCAGGAGGATGAGGAGCAGCAGCAGGAGGTCCCGGCGAGACAGCGACAGACGGAGAACGAGGTCTCGGAAGTGGAGATCCCGAACGTGGGCCGGATCATGGTGAGAGCTGATGCTGATGGATACAATGAAGAGGTTAGTACCTGTCATAATGTGATATGAAGTCAGTAGCTAATACTGCATAGCTGCACTTGAGGAAAAGCGCAAAAGAAGAGCTTTAAAATGCTTCTGGGGTGCAGTTGTGTTTAGTTGATTTGTTTGCTCCTTTAATGCACAAACCTAAACTGTTAATGCCATAATGTTTACTTTTCACATTACATATTGTTTGCTTTTCTTTTCTGAGATGGTTGTCGGTAACCTGTTTGCTGCCCAGTTGGTGTTATAATCACTCTTGTTTCTCCTCTCCACTGCCGTGTCATTTCCTAGATGATGCTGACTCCAGCTATGCAGGGCGTCATTCTAGCCATAGCCAAGGCCAGACAAACTTTCGATAAGGAAGGCCCTGAGGCTGGCCTCATCAAGGTATGGTCTTTGAGGGATATTGAAGGTCCTCGCGACTCATATCAACACTACATTACACAAAATGTTTACATTATCTTGCTTCCTGAAACGGCTTCCTTCATAGAAGCAACCCATTCTCTATCTGCAGTTTTGAATAGTTATCTCTTTCCCACATATTTATTAGAATCAGGACATAAACACAAAAACATTCAAATGTTTTGAGGGACCAGTTGGCTACAAGTTCAGCATATACTGTATTAACAATTAGCAGTGTTAATCGTTAGAGGATCAGAAACCTCCTAAAGATTTCTTTTTATAAATGATAAAGACCAGAATCTTTTATAAACTATTCCAAATGTAAGAAGGTCAAAGTCAATAACAAGAAGAGCGTTTTAACTTTGTCTTTTGAGTCATAAAATCCAATAATGACAACACAGAAAATACTCCAAAACACAGAACATATTGCAACTTGTCTGCCAGTGTCTAAGTTAAAAAATCAACTTTCTACTTAGGTTGATACTTGAAGCCCAAAGTCAAATAATTTACTTGTTTATATGTATTTTTGATGAGATTTTCAACTTTAGTAACGCATTATTGTAACATACTCAGTTCTTGTATGAGTCATTCTGAGGTCCATCAGTCACTGTGAGGTTGCATCAGATTAAATCTATCTAGCTATTTTACATGTCTGCCAACTATGAGCATGCAGGCAAATTTGAATAGAATTAAAACTAAGACACACATCCCCACTGTTCCTTCAGGCCTTCCATGAGGAGTATTCCCGCTTGTATGAGCTCTCCCAGGAGGAGACCACGCCCCAGGAGGACGGTCGTCTGCAGCACGCTCTGGTCTACTTCTTCCAGAACAAGGCACCCAAGCGCATTATTGAGAGGACGCTTCTGGAGCAGTTTACTGACCGCAACCTGAGCTTTGATGAGAGGTCCGCACAGATAACAGACAAATTGATGATGAGTATTGATGAGTCTCACACTTTAGTCATTACATTGGATGAAGTTTTCAAAAGTTATAAGAATGAAAATACAGATAAGCTATTGTCAAAATCTAGGATGAAACTCACACTATAAAATAAAATGGATCACAAACCCCAAGATCAAGGAGAAACCTCTGTTGGACACAAGATAAATTATATATAGATTATGTTGTTTATGTAAAATGTATACACATAGCAGAAGTAAGT
Source organism: Macquaria australasica (assembly GCA_005408345.1). Classification (NCBI taxonomy): domain Eukaryota; kingdom Metazoa; phylum Chordata; class Actinopteri; order Centrarchiformes; family Percichthyidae; genus Macquaria; species Macquaria australasica. The sequence continues at coordinate 196,560 of SEMN01000525.1, read as the reverse complement.
GAGTAACTAAGGTAAAACATGGCTGGAGAGGAGGCTTTACTCAAGCAGCACTTCATAAATTAAGGACTACAATTAAACCATTCAGCATGCCTATTGTGCCATCTAGTGTCCAAAGCAGAGACCTGCAGCATGGTGTGAATGTATCATGTATCAATGCTGTTGCGAGTTCAAAGCATTGGTATGTCCTTTCTGTACATGCAGGGCCATCAGTATCATGAGGGAGGCCCGATCCAAGTTGCGCCTCATCAAGCCAGAGGACATGGATATGGATGAGTACTTGGTACTGTGGGCTGACCTCTGCCTTATTGGACAATTGACTGATTTTCAGGGATACACTGTGTGTGTGTGTGTGTGTGTGTGTGTGTGTGTGTGTGTGTGTGTGTGTGTGTGTTTGGGGTTCATCTGTCCCATCTTTTGTAATAATTTAACTGGAAATTAATCTGTCTCTGCTGTTGTCTTTGATTGCTTTAAGTTCAGGAACAGCATACCAATCATCAATATGTACACATAGAAATTAAATGTAATTTTGAGACAGATATTTATTAAAAGTGTCATCGGATTCATCTTGTAGTTTGGCAGTGAACTGAAACGGCAAAGACACACACCAGAGACCGAAAATGAGGGGCAGATCTGTGGTCCAACTACAACTTGAAATGTCACTATTTCTAGTATGAAAGTATTAACACACAGCTTAGATTAGCTGTCAAATGTCAATCTAGTATTGTATTTAGTGCCATGAGGTAATAAAAACACATTATTACACGGCAGTCTCTGCTTTATGGAAGAGGTTTTGATTCTATTAAGTGTGTTAAAGCCCTAATCTGACGTGTGTCTGGGTCTGCATGGTTTGAATTCCAGCAGAGTGAGCGTGTAAACCCAATGACATTTCTGTTAACTGTGTAGACTCCAGCATGACACATCAGTTGGAGGGATGGGGACACTGTTTTAAACACTTTCGTATAACTAGAATATTGTATAAAGTTAACATCAGACTTAATAAAAAGATAATTCTGTTTTTGTTATTGTCAACAAATCTTATGAAAAGACCAAAACCAACAATGAATTAATCCTGCTAAGAAGTATTGTCAACGTAGTCAACACCTGATATATCTTATTCCATTATTGTGCCATGCACTATTTACTCCTGTTTGAGTAAGGTTTTCTAAAAACTACAATGACCAGCTGTTTTAGGGAATTACTGAGCCGTCTTCAATAATGAAACTATTTAAACCAACAAGGAAGCAACTGACTTGGGGCTGAGAGCCACAAACAAGATTGGGAAGTCAGAAAATATTGAGAGAAGGGCTAAGATATTGTTGGTTTTGGTCTGCTCATGAGATTTGATGACAATAACAAAAATACAGAATATCGCCTTACCCTTTAAGAGAGGAGTGACATGGAATGACCAACTGTCTCTCTGAAATTAAAAATAGAAAAGACGACAAAAGAAGAAATGTGCTGTTTCTACATTACAAAATAAAGCCTGTATTCTGTTACTGTCAAGCGGCAGAAACATAAATAGCAGCTGCTCCTCAGATCAGACAATTGAAAAACTGCACAAAGAGCAAATGAAATGATTGTTGGTTGTCCTGTGTACTCTTTCACAGCAGTGGCATGATGACTACAGGCTGTTCAGAACGGTGTTTGTCTACCTGCTGACTGGGCTGGAGCACTACCAGCATGGGAAGTAGGTGTCCAACGTTCACCACCACACTTTGTTTGTGTCACATCAAAAATCTCAAACACGCTGATCTTTCTGAAACTTGACCACTGAAGTTTCAGAAAGTTACAATAGTCATACTGCACATACAACATGGAGAAAAGGTCCTTTCAAAATCCTAAAGCCCAAAATCAACTGAACATAGCTACTAATGTTCTTACTCTGCACTCTGAGAAGAACAAGAAGAAAAGGAGAGCAGGAAATGAATTTTAAGGGTAATGAAGTTCAGCTGGTCCAGGAAAAAATGCATCTATTATTAGTGACATTTACACGTGATTCAGTATAGCTTGGGAATTATAAACATCTCTGTTCTGCCCTTTTGAAAATTACAATGATTGTTGTTTACATACAGTACCATAAAAGATGTTTCTTACTGGTTGGCCAATAGTGGGACTGCAGTTTTTTATAGAGAATGACATGGTGACTTTGTGTGTGTGCTGCAGGATGCGGGAGGCACTGACCTACCTGGCTCATGCGTACGAGACCAACGACACCCTGCTGAAGAATGGAGAGAAACGTGGCATGGACAAGTCTGTTATTGCAGTTTACAGGCGGAAATGCCTCACTGTGAGTACGGCAGCTCTTGCAGTCAGTGTGTGGAGCTACAGTACATTATTGTGAAGCATGAGAGCACTGAGCTCAATCCTTCTGCATAAAGGTTAGAATAACAATAAAAAAGTGGAGTCATCAGAATCATAGCAGTCATCCTCTGGGAACTATCAATGTCCATCTGACATTTCATGATATTTGGCCAATATTTCTGGACCAAAGTGTTGGACAGACAGCAGGACAAACAGACTAACTGATCGACGTTGCTATATTTAGGCTGTGTCACTAACTGGACAAAAGTTTTAAATAAGAAGCACTTATCTTAGTGTACTACTTACAGTCTCAAATGTAAATACAATGCAGTCAACAATGCGGACAATGCTACATTTTTGTTGTGTTGGATTTGAAACAAAGATTATGAGAAGTTGAGGTTCAAAGTTCATTATTGACCTTGGAACCAGAAGATAAGAAAATTTGAAAATCTGCATCTCTATGAAAACTGAGCAAACTCCATCTGCTGATGAAGCTCATTTGATATGAGTGAAAGTTGCAGAACAGTTACTAAATGGACCTAGTAGTGAGATAGTTTTCATACCACGTATCACATGGTATGTAATCATGCACTATTCCATTATGTAGTATTTATGTAGACTGTATCTTAAAGAGTAATTTAACACTCTTGTTTTTGGTGACCTCCAGTGATGTACAGGTGTACTCCAGGACCCTGTAACATCATCGTTTGGCACTCAATGTTTAAAATGTCTTAAATAATTAAGGTGATAGAGAATATCAGGTTTTTATCACTAACTTGCAAAAGTATTTACAGGGTTTGTACAAAGTCTTGAAAGTTTGGAAAATGCTACATTTTAACCGTTATGTTTTCAAGGTTAGGAATATGTTTGAATTTGAATATACTCCTTGAAAAATGCTTGATTTTCAACATAATCTGGTGTTTCATCATCTACACAATCACTCATGTAAACCAAACATCTTTTAATATTTAAAATGAAACGATCCCCTCGTCATATTTGTTTGTTGTCTCCTGGCATTTATAGTAACAATTTAGATGTGATGATGAAGACTTTGAGAGTCCGGAAATTTTTGGTTTAGGTACCTTGAAAGTGCTTGAAAAGTGCTTGAATTTTACTCTTAAAAAGCTGTATGAACCCTGTATTTATAAAGATGCAAGATGAACACATAACCATAATATCTATGCAATATGAATTTCCATGCACTAACAGTGTGCTTATAAACACATGTGTGACTCTATATGTGTGATTCCCTGCAGTGCTTTATGAGCACTGTGTTGCTGATCAAACACACAGCATAGCAAATACAGAGGAAACCTTGTGACAATAACTTTTACTATCTTCTCCACCCTCCTCCTCCCTACATCCACCACGCAGACACTGAATGAAAGCGCATCGCGGCTGTTTTGCAGCGGTGAGGAGACCAATGTGGAGGAAGGCGTCGCCATCATGGACGAGGCCGTCATCCCCTGCCTTCACCTGATGAGCCGGGACTTGGCTTTGTCCCAGGAAGACCGGGACGCCATGGAGAGCATCCGCAGCCACTGGTGCTGCTGCCTGGGCCAGGACATGGATGGTAAGACCAGACTAATTTACACATTAGCACATTTTATAACAGTGTACTCAGTCATCTAATTGTTGTCAAAGTTTTCCACCCCTTTTTTCCAAGTATCCAGGTCCCAAATAACACATGGCTTTAGAAAATAAATTACATGAGGTGGCTTTGAAAAGTATTTGGACCCTTTTAATTCTGCTACATTTTTGTGCTACAAACTTTTAGGCTGTTTCCACACATATTGCAGTACAGTAGGTTTGGTAAAGTCAGCATCAGGTATTGGTTATTTATTTTGCAACCATGGAGATGCCACGTAATTGAATTCAGCTCACGACAACAAAGTAATTAACTGGCATTACATTACATTACTAGAATTTATTATATTAAATATCATTGCATACAATCATCAGCAGGTCTTTATGATACTTGTCTCATTAAATTTTTTTCCTAATTGTATTGTCTTGTATAAGTTTTTATAAACAACATTCTTCAATTTTCTTTTTCATTTTGTTCAACTAGTGTTCTATCACTAAACTGACACCAAGCCCTTATGTAACTGCAACAGTTCCAAGGTGCACCAATTTTCACTGTGACTGTCAAAATTCATTCAAACACGATTATTAAGATACTAAATAAAATACTAAATAATCGCTAACAATTCTGTACATGAAATTCTGCGTCACAAATTCTAAAGTTAACATTAAAACCTACTTAAACTCAATCTTTAAGGTACACTCTGGAGTTTTTATTCTTCTGTTTACATTCAGTGTTTCTCAACAAAATGCACTGTATGTATCCCGAGGCTTAACGAACATGTCGAATGCATTTACTTCCTTCCACTAACAAACAGTAAATTAAAATATGCTAAAATAAACCCCCCATTTCTACTGCTCTTCCTTTGTTTTCAGACTCATTGCAGGTGAAGCTGGGGGAGTTTCTGCCCAGGGTTCTGGATGGTTCAGCTGAGACAGTAGTCCTTAAAGACCCACCCAAAGTCCACGTCAACCAGGCCCACGACCTGTGCAGTCGCCTGGCCGCCGTCATGGAGTCCATCCACAACACTGCGATAGTCACCGTTAAGTAAAGCCCTGAATGAAACCCCCAACAACCTCATTGAACCGTGCGTCCGACCTGCAAGCAACTTGGCCAATGGATCGATCTATGCTGACAGACTGGGGGGGTTGAGACAGCGTGTAGTTTTCAATAAGCCAAATTATGTTTTTCATTTTATCTGCTGGTTTAGCATTGCACATGCATATCACTTTGATGTTTTAACATAGCAGGCTGTAAGCACTCTTTACGGGGATGGGGCACGGTTGTCAAAACAAGAATACATTACAGCAGCATTAACACGTCAAGAAAGTTCAACCCAAAAGCCGCTGGAAGACTCTCTAAATGATCGAAACAAATCCTCTGTATTCTTCTCAGCGGCTTTCATGTCTGCCCTTTGCCTGCCCATCCACCGCCATCAGCAACCCCCAGTCTGCTGAAAAAATACTAACAGTACTCAAAAATCTTAATGGCCTTAAAGCAGCAGCAGGTTATGCAAAAGGACGCCCAAAAGGTAGCAGACCACTGTATTCTTTTTTTCTCCCACGACCCGCAGAACTGGCAACCCTGGTGCAGTTATTTGTTAACATCTAAAAACACATTTTAGACTTTCTGCCTTCGACTCTCTTTGACTTTGAATACATCCTTTTGGTACCCACTCCAAAGAGCACATTACTTACTGTCATGGCCAGTTCTAGTAATATGTAGTGGCTCTGATCTTTGTCCTAAGAACTGTAGAGAGAGCTGTGAAGGTTTATATAGCTGTAACCAGCTTCTCGTCCGTGTTGCACTCGCAAGCCAAACAATTATTCATGAAACCAACCTGCTGAACAAACAAGATGTCATCAGTAGGAGAATGGAGAAGCTTGAGACTCTGATTGGCACTCAGAGAGTTCAGACATGGACATGTTTTACTGGCCGGCACACTTGTCAAGATTAAATACTGGCATCAATTGGACTGTCACTCACCTCTGTAGGAAATGAGTGGATTGGTAGGATTTGTTGTTGTGTTGCTAAGCAGTGTGAACGCACAATAAGGCCTGTATACAGGGCTCTAGAACACTAGATTTGTACTGCACAGTAGCAAATAAAATCCTGTTTATGAGCTTTTTAAAATATATGTTTTATATTACTTTGTATTTTTCCAAAACAGATTCTAGGAAATTTTACATGTAGGTGAAGCTAGAAAGACTACAGTACTCTACAGTCTATTATGCATAAAAATATTAATGGTGGGGCGTTCTGTACAACTTTTAAAAAGAGCTGCTGCACGCTCAGATGTACAGATCTCAGTACGTCTGTGCTCATGTCAGTGGCAACTCCTCTTTGTTCTAGTTTGACAGCACCCTGTTGGACAGCACCTTGCTCAACAGATGTGCCTTTTCTCCCCTTTTGAAGGGTTTTTTGTAAACCATGTAAACCCTTTGAAAGGTGTCTGGTATCTGGTGTCCCAGATGCAGCGCATTATCATAAATGAATCCTCTGAATCAGGATTTTCAACATGGAGCTACTCTAACAGCCATTTCTGGCTGCTGATTTCACACTGCTTTTTCACTTGTAGTCTGTGATGATACTCAATAAATATTTAAATACTCTGTGTACTCCTTTATTCTTCATTTGTGTAGTGGGGCTTGGAAGTTCTTCTAACTGCCGTTTCTGCCATTGTCTTTAGGGAACACTTAGTATATTAAGCTTCTTCATATTGTCAGGAAATTCATATTGAAGTCTGTGGCATAGTTTGTCTGCATATCTTAAAGAATAAGGCTGGTGATATTTTATAGTTGTCTCACTGTTAAACGAATTGATCCCACTAACTAACTAGTACTGTCAGTGAAGCCAAAGCCTGATATATTCCTCTGTGCCGTAGAGCTCCATTGTTGTCCAAAAACTATTAAAAACACATCAGTGAGTCCCACCGTTGCACTGGGAGATATGTTCTTGCATTATGATGAACATGGGCACTGTAGTTTAGTTTGAGTCAATCCCACATACACTTTCCTGCTACCATAAATATACTCACTTAGAGCACCACATTTTTATTAATCCGCAGCTGAAAATAGTTCCCAACAAATGCACTATTTACTGCTGTTTGAGTAACGTTTGCTAAAAACTACAGTGCCCAGCTGTTATGAGAAATTACTGGTCCTTTTTTTTTAATGGACCTATACACTAATCAGCCATAACATTATGACCACTGACAGGTGAAATGAAGAACATTGATTATCTCGTTACAACGGCACCTGTCAGTGGGGGGGATATATTAAGCAGCAAGTGAACATTTTGTCCTCGAAGTTGATGTTGGAAGCAGGAAAAATGGGCAAGCGTAAGGATGTGAGCGACTTTGACAAGGGCCAAATTGTGATGGCTAGACGACTGGGTCAGAGCATCTCCAGAACTGCAGCTCTTGTGGGGTGTTCCCGGTCTGCAGTGGTCAGTACCTACCAAAAGTGGTCCAACGAAGGAAAACCGGTGAACCGGCGACAGGGTCATGGGCGGCCAAGGCTCACTGCTGCGCGTGGGGAGCGAAGGCTGGCCCGTGTGGTCCGATCCAACAGAAGAGCTACTGTAGCTCAAATTGCTGAAAAAGTTAAAGCTGGTTCTGATAGAAAGGTGTCAGAACACAGTGCATCGCAGTTTGTTGCGTATGGGGCTGCGTAGCCGCAGACCGGTCAGGATGCCCATGCTGACCCCTGTCCACCGCCCAAAGCGCCTACAATGGGCACGTGAGCATCAGAACTGGACCACGGAGCAATGGAAGAAAGTGGCCTGGTCTGATGAATCACGTTTTCTTTTACATCATGTGGATGGCCGGGTGGGAAGGAGGCAAGCCGGCGGAGGCAGTGTGATGCTTTGGGCAATGTTCTGCTGGGAAACCTTGGGTCCTGCCATTCATGTGGATGTTACTTTGACACGTACCACCTACCTAAACATTGTTGCAGACCAAGTACACCCCTTCATGAAAACAGTATTCCCTAATGGCAGTGGCCTCTTTCAGCAGGATAATGCGCCCTGTCACACTGCAAAAATGGTTCAGGAATGGTTTGAAGAACACGACAACGAGTTCAAGGTGTTGACTTGGCCTCCAAATTCCCCAGATCTCAGTCCAATCGAGCATCTGTGGGATGTGCTAGACAAACAAGTCTGATCCATGGAGGCCCCACCTCACAACTTACAGGACTTAAAGGATCTGCTGCTAACGTCTTGGTGCCAGATATCACAGCACACCTTCAGAGGTCTACTGGAGTCCAGGCCTCGAAGGGCTGTTTTGGCAGCAAAAGGGGGACCTACACAATATTAGGCAGGTGGTCATAATGTTATGGCTGATCGGTGTATACTGTATGTGTAAGCCATTTTTTTTTTAAAGATTTACACCAGGGGGCCTGATAGACAGGTTAAGGGAGAAATATAGCCAGAAATATTGCCAGACTACTATGTTGTTGGTTTTGGTTTGTTGATATTAACAGAAATACAGAATAGTTCCAGCCTTATCCTTTAACAGATATATTGGTTTTCTGACCCTGTACTTCACAGATTAGGCCATGAGTAATTCTATTAGAACTTGCTTATTTTTCCCCCTCATGCATCCATTTCATCCTTGCATGGCTAGCAGTGACATTGCTTGTTTTACATCTCAACCCGCTCGGCCCATGTCTTATCTTAAGTGCTGGAATTCTGTGTTCTTTTCAAGGCTTTAGTCGGTAATAGCACACATAATCTTCCCAAATTCACATAAGCCCCTTTTATCTATGTGTGTAATGCTGTACTACAATAGAGTCTTTATCATTAATCAAGTTTAAATGCACATCAAAAATGCAATTATACTGAGAATAAGACAATAATACTAGCGAGTCAGGGGTAGATTAAGCTCTGATTTTCACTAGTCTCTGTTTTTCATAACTGCCCTGATGCAGGATGTGTGAGGACCAAGGAAAGGGGAGCTGTTGAAGATATTTCTACAGCTTTCCTAAGGTCTCAGGACATGTACTGTTACTGCTCCACCTTTAGTCCATCATTTGAGGAATGTGGTTGCATATAAATCCAACATATCCTCGATTACATTTTGCAAAAGCAGTAGTAATATGTTCTTGGAGTTCGTTTGCACACACCACATTGGTTATGGTAGCTATGGCTCACTACTCTGTTCCTACAAATTTAAACAGTGCTGCCATTGTCATCATCATGAGCACAGGAGCATGACCAACGGTATCCTGAGGATGTTTTGAACATAGTATCCATTCCTAAGTTCTCTCCACTCACCATCAGTGAACATTTCCTCATCCAACAACGACGGGCTGCATGAAAATGACGCTTCATCTGTTTCTTTTAAAGAATTGCACCTGAAATAGCATTTTGCAGCTGAGTTAAAGACAGGCCTGTGATGGGCAACAGCAAACAGAATGTCTTTGTGGAGATTCACGACAACATCAACATATTGACCTGCCTTGCTGAAACACTGCAAACACTTGTCATTATCCACCTCATGGATTAATACTAATAGAATTAGTTGAAAACACAATATAAAGGATTCCTGTACATGCATATATGAACCATGATTTCTAATGAAGCCCTACAAGACATCAGCAAAACCAGCCAGTTGCCAGCTAGAGGAAAAATAGAGTCATTTTTGGTTGCATCACGAGAAACACTTGGAGAGTGGCTGGCATCAACATGGCCCCCGGATCCTTTATAAAAAACAGGCTTGATCCAAATTCATAAATAGACATGTCTGAAATAGGGGTTGACAGTGATGAATGCACTGCTGTACACTGCACTGACACAGAGACATAATAGTTCTCTCCACTTTACTGACAGATCACCTCAATAATGACTCAGGATAGTATTCCCCTTTAGCTGCAGTTATTTACACTTAAATTATATTTTTTTACCCTGTTCCTATATTGAAGTTAATTTAAGGGGGTCATCACATTACACCAGCATGGATGGACCTTCAGATGTAATTACATGACTAACACAGTGTGAGAGGCACTAGCTTGATAAAACTGCAGCGACCGTGGCATATTTAAGTAATGTTGGGAGGGAAAGAACAATACATGTGTAATTCAAAATGAAACAGGTCAATATTTTTTCTTAATCCACTTTAGACTTGTGTGTTTCTGTGCCTGTAGAAGTGTTTTGACATCTCTTGTGGAAATGTGTGTGTGTGTGTGTGTGTGTTGCTAAGCTGCATATCAAAGTTTTATATGACTGTATTTTGCATTAACAATGAAATGAGCAATAAGCAGTGTCCAATGTACTGTAGGCTCTGAGTGGCTGCTACACTGTATATAGTCTAGCCTAGCGTAAAGGTAAACTTTATGGTATTTTATATCATGACACCTTATCAGTCTAGGCTCTTATTTAGGAGTCTATAAACATGGACTACCTCATGTAACTGCACTTTACTGCGTGTACAGCTGATGCTACACTACTCCTTAGTTTGTACAGTTTATATTTTTATTGTATTTCTCATATGCGCTGGTTTTTAATTCTATCTTTTTATTTATTTTATACTTAGATTTATACTGCTCTGGCGTTCATTGTAGATTGCAAAGACAGAATTTCATTGTACGGGGAAACATGTTTCCTTACTGTGCATATGACAACAAATAAATAAATAAATAAATAAATAAATAGTGAATGTGATGGTTTATGCACAACAACAACAACAAAATCAGACATAACTTGACACTATTCCCAATGTGAATCTTTTGTGCTTTTATTTTGAAGGCCAACACGCCCAACCGGAAGCCCCCTTTAACGGCTGTAGTTTTCCTCGCCTCCTCAGCCGTCTCCGGTCCGAACCGCCCCCCAAAACAAAGAGATAAAGCAAGCGATGCCCGGCGAACTTACTTGACAGTGAGGAAAACCGTCGCATGGGCACGATTAATATGGCGGCGGGGAGTAACGTTACCGAGCGTGGCTCGACGGCGGGAGCCGGGCGGAGGTTTCGTTGACGAGCGCGACCGAAGAGCGGAAGTCGGAGCGATCCCGGACGGTGTTCACGTATTGTCCTGTTCGCTGTGGAGAGAAGAGCGAAGAGTTCGTATCGGTAGTACCAACCGGCACTTCGGCAGACGGGTAAGGCGAAAGCAGTCGAGCTGTGTAACCGAATAACTTTAACTGACGACCAGAAACCGTGTTGAGTCGTCGGCTGAGTCGGCGTCTAACGTCGTTTTAGGTTCTGCTTAGAACCGCGACGCGTGGAGACGGTCTCGGTCTCGGTCTCATTTCGTGCACCTGAATGTTTAACATTAACGTTCGCAGTTTCGCCGTCCGGGTGACAGATTAGCTTTCCGTTGGCCGGACTCGGTAAACGGATCCTGCTAACTTACCGGGCGTTTCTAAATATACACGGAGGGGCTCTGTGCCGTGCGTCGTAACCGGGTACCGCGTCGCTTTTAAATGTGCTCATTTAATAGAAACGCATCCGTTTTTGAAGTTGTGACCACCGGCCAATTTTCTACTTCCACCGTGTGAGCAAAAGGGAAAACGCAGTGGATATTAAATATTTCCTGTTTGCCTTTCTCTACAAACTCGGATGAGCTGTTGTGTTTGCACGAAGTCTTGGTTGGTAGAGCTGAACGGGGGGTGGGGGAGCTACATGACACACGCAGTACAGTATGAATATACTATCTGGCCAAAAGTATATGGACGCTAGAACATTTAATCCGTATTGTTGAGTATTCTTGTTCAGATTGCTGAACACGTCATTCCTAAACCATGGGCATTACGATGCTGGGATAGCAGGCTTCTTTTCTGCTTCTTTACTCTGGGAACCTGCCTGCAGGGGTTTTCAGTGAGGTTGACCACTGATGTTGGGCAATACGTCCCGGCTCGCAGTCCAGCTCAACCCCAGAGGTGTTGGGTGGGGTTGAGGCCAGTCTTGTTCTTCCACACCAAACTGGGAAAACATTTCTTTATGGACCTGGCTTTGACATGGAGCCGTTGTTATGCCGAAAGTGGAAAACACCATTGTATGCTGCAGCATTAAAATTTCCCGTCATTGGAACTAGCAGGGCCAAACCAAGAAAAACAGCCCCAGACCAAAAGTACATAAAAGTGGACAGGGGTGGCCATTAGCTGACATTAGCCTCCCATAATGACTTGGCACTTGATCCCAGTTTTTTGTCTTCTAATGACCTGTTCACTGACAAGCTAATAGCTAATAATGTATATTAAAACATGCAGACAGTGCAGTGCATCAACTGCAGGATAACAGATGAATAACAGATCAAAATATAGATAGATTTTCTTTTTACTGTTATGGGGTGTACGTAAAAATCCACATTTTCTAATCTCAGTACAGAAATATTGTGAGGAAACAGAAAATGGCAGCACAGTCGCTGCTATTTTTTACAACCCCTTTTATTTGTATTCATGCTCTGTCTTTTTCATGATAGTTAAAATTCCTGTGCTCCCTCCATCTCCTACTGCTCCCACTCACACGCATGCATCGAGGAGGGGGCTGGGACACTCGCATAGTACTACTCTTTACAACTCCTCTGGCTCTTTGCCAACAGCATGCTGGAGCAAAACATTATTGTGACAGATGGTGACAAAAAGTTCACTGTGTCTTGTAGGAATATTTGGGGTTTCCCTTAAAAGGACAGAGCTATTGTTGAACATGGAAACGTGGAGCTACAGTGATGAGCCAGAGGAAACGCAACACTGATTGCACTCTGATATAATGTAGAAAGTTAAAATGATAACTTTTGGGGTTGACATGACCATCTCTCTCCTTAATACCCACCAGGTGCTATGAGCAGCGAGCTGAACGTGCCTATGGGTTCCCCGGCCCCAGGGGTCTCAGAGCGGGCTCCGGACGGCGGGGGGGTGGACTACAGGGACTGGGTGCGACGCAGTTACCTGGAACTGGTCAGCTCCAACCACCACTCAGTGCAGGCCCTGTCCTGGAGGAAACTCTACCTGAGCCGGGCCAAGCTGAAGGCCTCCAGCAGGACCTCTGCGCTGCTCTCTGGCTTCGCAATGGTCGGTCGCATTCCCCTTTTTTACCGGCTTCAGTGCAACGCAGCCTCTTGTTTTTCATGTTTTCATCCCATGAAAAGGTTTTAGCTTCTAACTGATTTGCTGCTTCCAGGCAGCTCGTGGTTTCCAGTCATTTCAGTACCACGAAGCTTGCTTGACATAGATAATCCACCGCAGTAACCTGCATGTTTCACGGAAATCCAGTTGGGGTTTTAACCTTCATGTTTGTGCTTTCAAGATTTCAGTGTTTGCTGTTAAATAACAACCTTAATGCTTATAGTCTGTCCTTTTCATTTTCTGATAACATAAAAAATCATTACATTGATTTATGAAAACCATCAGTTCTCCTATGGAGGATCGAAACTGCCATAATTAAAAATAAATGAATAAGTGACTCGGTAAATAAATGAATATGCCATTAAATGCACCAAAAATAATATTAAAAATAAATGTAGGCATTAATTAATTGATAAAATGTGACCTAAATTGATATTTCTGTATTTATTTCTGTATTATTTACCCTTTGCATATAAATCCCATTTATTTACTTTCCCACTTAATTTATAAATGTATTATGTATTTTCTTTTTACATTTCTTTGCAGCTTGTCTCAGTGTTGGAATTTCTTTGTCAGTTTGGTGGGCAGATGGCTCTAACTACTACGATACCCATGAGCCTCAGCCACCGTTGCTATGGAGAATAAGTGGTGCCAAATTCAGAACACTTCCTCTTTGCAATAGCCCCTTTTCACGGCAGACATTTTGACTTGTCAAAGCAGGAAAAGCACGTGTGTAAATAATAGCATAAAAAATAAAATAACATGATGTAAACATTTAATGGTGCAAACATGCTTTATCTGCCATAACAAAACAATACAAGTTAGACCGACGGCAGACTGTCTTAATCTGCGCTTCATCGCATTTGAGATATCCAAACCACTTCCTTATAATTGATGTTGTGTTACCTTTTTGGTCAACAATTTCCTCAGCTTTGGAGGATAACGCGAGTTCACTTTAACCGTCGCTTTTGTTTCCAGAGGACATCCACTGTCTTCACCGGTAGCTCAAACAATGCTTTGCGGTAGGAAATGGGCGTGTACTTTGATGTGCAAGCCAAAAACTGCAGACTGACTGGCTGTTGTCGTGTTTATTTTTGCTGTGTGATAGGCTGTTAGATCTATCCATATCAATTAAAAAATGTCCAAAGTTTATCATCTTTATCAACATAAATTTTATCACGAGCCCGTATCGAGATCGTTTTATTGCCCTATCTTGGTGTGATGTACACATGGACATGTTTTAACCTGGTTGTCCTGTACACGTGTCATAGGTGGCCATGGTGGAGGTGGAGCTGGAGATGCAGTACAGTTACCCTCGTGTGCTCCTCATTGCCTTCAGTGTGTGCACCACCGTGCTGGTGGCGGTGCACCTGTTCGCTCTGCTGATCAGCACCTGCATCCTGCCTAATGTGGAGGCCGTCAGCAACATCCACAACCTCAACTCCGTCAGCGAGTCCCCCCACGAGCGTATGCACCACTACATCGAGCTGGCCTGGGGCTTCTCTACGGCCCTGGGAATCCTGCTGTTTTTAGCAGAGGTGGTGCTCCTCTGCTGGATCAAGTTCCTGCCCGTGGACTCCAGCGTGGGCAAAAAGACGACCACCTGCAGCACCACAACAGCCACGGCTGTGACGAAGCCTACGGCACCCTCGCCGCAGGACAGCGGCTGGCAGGCTGCGCTGGCCTCCACCATCATCATGGTCCCAGTCGGGGTGATTTTTTTGGTGTTCACCATTCACTTCTATCGCTCTCTGGTGCGCCACAAGACAGAGCGTCACCACCAGGAGATCGAGGAACTGCACAAGATTAAAGTGCAGCTAGACGGCCACGAGAGAGGCTTCCAGACTGTGTGATAACACGGCGGCAGCTTTAAGGACTTCCCTTTGTATCCCATATTTATCAAGTCCTCTCCCTTCTCTGACGTTTTGTCTGGTCATTGTTAATGCCTTGCTTGGACTCGTAGGCAGTGAGCTTGAAAGCTCCTCGCTTTGCAGCACAGACAGCCAATACATGTCAGACTGCTAATTTATTCTTAAAGGTAAAGTCGTGTTGTAGGATTTGTGCAGTGACCTTGTCTGTGTTTCAGATCTGTAACGTGTTGGTCAAAGATAATGTAAAAAGGTTTACAGAAAAAGGGCTATAATGTTCTGTGTGCCATTCTTTGGTGCCATGTCTGTGTTTTCATATTTTAGGGTTGTGTGACGATAGCTCCATTTTGGATCTGGGTCCAGGTTGGCAAAATACCCGGATTCCCTCCGAGGCTAACAAATCTCTGATTGAATCTTTCATCTCCCCTCACTCCTTGCTAGCAAAGAGCTGCCGTCACTTTCGCCAGAAGAAATGGCAAATGCCGGCGGGAGCTTAAGCTAATTAACACCTTAAGCATTTGCCATAACGCCGAAATGTATCTTGACTGTTGTTGCTCTCTGTAAGCTGGTTTCTGTGCTCAGCCAAAGGTTGTTTGTTGGGGAAAGAACCACTCTCTAACAACACTACGGAGCGGATTGGGTTTTTTTTGCAGTTAAACAACACCAACGGAGTGTGTCAAGTCAGTGTCAGTAGCGGAGAATCTCCCAGTTAAACTTGTATTCATATATCAATCATTTAAGCTGATCAATTTATTAGTTACAGGACCTCCAGTATTTGGTGCAAGTAGCTTGTGAAAAATAAGATGCCAAAGTAAGTTTTACACCTAAGAGATGAGACCACCACTAAAAAGTGTAGTTTCTTCCTTCTCAGCCAACAAAATCTGATTACAGATTACTTTTTTAGTTATTCATAAATCTAGTTCCTTGTAAATGTTGAACATTAAATGGATTCAATAAGAGATTTGAAAAGAAATGGATTTACACACACTTGATTCAGATTTGATATAATGCTGTCCAACCCTGTTGCATGGATTATGTGGTGGGTGCGGGCTCACATTTCACATGAAACTGAGTTCATTGTTTTAACCGTAAAGAGCCGAGTCATGCAACACACTGCAAGGATCTTGGTGTATGTTTCACTCTATTCTGACTGATTGAGGGCATTTCGACACCATGTATGTGAGTGTTTGGTGCAGTATGGTTAAAAAAAAAAAATTACCACCAGAGTTCAAAGTTCTGTTGTAAAGTCTTAAAAAATGTTGCATCCTTGTAAAATTGTCGCTGTGTTTTTTACACGTCCAAAATCTCAGAGAAGCCTCAAACGTTTTGTCGGATAGCTTTTACTGTCTTTTACAAAGACCATGGAGCCTGTGTAAAAGTTGTTAAACCAGTCAATTCTGCATATTGATGCTGCTCAAAGTGCTTAAATATGAATGTGTTACTGTCCAAATATAGTTCTGCCTTACGGAATTATTGCCTTTTATGAACCGCTGTTTTGCTTAAGGTCATAGCACAAGCTGTTTGCTGGGAATATAGTTAAACATGACAAAGTTTAAACCAATAAAGTTTAAATGTTGAGTCAGCTGGAGAAAATACTGAAGGGTATGATAAGTGGATGGAAATGAGAACAGTCGGTGTTTAAAAACGGAAAAATGTACCAACCTGTTAACACATTCCAAATAAGATGACTGACCAAAGTGTTGCTCAGTTGTTTGTTTCTTGCTTCTCAGAGGAGACAAAAGTGCACTTGTAGGGGGGGGATATCTTGCTTTTGTGGATTTATGCTTCTAATTAAATGAATACTGTGGAGGTCACGGTGACCTGCATCTGGGAGATGAAACTCACAGCCTGTAACAGACTTCCAAAATAAAAAATAAAAATATAAAGTTCTCAGTGTCTCTTGTGTGTCTAGAACCAGTCATGGCCATTCAAAAGCAGGATGAACGTGTTTGTGAAAACAGACATATCCTGTCAATTGCAGTGAAGTGACCTACAGTCTCTACATGAGATACAGAGGGTGTGAGGCGCGTCCTGGAAAACAGTTGACCAATTTTCCAATCATGGAAAAAGCTTAAAAAATGATAGGAAAAAGTAAAACCTCCTGAAAAAAATCTTGTGTTGTCCTGGAAAATTATTTCAACATTCTCTTATCTTCCTCATATGGAAGCCCATTTCCGCCAGTAAAAATAAATAAATAAAAAAAAGATGAAAAAATTATGAGATAAAAAGTCATAATTATGAGATAAGTCAATATTATGAGATAAAAAGTCAATATTATGAGAAATCGAAATTATGAGATTAAAAAGTCATAATTATGAGATAAAAAGTCAATATGAGATAAAAAGTCAAAATTATGAGAAGTCGAAATTATGAGATAAAAAAGTCCTAATCTCATAATTTCGACTTTTTTATCATAATTTCGACTTTTTATCTCATAATGACTTTTTTAATCTCATAATTTTGGCTTTTTTTAATCTTTTTTTTTTTTTACTGGCGGAAATGGGCTTCCATATTTAGCAGACAATGACCTATGGAATAATAACGCTGCATATGTTGCATTCCAGTGGTGTCGGAAATTCGGGCTTTTGGTACACGACTTCCCGAAAGATGACGCCATATACGCAGAAACATAGCGGGTGAAAGTAAATGTTTGGTTGATGGTAAGAAACCTTTTATTAATTCACGTGTTGAGTATCACTTCTTTTGCTCACGTCACATGTAATTTGCAATAAGGCATTAGGTTGTAACCGTTAGTTGTTGTCCACGTAGAGTGACCGAGATTAGTTAGAAAAGTTTATTTATTAGCATTAACGCTGATAACAAGTCAGTTAAAGCAACATTTTAGTGGTTTTAGGGAACGTACTGGGACAAAATCACTCATGAATACACCGAAGTCGGAGGAACCAACTGGCCAAACTCGGGAAATGGGACCGTCCGAGGAGCACGTGAATGCAGCAATAGGCTGCTCTCGGTGTAAACCTGAGTGACGTCACATCAGGGTAGCACATGCAGGTTGGACGAATTTAACTCCGAACAACGTAAGTTACATTATCTTTCAAATGTAAATATTCACAGTCACAGTTGGCTGGGTACTGTGGTAGTCATTATTAGGTTTATAAAGTTTACGTTGCTTTCTTTCCCAACCTTCTTCTAAACGCTTGAAAAGCGTTAAATTGGTCAGCGTGTTTGGTTCAGTTTAGCGCTTGGCGGCTTGTTTTGTTTGTTTTGCGCTGCAAAGGTTTAAGGTTTGTGATTTAACTGACCAGGAGCAACGCTTTCAAATGTGCGCTGGGCACCGCTGAGAGCTGGAGAAGAGCCTAATGTATGGCAGCCAACTGGTGTATGAGGCAAACACCGGCTAAATACTGACTAATGGTACTTTTTTACTTTTTACTCAGTGCTGCATTGTTTAGGTAAAATCGTACATTTAAGTATGTGAAGTTCAGTCTAGATTTGTCAGTAGGCAAAATGTTATGCTACTATCTGTGTTATTGGTGTTCAGGCAGCAATGGTTAATATAATTCATAAGAAAAAGGGATTCTAAATTAATGAGAATGATAACATTTTATTTACATAGCACTTGCCAAGCAGAGAGCTCAAAGGGAAACTAAATAAAATACAATGACGGAATACTATTTAAAAAATAAGATAAGATAAGCGGGGAAATTTTCAGCGTTACAGCAGCCAGCAAAAATGTCATATATAGAAATACAATAAAAATAAATAGAAAAAATAGTCCTGTACACAGTATAGACAGAAATAAATAATAGAGTGACTGAGTGCAATTGTAAGTATGAACAAATAGATAAGATAAAAATATTGCACATATATAATATACATGTACATGAAAATATTTCACAGCAACATATGAAGTAGATAACATCATGAATACAATATATGTATGAAGATAATGCACAGATGAAGTATAGTAGTGAATAGTCTGCACACTGACAGTCAAGTGTAGATTACCAGGAGTTGTACTGATTATAGAGTCTGACAGCAGCAGGCAGGAAGGACCTACGGTACCTCTCCTTCAGACACCGCGGGTGGAGCAGCCGGTCGCTGAAGGAGCTGCCCACTTCTGATAGAGTGACATGTAGGGGGTGGGAAGTGTTCTCCAGTAGTGATGATAGCTTGGCCACCATTCTCCTGCCTCCCACCACCTCCACTGGGTCCAGAGGGCATCCAAGGACAGAGCTGGCCTTCTTTACCAGTCTGTCCAGTCTCTTCCTATCCCTGGAAGAGATGCCACTGGCCCAACATGCCACCCCATACAAGACGGCTGATGCCACCACAGAGTCATAGAAAGTCCTCAGGAGCGCCCCCTGCACTCCAAAAGACCTTAGTCTCCTGAGCAGAAAGAGACGGCTCTGGCCCTTCTTAAACAGAGCGTCCATATTGTCTGACCAGTCCAGTTTGCTGTTCAAGTGAACACCCAGATACTTGTACGATCTCACAATCTCAATGTCCGTTCCCTGGATGTTCACTGGTGTAGGTGGAGAGAGTTTGCACCTGCCGAAGTCCACCACCAGCTCTTTGGTTTTACCCACGTTGATCTGGAGGCGGTTCTGCTGACACCAACCCACAAAGCCCTGGGTCAGTTCTCTGTACTCCCCATCATCCCCGTTGGTGATGAGGCCGACGATGGCAGAGTCGTCAGAGAACTTCAGCAGGTGACAGTTCGAAGTGTTATGGGTGAAGTCCGCTGTGTAGAAGGTGAACAGGAAAGGCGCCAGAACGCTTCCCTGTGGAGCCCCTGTGCTGCAGAGAAGTGTGTCAGACACACAGTCCTGTAACCTCACATACTGTGGTAGGTTTGTGAGATAGTCCAGGATCCATGCTGCCAGGTGATGGTCCACCCCAGCGTGCTCCAACTTGTCCCCCAGAATCCTGGGCTGGATGGTATTAAAAGCACTGGAGTAATCAAAAAACATGATCCTCACAGTGTTTCCAGCCTTTTCTAGGTGAGAGAGGGATGTTTGAAGTAGTTGAGTGGTGAGATGAGGGAGGGGGAGGGCTGCAGGCAGGGAGGGTAGATGGTAATGATGGTTGCAGAGGAGACGGGGCAGGGGGAGGGGTAGATGCCTGATCGAATCTGTTGAAGAATACGTTCAGGTCATCTGCCCACTTCTGATCCCCCGCAGGCCGGGGCTTGGAGTCCATATGGCCCGAGATGGTTTTAAGGCCCTTCCAAACTCCTCTGGTGTTATTTTTCTGCAGCTGACTCTCCAACTTCCTCCTGTAGCTGTTTTTTCCCCTCCCTGATCCTCCTCCTTAGCTCTCGCTGAACTCTCTTCAACTCCTCCTTGTTACCCGATACAAAAACTCTCTTTTTTTTCCTTGAGGAGAGCCTTAATATCAGGAGTGATATACAAATATAATAATATATTAAACAAGGCAAGAAATATAAACAATAATAAAAGTAGTGACATTAAAACATCTTAAGGTTATGCCCGTATACTGAAATGTTTTTATAACACAACTTTTTCTTTTTCTTTTTCTTTTTTTAGTATGGTAGGTGGCAGATACATTTGCTGGCTCTTTATTTTTTACTTGGCCTCATTTGTATTTTTTAGAGAAAGAGACAGGAGAATAAAGTAAGAGAGAAAAGAGAAAGCTGAGATGAGAGTTGCTCAAAACAATTTCATAGATAAGTTATAGCCATAGACTGCACGTCTTTAAAATCAGACTTCCACAGACAGGAACATTCAGTGTATGGTGCTATACCCGTCTGTCATTCCAGGTAGACCATCACTGAAAATATCCTGGAAAATGATCTCTAGAAAAGAGTGGGAACTCTGTGAGATAAATGATTGAACTTGAGAAAAATAAAAACCCAAAACAATTACTTACCAGTATTTTGTTTTAGTGACGCTAGTGTCATGGTTCTATGAATGGCAATGTTGGTCTGTCGGTCGGCCCACCATTATGGTCCAGACTGAAATATCTCAACAAATATTTGATTGATTTTGATGAATTTTTTTACAGGCATTCATGGTCTGCAGAGGATGAATCCTACTGATTCTGGTGATCCCCTGACATTTCCTCTAGCGCCACAATGAGGTTGACATTTGTGGTTTTGTTCATCCTACATACCTATACTAAATACATTCCTATAATGCATCCGTGGTGCAACCTCTCAGAGTCACTAGCATGGCTGCACACTTGTTTTAACAAAACCATTTTGTGATAAAGATGTCTTTTACTAAAGATATTTTACTCTTGAACAATAACCTTTATTAACAAAGATGACGTTAACAATATAACATTCAATTTTGAACCGTAAACGGAATTTAAATATATGTATGAAAAACTATAAATAAAAACAGACAAAACAAAACTATATTGTGTATCAAATGCTGCTAATAAAACATTGGGGCTTGATATTGCAGTTTACTGCTTTGCATATCTATATCCAACATATATTGATCTGTCATAACCCGATATCAGCTAATAATATCTGCCTACCAGTGCTTTGGTCTGGCTTTAGCACATAGCACTGGGGTTTTGTTTTAACAGAGGAATGCATGGCCGTGACTATAATAATAATAATCTTTATTTATAGAGCACTTTTCTAAAACCACTTTACAAAGTGCTTCACAACAAGCAGATCATGACATTTCCAATAAATGAATAACATAAAATAAAACAAATGAAACAAATAAAACAAGAAAACAAATAAAACCAGCAAAAAGTGTAGTCAATAAAATCAAGAGAAATTAGGAAAAGCTCTCCGATAAAAGCATGTTTTATGAAAAGATTTAAAAGAGGTCACTGATTCTGCTGACCTTATTTCATCAGGCAGCTCGTTCCAGAGCTTAGGGGCTCTGACTGCAGAAGCTCTGTCACCTCTAGTTTTCAGCCGTGCTTCAGGAACAAATAAAAGACCTCTGCCCGAGGATCTCAGGCTACGACCTGGCTTGTATGCAACTAGGAGGTCAGATATGTAGGATGGAGAGAGGCCATGAAGAGCCTTAAAAGTCAACAGTAAGCATCATGTGAAGCCACAGACTGAGAATAGCTTTTATTTCTGTGTGGTGAGCAGAGCTGAATCATCATCAGTTACTGTTTGAATTAAATGTGACGTTTTCCCCGAAGGGCAGCATGTCCCAGTCCCACCCCAGCTGAGAGAAGCCTCCACTGCACACCTCAGGTAAATAGAGTCTAGAGAATATTTAGTCTCCCATGGATAGCTGCAAGACTCATGTGACAAGAGTCAATTCTTGACAAGAGACGTACAAGAAAGAAAGATGGTAGTCATGATACTTTCATATTTTATGAGAACTATGAAAATGAGAGCTGCGGCAGTTAGTCGATTAATCAATTAGTGGATCAAAAGAAAATTAATTGCCAACTATCTTGTCATTTTTCAAGCAAAAATGTCAAACATCTGCTGCTTCCAGCTTCTTAAATGTGAGGATTTGTTGCTTTTCTGAGTCTTTGGGTTTTGGGCTGGGAAATTATGATGGGCATTTTTCACTTTTTTTTTTTTATTTTTTTTACATTTTATAGACTAAACAATTAATTGTAAAAATAATCGGCAGATTAATCGATAATGAAAATAATCGTTAGTTGCAGCCCTAATGAAAATTAAACAGATTGATCACAAATGAGTAAAAAAAAAAAAAAGACAGACCACTCTCAAAGTTCCAATCAAGTAAAATTTATTGTTTACAGAGTCCTGAACACAACAGGGAACATGAGAGAAACTAATTTCAGTCTAGGAGACAAAACACTCCATGGCAGCACATTTTGATGATGTTGATATATATATGGGTTTTTTTTGTGTTGTTGATCCTTATTTCTATCTGCAAAAATTACAAAATCAGAAACTTGGACAACAGAAATTCAGAAACTCATCTGTTGTCCATCTTTTCCCCTTCAAACCCTGAAATGATGTACAATATTTTCCCCAAGAACAATATTTTTCAGTCCGCCTGTACTTTTCTTTTTAGGTCACCAGAGGGCAGACATGCTTCATAAAAGCCAATGCCTGGCTGCCAGAACCAAAATTTAGGCTACAAGCCACATTCGACATTTTACCAGCAACATTTTGCAATAGAAGAAAACCTCAGAATGATGCTAGTTACCTGCTAATGTGTCTCAAAATGGACACAAACCTTAAACCTTTTTTACTTTTTACCAACATCTGGCAGCTATGTGGTTAACTTCCCCACTGCTTTACATGCATAAGCTACATACTATACTACATCTTCAAGACCTTCAAAGCCACAAGAAACACATTAATTCATATACACGGCCTCAGCAAGGATATAGGTACAGATAACACAGGCCGTTCTCCGTCATCCTGGAACTGTGAATTATAGGGGGCTACTTTTGTTTCATAAAATGTCAAAATAAATATGAGCAAACTTCACAAATCAAATCATATTATGTTTAAATATCTTATGACTGAAATAACTGGTTCACTTGTGTTTTCACAATGTCTCACAAGCTAAAATCTCATTTTAACTCAAGGAACATTTGTATGTAAACTCGGTGGGAAAAAAAAATCTCGGGAGACATTTTGTTCCAAGTGAACCAGTTAGTTAATTTGTTAATTAATCTTATTAATTATAGGTTTTCTAAGACAAAAAAACAGTTCCATGTCCCCCATTAGGTAGACTATACAATGTATGTGATAAATGTGTCAATGTGTAAAATGTTGTACAACTCCAGGCCAAATAATATAATTATTATTAACAGGTTGAGTCCCTCTCAGAGCCAAAAATGAAAAGATGGAAAGAAAAAAAAAACTTCTGATGGTTAACAAAAGTCATAGATTTCCCATCTTGTTAATTACAGCTCAAGATTCCCAATGCCCTCTCTGCTACAAAAAGAAAACAGTATAAGCTAATATAATATAACACATGCTCCCAAAAGATAAAACTTAATATAAATGTAGCATTCAGGTTGATCTGCTGCTTGACAGCTGGTGCCCACTGGGGAATGTTCAACAAAACATGAGGAGTGCTTAACTTTATTGGGGCAAATTTCTAAACCTCATCACCTGAATTCAGTTTTTTTCTGTACTGTATTATTTGATTCATATAACTCATAACTGGAAACTCAAAGTGTCCAGGGTTTGCTAATCAATTTTTAAAGGTTATTTTGAGATCACAACTTGATTATTTTGTTTGACAGCAACAGTTTTATCCATGATTATAAATGAGTTCTTTATAAATAATAATAATAAATTATCTTTTTGTGGTACTCATGTTTGTCTTCAGGTCGAGAGGAATTACTTTATGTAACCGACTTGGATTGACCGTGAAGTACAGACGCCTGTTATCCCGACACGAGGAGACATTTCAGGTGACATCAAGAGAAAAAATGTTTGATAAAGAGTTAATGTTCTAATGTTATCACTATTTTGAAATCACGGCTTGGTCTTGTATTTCATGAGCAAAATGGCCGTGTCCGTGGGTGGGAGGCATGTGAGGGATCACATCCTTGTTGCTGCACTAGTGACTCAATATGCTTCAAACAAAGTGCTTGTCTCTTTCAAGCTCTTTTTAATTTTTCACATAACTACTTATTTCCCTTTTTCTACAACAGAGTACAACACCATGAATGCCTTTGAAGAGAGACTGTCTGCAAGTGCTGCGTTATCCCCATTTGT
The DNA here is from genome assembly GCA_005408345.1 of Macquaria australasica. Classification (NCBI taxonomy): domain Eukaryota; kingdom Metazoa; phylum Chordata; class Actinopteri; order Centrarchiformes; family Percichthyidae; genus Macquaria; species Macquaria australasica. Next base: position 172,124 of record SEMN01000525.1, on the reverse strand, counting down.
ACAATGAATTGTGGCAAGACTACAAAGACTCGCAAAATACACAATTACTGGAGAGAGAGATTAGGGAGGAAGTGGGATGCAGGCAGGTTTTCTCGAGGGTGGCCATTCGGAACAGGTACTAACGCTTTCAAAGTGGTCGGACGACGTTTTGGACGACCTTGTTTGAAGCATTCTGAGACCTTTAGCACTGACAAGTGCAACTTTCTAAATTTGTAGAAAAAAGGAGCAAAATTGCAAAATAAATAGAATTAATAACAAAACATAAATTATATGGCCATTTGTTGCCTCATGGTAATGACATAATCAAGTTGAGATCAGGAGAAAATGGATCTAAAAATGACTAGCAACCTTAGCCAGTCTAAACTTCCATAGTTAACAGTGCAGAAACCCTGCCGTTGACCCATTGTGAAATGTAATCTTATACAAAACTTATTTATATATAAAAAAAAAAAGCAAACCGGAAATACAATGGACACACTTTCTAAAATAAAATCTAAAGTCAGATAAAACAGAAAAAAGAAGACAATATTAGACAATACTTCTCCGGTACATTGTTACTCTGAAAGTTTTAATAAAGTCAAAAACCTCTACGATTGGTGCAATCATTGGTGCCAAGCATTACAACGGGAAATCTATTCATTGTGCAAAAACATCTGACATCAAACTAATGAAAGTGACTGACATGGTGTGCATCTGTGTGAACTGATAAAGGCAACAAAAAAGAAAAACGAGACAAGTTAAAGTCGGCATGCAGTTGAAGGACTAGCGTCACACAGTAAGGCAACTGAACATCTCGGTTGGCTTCCCTGCCTGAAAGGTCCACAAAAATACAGCTGAACAGAGATGTTCATCACGGTGCAAGTTCTCAAAACAGAACAAGACAGAAATCTGTTAATGAGCTTTTGGTGTTTTGGCAGTTTCTTCTGCACTTATCAGCCATTGCTGAACTCAGAGAAGGCTTTGTAGAATATTGCTAAGGGCAAAGGTTTACAGCACAAGCTGTTTTCCCTTGTAGACTTTAGATTATGATACAAACAGCTGATAACGTACTAATCTGGTTATTCAAACTATGGTTGTATTGAATATCATGGAACATGTGAGCAGCTTTGTGCACTTTGAGGAGATTTTGACAGGGTTGCTGGAGTGTATAAGGAGTTTTACTTGTAACTTTTATCATCAAAACGTCTGTTCTGTCTGTTTGAGGCTATGCATCAAGTAACTTCAAAGTGAACTTCTTTAAAACTGAAGCTCTTTTTCCTTCCTTTCTTCCCACATTAACAACCATGTCCACTATCATGCACAGTTTGTCCCGAAAACCTAAAACACATTTAAAAGTTCATACGCCCCTTAAAACTTCAAGATGACATGCCACAGGGTACAAAACACAAAGGAAAAAACTGAAATCATCAACTTGAGAGCTAACATAGCTTATAATCAGTCTAAGGCAAAACAAAAAGGAACAAGTAGTGGGTTGGTGAATTTAGGAGCATCCTGTCAACATATTGTGTAGGCTATCACTTTGTGGACCAAAGTCCTGTAGTCCATGCCAGCCTTCCTGGTGGGAACCCCTCTGTACTCCCGCATGGCCTGATTCCTAGGTTTGGATTTACAAAGATGACCAATGGGGGAGCTTTACACTCGGAAGCTCTCTCCTTTGCCGTCAATGTGGCGCAGACGCAGGTAGACGTCTGTGCCGATGCCCTGCATAGACTGTACGGACAGAGAGCCGCCCAGGTACTCAGCGTAGGCCCTGGATGTGGGCAAGCCGAAGCCAAACCTGCAGAACCCAGAGACAGACAGCAGGTTTAAGGCTACATCCACACCATCTCATAACTTTTGCTACGTTTACACCTAGCGTCCACACTACTCCAGCGTTTTCTAACCCCCAAAACGGAGACCTTTTGAAACGCTGTTGACTGTGTTTTAGTTCGAAAACTTTGGGATTGCGTTTTAAAACGGAGACGTTTTAAAACAATGTCGCAGACACCCACGTTTGCTTCCTGATTGGGTCTTATCAGCCACGATGTGTCCTTCCCTGATTCGTCACACCCCTATCAAGTGACCATTTCCAAGACGAAAAGAAACATCAGCCTTGACTACCAGCGGTTAATTCAACTTGGATAACAAATCACAACACTTTCTTTCAGTAACTGTTCCACCTGGTCGTCGGTCCAAGCAGAGAAACCTTTGCTCTTACTTTTCTCCATCGCTGTTCGTAGTATTTTCTGCAACTAAGCAACCAACCGCAGAGCAGACAATCTACTTCCTGTTTACACTGGCGTGAATGGTCATGTGATATGCGTTTTCAGGCGTGTAGTATGGACGGAGATTATATCTGAAACGCTGATAAAACACTGTGTGAACATGGCAGAACTTTGGAGGCCAGGCTTTTAGAAACCAATTTGCAAATGCTCAGTGTCAGTGCCAGAGCTTCTCATACTATTTTTGACAGTTTTTGCTTTCAGATTTATCCATGATAGTCTAGACATAGCTGAAATCTAATGCAATGTTGTGACAAAACCACTACAATCCAGTGATCACAAAAGGCAGGTTAAGTCTACATTTGTAAATACTGAACAAGGATATTTTGTACTTTCAAATGCTCACCCATGCATAGGGCTGGACTGGTTTCCACTGTTGGTAATGTTGTTGAAGAGGTTGCTCATGCGGGGGTCCTGTGCGCTCTCCTCAGCTGTGCTGTAGTGGTAGTCCATCACCTTGTCTATAATATTGTGAGGGATGCCGCCACCACGGTCTGAAATCCTTAAAGGACAAAAAAAATTATATTTGGAAGCTTTGAGTAACACAATACTTGACTACTGTGATGTCCTTTTCTTTGGCTTAAATGTTGAAGTTTCTGACAAGGACTCAAAGCTGAATTTTATATTTGAGGCAATGGGTCAATGGCAGCCCCGCCGTAGGATTTGATTTAGTTCAGAGTTGGCTTTTATCCTTTGACAGCAACACTTGAAGGGTCTCTCCAGACAAACTGGTCTGGTGAGGAACCAGAGTAAGAGAAATCCAAACCTCCCCTATGGGACTTCATTAAATGTTGTTGCAATAGCAATGGAATAAACAATTAGCCACTCACCTGATGACAAAATCAATGTCGTTATTGGCAATAGTGACGACCACATCTGGCACATTGTATGGGGTGTCCAGATGGCTTTCCATGGTGGCCCTGAGAAGGCAAATAGATGGATGTCATGGGGAGTAAATGGTGAGTGTGCAAATTGTGCTCTCATCTCAAAAAAGTTCCAAAACACTTTTCCTTGACCTCGATGGAAAACGTCAAGGTCAAGGAATGATATGAAGGAGAATTCATTTAGGAAAAGACAACCGCGGTGCTAAGAGAATCCCACTGCACTTACACTAGGCTACTTAATTATGCGACAGCGGATGTTATTGACGTGGGTCTGCCATGGTCGATTTAAATGTTGCTGCCGCAAGGAATTGTGGGACAGCATTATCTCCTGTCCTTTGGTAAAGGATGGTCCAGTGTACCCTTTGCTAAAGGAGATAAGAAAGGAAGCACTGAAGCACCTTTCCTTAGCATTTAGAGAATTCGACCAGCTGCCACTTAGATACTTCCAGGTCATTTCACTCAGTTAGGAACCTTCCTGAGCAAAAAAGACTATTCGACCGCAGCCATGGACTCTACTTCTGTATTGTTCTGTGGGAATCATCAACAGCAGCTTTCTAAATCGCCTCTCCTGCTTCTGTCCTCTTAACCAGAAACCCAAATGAATGATGGGAATGTAGCCAAACCCAAATGAATGATGGGAATGTAGCCAACACACAGTACAACCAGCATCCCTATAGGTCAGTTTTCTTTTTGCATGCTCCTTTCTGATAAGAGCGATTGTTAAAATATAGGATGCACGGGTTATTACACTTTGTTTGAACGCCAGAAAAAACAGCAAAATTCGACCTGGTTGAAACAAGGTAGGTAAACAGACAAATGAATGCATCCAAAATGATTATATAAAGTGAAAATTTTAAACACGTTTACATTTAAATGGGTTTGACAGAGTATTTGTCAGTGTAAGAAGCTGTAATTCATGTGATAACTGAGAGGAGACAATTCTAAGAGTCTATAAAGTGTTTTTGTATTTTAAGATTGCATTGTGTTTTTCAAGCCAAAACACTTTTTACTGTCTTACTGTCCTGGTCAATTTGCATTCAACTATGTTTTTTTTTGTTGTTTTTTTTAAATTTGATTTAGTCAATACAAACTCTACAGCAGTTGTTCCCAAAGAGGGTGCCCAATAAAAAACTGGTCACGTGCTGTGCCATTTTGTGTTCTTTTTGTTTGCTTATTTAATATTTATCTCATATTCTGTACCTAATATTGTACTTTTCATCACATAACACAAATCATTTGATATGGGAGGAGATGCTTATACTCTAAATGTTCCTATTCCTGAGATCTGTTGTGTAATAATGGTTAAATGTGGCTTTGTGGTTAACTGAGGTGAGGTTACTTCACTAGATCTTAGTGCCGCATTCGATACCATTGACCATCACATTCTATTACAGAGACTAGAACATTTAATTGACATTAAAGGTACTGCACTAAGCTGGTTTAAATCCTATTTATCAGATCGATATCAGTTTGTACATGTTAACGATGAATCCTCTATGCACGCCAAAGTTAGTCACGGAGTTCCACAAGGTTCTGTGCTTTGACCAATTCTATTCACCTTATATATGCTTCCTTTAGGCAATATTATTAGGAAGCACTCCATAAATTTTCAATGTTATGCAGATGATACCCAATTATATTTATCGATCAAGTCAGATGAAACCAATCAATTAGCTAAACTTCAAGCATGCCTTAAGGACATAAAGGCCTGGATGACCTGCAATTTTCTGATGTTAAACTCAGACAAAACCGAAGTTATTGTACTTGGCCCCGAACACCTTCGAAACACATTATCTAAAGATATAGTTTCTCTAGATGGCATTGCCCTGGCCTCCAGCGAAACCGTAAGGAATCTTGGAGTTATCTTTGATCAGGATATGTCCTTTAACTCCCAAATAAAACAAACTTCAAGAACTGCCTTTTTTCATTTACGTAACATTGCAAAAATCAGGCACATCCTATCTCAAAAAGATGCAGAAAAACTAGTCCATGCATTTGTTACGTCTAGGCTGGACTATTGCAACTCTCTATTATCAGGCTGCCCCAATAAATCCCTTAAGACTCTCCAGCTGATTCAGAATGCTGCGGCACGTTTACTGACAAGAACCAGAAAAAGAGAACATATTTCTCCAATATTAGCTTCTCTACACTGGCTCCCTGTAAAATCCAGAATAGAATTTAAAATCCTTCTCCTCACCTTCAAAGCCCTAAATGGTCAGGCACCATCATATCTTAAAGAGCTCATAGTACCCTATTACCCCACTAGAGCACTGCGCTCCCAGAATGCAGGGTTCCTTGTGGTTCCTAGAGTCTCTAAAAGTAGAATGGGAACCAGAGCCTTCAGCTATCAAGCTCCTCTCCTGTGGAACCAGCCCCCCCCCTCCCCCCTCCTTCAACCCAACTGGTCGAGGCAGATGACCGCCCACCCAGAGCCTGGTTCTGCTCGAGGTTTCTACGAGGGAGTTTTTCCTTGCCACTGTCGCATAGTGCTGCTCATGGTGGGAATTGTTGGGTCTCTGTAAATATAAAGAGTTGGTTTAGACCTGCTCTATATGAAAAAGTGCCCTGAGATAACTTTGTTATGATATGGCGCTATATAAATAAAACTAAATTGAACTTTTGCTTTCAAGTTTAGACATTTGATCTTTATCTTTATTATGACATTCTCATCTAGACATGTTTTATTCTTCTGTTAAGTTTCATGTAGAAAAGAGCTGACTTATTTTTTGTTTAAGGGATTCCATTATTGTCAGTTTTCACTGACACCTGTTTAACAACTTTTAAATGTTTCACCAAATCAATGTTAGATATAGAGGTCAATATTAATCCACGTCTGAATCTTCTAAACACCATGCCTGCTCTTTTTCTAGATAAAAGAATATGCAGGATACTAATGATAATTATGATTACTTTGCAAAGAAATATTGTTATCAAGGAAGGAAAATGCTCCTCCAACATTTAAGTTACTCCTCGATCAATAATCACCATTTTTACCATTAGAGAAATAAAATCTATAGAGGGAAAACTGTGGGTTCATTTTTGAAGTCTTGGAAGGTATGACCTACTTACAATAAAGCAAAAAAAAATGGCTCATAAAAGAAACAAGACATTTTCAACAGTCAAAGTTTGTTTTCTTTCCAACTTTGTTAAAAATACCACAAGTGTATCAGTCATATACCGTCTTGTGGATCGTACCGACAGCTGGACGTACAGCCCAACTTGTGAAAAGAAGATCTTTAAGACTTTGGAGATATTGTGTTATGATTTCTATCTCTAGATCTCAAGGTCCTTAAATAACAGGAACAGACAGTCAAGCTGGAGATTAATAAACATCTACATGTACGTATGTATGAATGGTAAGGTCACCTCATGGCATTCTTGAGGAGCTCGGGCAGGATGTAATCCAGAGGCAGCGGGATGAAGGGGAAGCGAGCTGCCACGTGTCCGTTGATCCTGACTCTGGGCGAGTTGCCGTACTGGTGCTCACACAGACGCCTGGTGGACATGAGGAGCACACGAGGAGCATTTACCCAAACGTACAGGATCTGATCTACCAGCACCTCTGCATATTCATGCCACTTTAGGTCCACTAATCTAGTGATTCCAATCCAGGGGGTACTTGCACCCCGAGGGGTACTTCTGCAGTGACCAAGGTGTACGTGTAAAATTGTGAAGCTCGTCTAATTTGAAAAAAAAAAAAATAGAAATTATGATTTGATAATATATATCCACATATTTGTGTTTAGGAGAAAATCACAATTTGTGTGATGCTGATCTTTTTAGCTTGTTATTGTCACAATAATTTAGCAACTATGGTAGTCTGACTGCACAAGACATGCCTCAGTTTTCCATCAACCTGAGTCAGCTGTAAGTGAATTAAGACTGCAGGAAGACTAGTTAGAAAAAAAAGACATCAAAAGGCTAAAAGTAAAGATTCTGTAAATAGTCAAAAAAATCAGTTTCTGTCACTCCAAATGGCAGTAGTACTAATGCAAACTTGGCCAAAACTACAAAAACATACCACTGAACAATACCATAAAGCCATCTCTTCTATCAAAGGGTTATGATAAAGGGGGACTTAAGCCGAATTCACATTGAATCAGGCACTGTGGCGAAAACGCAGATTTTCCCATTCATTTGAACCAGGGTACTGTGTTCAGACTGCGCTGGTGCAGGCCGCAGGGGGTGCCGCAAAAAAAAAAAAGTTTAAACGGATTCAACTTTTGGAGAAACGCAACCCGACGTCACGCTGCAGCAGCCAATCACGCTGGTGATCAGACCGGCAAATGCCCAGGTGAAGAAGAACTTTGTTTACATGTAGCACTGTAACATTCCTCTGTTTACCGAGCAACTGTGAAGGTGGAAGAGAGACTGATCGATCGGCTCTGTGATTACTGTTCATCAGCTGTTCAACCCTGCCACGAGGGAGCACAAAGATGTTAATCTCCGTGCAGTGGCTTGGCTTGTATCGGTCTTCAAGCTGGGATTGCTGGTATCAGACACTCCCACACCGCCGCACAACCCTGCGGCAAATCGGCCTTAGGCCCATCTGATAGGGCTGTAGGGGTACGTCACACAAAAAAGGTTGGGGAATCACTGCACCAAACTCTCTTCCCCTGGTCATACACAATCTCTAAGCTTTTGTTAAGCTTAGCTATGTCAGAGATGTGTTGATACAAATGTATTGTAATTGTTGTTATACTTTACATGTGCTGATTTCCTTGTGTTCACCAGCTGTATACTGCCCCAAACAATAACAGATAAATGGATTATTTCAAATCTGGTTTACCAATTATCAGCCCACAAACTGTATGAACTTTCTTTGTAAACTTTCTTTTGAACTCAGTAAAAGTGACTCCAAAAAGGTCACTCGATAAGATTACAGAAGGTAAACAGGAGTGATAGCTCATTCACAGCTCCAGGAGCTGAAATAGGTAAACTCCTGAGAGTTTCAGCTGAACTCTGACTTTCCTCAGTCAACAGAGCGCTCACACACAAGCAGAAAGTCATCTAAAGGTGATAAACAATCAAAGCTCTGTGACTAAACACTTACCTGGCAAAGTCCACCCACTTCTCAATGATTTTCTTGGGGGAGAGACGTCTGCATATCATCCCAACAAAATCAGGCTGAAACAAGAACAGAAATATTTAAGAATCTATATTTATTTAAAAATAACTTTTAACCTGTGCTTAAAATAACTGTCTTAATCAGTAGTTTTAATGTGACTGTTGCTTCGCTGCAGGAGGTTTTTTCTCTCTCCTGTAGATCCTATTTAATGAATGAATTCAGTTGCTGTTACACATTAAAATGCCATTTAAACTTCCAAAACAAACTTTGCAACTTGATGCTTCCTTACAGCTGAAAGTATTCCCCAACAAATGCACTACTTCCTCTTGTTTGAGTAATGTTTGCCAAAAACTACAATGACCAGCTGTTTAAAGCAATTACTTACTAAGCTTTTTAAACAAGACAAGGTGGGAAAGTCACAGAGAGGAACGGTTTTGGTCAGACAGGCAGTTACATCAGAGATGTGTGACTGGGAAACGTGACAATGTTGAATACTTTGAAAACAAGACAACCTTAACTCACTAACAACACAGGCCAAAGGTTTAAAAATCATGAGTCATGGAAACAGCCAGTCGTACATTATCTTCGTGGAGGGCGAGGTGGTGCGTGGCCAACATTCGGATTCCCAGACGAGAGCACAGCGTCGTATCCAGGAAGTTACGAAGGATCGTCTCATCCTGAAATAGTAGGAAAGAAAATATTTGAGTGTCAGAGCCAAAACAACTCCAAACAGTGGCACCAAAAGCAACCAGCTGATGAAACCCATCAAAAAAAGACTGATTTACTATAAAAAATTAAAAAAAAATATGGAATACTAACTATACTCACTGATCAAAATCAGATTAGCAGGTTTCATAAGCAAAAGAATGAGATATCTAATAAATAAAGTTACTTTTAATACTTTCTAAGACTTGAATTTAGACCCTTAACAGGATCTTTCCAACAACTGAAGGACCTTCAGTTACCCTGATGAAAGTAATGCAGGGTTCGTACTGCTTTTTAAGAGTAAAATTGAAGCACTTTTCAAGCACTTTCAAGGTACCTAAACCAAAAATGTCCAGACTCTCAAAGCCTTTATCATCACATCTAAATTATTATAAACGCAATTGTGAAAAATAAAGTTAACAGAATTCCTTTATACCCACATCAATCAATGAATAGTGATTATTATTTTACCAGCTGTTCATATTAACTTTGACTGTTTGTTTTGATCAGGATTATTTAATGCTTCCTAATTTCCAGAGTAAGGGATCAACAGAGGACTCATCTAGCTGTGAATAACAAGTGAACACAAGAAAAGAACTTTCTTTTATTATGTTGAAATTCAAGCTTTTTTCAAGGAGCATATTTGAATTCAAGCATATTCCTAACCTTGAAAACATAACGGTTAAAATGAAGCATTTTCCAAACTTTCAAGACTTTGTACGAAACCTGTAACAAAACGCCCTCAACAGAATACTCTACATAGGCTATTATTACAAAATCATTAAAGGGGAATCATTTCCAGTGTGTGGTCCATCCTGCAGGTACGTCTGGTGCTCTGAGAGTTGGTGGAGGTGCAGTTCTTACCTGGACATGCCGGCGACACTCTCTGAAGCCCTGGGCCAGCATGGTGACCACATCTTTGTGGTCGTCCAGCAGCTGCTGCACCAGCTTACAGAAACGAGCCTCCGTGTCCTGATCCTTGATCTGTAAATAGAGGGACACTTCATAACAAGCCTTTAAACCTTGACATATAAAAAGCCCTATTTTAGAGAGAGGCCTTTTATTCACGTTGAGGTATATTTGATAAAGTAGGGTAACAGGACTTCTTGTTTTCTGATCTGTTCCTGTAAACTCAACACTTCCCCCATGTTTACCTGTTGTCTTGATAAATTCAGCATGGTGTACATTTTCACAGCACTAAATCCATCGGCACAACAACAGAGACGTGTTATTCACCACTCTGTTGCTTTTAGTTTTTTCTTTTTTTTGTTGAATGTTGTTCATTCATTATTCTTTTCTGGTTGCTTCTACTTAGGTGTTAAAGGCATAATCCCTCCCTTTTCTGTCTTTTATTGTGAAAAACCTGCACAAACAATGACGATGATCAAAGAAAACTGCAACGTAGAAGCAAATATAATGAATTAGTTAATGAAAACTGTATTTCTGTCGAAAAGAGAACGACACTGTTGTTACTGATGGAATTAGTGCTGTGGAAATGTGCATTAAGTACATTACTGATACATTATAATTTACCATGTGAGCTTTTATAGTACAGGTAACTCCCACCACCTCTCAATGTGGTTTAGTCAGCCTTTATTTGCTATAGCATCCAGAGTGAGAAAAGCATGTGTAGCAGAGCTCAAAGATGTTACACTGTATTATTCAGGCTCAGTTCTTACAACTGAAAGATCTTTTGACAAAACAATTCTCAGCCCACATTACTGTTAAACTATTAATCGTTGACTCCTGCTGGTGTCTCTGGTGTTTCTTCCCAAGCAGACTGTGAAGGGTTCTTTGAGGAGTCTGTTTTTAACTACAATAAACAGCCAGAGGGCAACTTTCCAGATCAGACTGATAGGTCTAAATGAGGGAACAAATTGTACCTGAATGTCTGCAGAGCAGAATAGAAAAACATGTTGAGCAGGTCTGTCATTATCTGCAGTCTTACATATAAGTAAGTAAGTACAAACACCTTACAGCCACCCAGCACCAACACAAACATGTGCACACTTATAAAGCTAGTCACCAACCTTTTACATGGTTGGGTAAATATTTATCTTTTTACTCTTCCATACGCACCTCATCTGAACACAAACACAGATCTTTTATGGCAGTTAGGGTTTTCTGATGCACCGGAGCACTAGAAACAATGTCTCAACCTCATTAGAGGTGTTCACGACAAATGTTTCATTTACTAAGTTCATTTAAAAAGCTATTTTCTATTCCGCCTATTACTTTGGTGTAAAGGACAACATTGTATAGATGTCAGACAAAAAAAAAATAAAGACAAAAATCAGATAGTCGCTTCAACATCATTTTTAACACAATATTTCATGCAGCACCTGTAGGGGCCTCCAACGTTTTTATAGCAGTGTACAGCATTTTAGGGCAATGTTCCAAAGTGATAATGTTATCTATAACAGAATTATTATTCAGCGGATGGCTGGACTGTTCTGCTGATCAAACCAACCTGAGGGCCGGCCATGTTTAGCAAACTGAGGAGTAAGTGTCTGACACTTTGCAGTCAGAAGTTTCCAAAGAACTTAAATGGCAAAACAATCTTCTTCTTACTGTAAAGAATTGTAATATAAGGTTGTTCCAGCTTGTCAAACATGAGGGTTTGCATCTTTTCTCTGATTATTTACAACAACCGTAAATCAAATACCTTATTCGGGGGTTTGGGTGAGATAAATCAGGAATTTGAAGACTTTATTTGGGGCTTTTTATTCAATAGATTTAATCTACTGGGGTTAGGGTTACATTCGGGTTGGTGCTGAACAAAACAACCAATCCTGGAGCTGCTACATGCAGGCCAATCAAAAGTCTTGACATGTTCACACTTCCTGTTTATGATCACAAGTAAAACCGCTCCCTCAGAAATGAAGAACTTGAACTTATGACCCTCTGTGTGTGTGTGTGTGTGTGTGTGTGTGTGTGTGTGTGTGTGTGTGTGTGTGCGCGCGCGCGACACTCACCGGCAGAAAGTCGCTGAGCATGTGGTAGGCTCTGATATACAGTTCATGCTGTAAGAAAGAACAAGAGACGTGACGGCTGTAGTTAGACTGATTCTCTGTGATCGTCCATCCAACCATAAAGCATCACACCACCAGCACCAGCCCCCCCACCACTACTGCCAAGTAAACATGTGGCTTACATTTCAGGATGCTTCTACATGATGAATGTTGCACAACTCCTCCCCAGAAAAATAAGCATTGTTACTCAATTAAATTCGAGTTTATATGACTGGACTATGTGTACTATACTATATGTCAAACGTGAATTCATAATCTGAATGTGTAACAACTGAAACTCGAAATCTGATTCAGCCATTGTTTTCCTTTTGATAAAAGAGCTGAGTAAGTGAGTAAAGCCACCCTGACCTACATTACGACTGGTGGCATTTAAAAGGAGCTGCGCTTTATGTAATCGGCACAGAGGAGCTCTGTGGTACCAGAAAGGAAGGAATCTAGGTGAAAGTTCATCAGCAGCGAGACATGCAGAGATGGTGAATGGGTTACGAAAGTACTGCAGGGAGAAAAAAACAGAGAACATTGTTCCCACATGGATGCCCTGGAGACAAACAAGACTCTAATTGAAAATAAAAAGCATAACATGTTGATCCAGATTCTGATATCATTCAACTGTTTGTGAATCTGCGTGCAAGCCATGCAGATAGTTTGATGGGTTTTATCAGCTAATGATTTGAAACGTCAGTGTGTGAGGCTTGTGCCACCACAAGAGAGGAATTGTGTTTGTTCAAAATGGAATTTGTTTTTACAATGTCATACTTAAGAGTCTAAGTATCGATAGTTCATACAACAGGCCAGGACCACTCATGAATTTTGTTTGTGGCTAAGGGAAAATTCTAAATATAACAAAACTGGCAAATCAGACAAATTCTCTTAAATCACCTTTACGTGACATTTAAGAACAAATCTGTTCATATGAGGGGTCCTTGCATGAGGCCCATTGTGAACAAAATCAGGTTTTTGTGCGTCCTGTGCATGGATACCATTTAGGTTAACCACTAAAGGTAAGTCCAAAAAAAGTAGTAAAAAACTACAGGGTTTGTACAGCTTTTTAAGAGTAAAATTCAAGCACTTTCAAGGTACCAAATCCAAAGATTTCCAGACTCTCAAAGCCTTTATCATAACATCTAAATTGTTACTATAAATGCCAGGAGACAACAAACTAATTTGACGACGGGATTGTTTCATTTCCAATATTAAAAGATTTTTGGTTTACATGAGTGATTGTGTCGATAATGAAACACCAGATTATGTTGAAAAATCAAGCAAATTCAAGCATATTCCTAACCTTAAAAACATAACTGTTAAAATTAAGCAATTTCCAAACTTTCAAGACTTTGTACAAACCCTGAAACTAAAGTACAAATACAAAACGTTTTTTTCTTTTTGTGGTTATTTCTGCGAAGCAGCCGTTGAAACTCTTTAAACTGACTGTGCAATATCCACTCGTAACATTCCCTGCTCTCGTGAAAATACGAGCTTTGCTTATCGGTTAATGGGTCATGTCACGTTGACCCAAATACTGACCACTGAAGGTTATGTCTGCTGCCAGTCCACATGTATACTGTATCATACAAGCAGAGTAGGGATCTGTGAAACAACTTCACCTACTTCCAAGGTGCATGGAGAAGGGGAAAAGTATGAAGAAGTCAAAACTCCAGCACACACAACAACTTCACTGTCAGACTAAAGCAGAAAAGCAGAAACGTGTTGGTCTGACAGCGAGCGAGCTCCTTCCCATCGGGAGCTATGTGGGGTTCAGTGTCTTCTTGCCTAAGGACACTTTGACATCGAGGGAGAAGCTGGGGATCGAACGGTCAACGCTGTGATTAGTGGACAACCTGCTCTACTTTCCCATTGGGAACAATGGAGGCGGCAGCAGCGAGGTTAACCACTCGCTGTGTGAAAGCACCTTAACAGAGCATTTCCCTCCTTTCATTCAAAGCTCAGCCATGATTCTCCTGTGCAGTGTCCCAGTTGACACTTCATTATTATAGAATCTGCTGCAGTGTATAGCTCCATACTGTAGCCATAAGCAGTGCTGTGTGTGTGTGTGTGTGTGTGTGTGTGTGTGTGTGTGTGTGTGTGTGTGTGTGTGTCTTGAGGATTGTGTTCTTACCACTTGCAGAATGGTGGGGTTGCAACCAATAATGAAGGGCAAACTACGGAAGCCCTTGATGCGATGGGCGATTCGTACAGGTAGCTCCTTGTGTAGGTACTTTGCACTGCTCTGAGATCGATCACACACACACACAGAAAAAGCAAGTGAGTGAAGAGTCACAGTGATCAAAGAGCTTTTTAAACATACACTTCTCTCAATGTGGCTAAAATATTTACCAAGACGTGGTGTCCATCAGGAGACTTCCCAGAATACAGCAGAGTCGCAAGGGTCAGTCGCACTGAGGCCTGGGTAGACATTAACACGTAGTCACATACACATTCACAGTCAGAACTACAGGTCAACAACTTCATTACAAAAGAAACAGCTGTAAAACTCTGAAAAACATTTCCTGAGCAACACACATTCAGAAATAACAAGGGCTGGGTATTGCGTTACATTTTTCAACACTAGTGCTTCTACCATACCTGAGTTTCGGTATTGATACCAGAAACTTTACTTTTAAAAATATAAATGTGTTTTTCTATACAAACCCTTTTTAGAATTCACAACAGAAGCCAAAGTTTTCAAATGTTATCTAAACACACTCAGCCGTACAAGAACATTACTTTGGCAAACTATCTGGTCAAAGAATAAGCAAGCAAGATTATAAATCTGACCAGACATTCGATGCCAACTTTCGATACGTGAGAGGCAGCTTTTGGTTTAAAAAAAAAAAAAAGTATTAAAAAGGTTTCATACCCAGCCCAACCAATTAAATCAGCTGATCATCGAATATTTCAGCCAATGTGTTTGGGGTCATTTAGTTACAGTATCAACTCTACCAACTCGAAAATGTCCCTTTCAAAACACATCATGGTCACAAGTCTTTAAAAACCAAATTCAACGAGACTGTTATTAAAAATGTTTAAGTTATAGATTCATGTCAAATAATCAATATCAGCTAATGTATCACTATCAGATGTTTTAACACTGAAATATTTATATTGTTATCAGCAATGACTGAATTAAACCACTAGGCCAAATATATATCTAAAAACCACTAAGTGTTGTATACAAATATATTTGTGTGTGCAGGGAGTGACTAATGCTCATGTATTATGGGAGGGAAAGCTGTGGTGCGTCTCCACACAGCAGCTAGTGAATCACTGTGCGGTGACTGGATTTCAGGGCACTGATTAGGTCACTGTATCCAACAAACAGTTACACCTACGAGACAACGATGTGCAACGTGATTCCAAGGCAGCCCATGATTATCACACCAACACAATCTCCCCAGAGTTAAAAAGTCTCAAAAACAAACTGTACTAAGTGTTAAAAATGTGTAGCTGTTGGCAGATCTTAAACTAAAGCTGCAGGCAACAACGTCAATAATGACAGGGCTTATTTAGGTAAGCTAAGGTAGCATTGGTACTGTTGTCAATGCTTGGTAAGACCCCGTTTACACCTTTGCATTAACAAGCAATCTGGATAAGTAAAAATGCATGTTAATGAAAGGTGTAAATACATGCAAACGCATTGGGATTGGATCTCATGTTAATACTCATCTCATGTAAATGGAGCCTAAGTGGCACAACTCAGTCAAACAGCTGTTAGTTTTAAAAGCCGTTGCTGTGCGTGTGTTCACCCTGCTGTGACACCGAAAATGTTTCCACTCACTGTACAAGTGCACAATGTACAGGTGGAAGATTTGACATGTCTGTGGCTCTAGAGAAAAGGTCACCAAACATATTCATTCTCACAGGGTCATGGACATCCACAGCAAGGTCACTGCATCTAGTTTTCCTTTTTACCCCTTTAAAATCATCTTGTGATCCCCCTCGCCCTCCCCGAGCCCCAGGCTGGGGACCACTGCACCGGGTTAATGTGTTCATGGCAAGACAAAAACTCCAGCCGACTACAATCAGCCAGATTTGTGGTTTTGGAGATCAGTGGCTGCACACACACCTGGATTAGCAGTCACACTCTGCAGTAGCTCCAGGCTGAGGACTTTCCTGGAACATTTTGTTTAGTTTGCCGCCCAGCCCTTTTCTCTATATTGGCTTTTAGCCAATTCCACTGTACATAACAACACGATCTTTCATTTGTAGCTGACCATGTTGGTTTAGTCTGCAGGACCTCCAGTCTGCAGTTAGGCCAATGGGAAAAGAGCCATTCATGTCTGACAACATATTTCCTTGAATACGATACAAGTGCTGGTGCATTTGTATTGATTCGACCTTCAGTTAATAATGCTGTGTGTTTGCTTTGCCCTTTATTAGAGCTGGAAGAAGAATATGACGGATATAGCCAGTTTGTTTGTTCAGCCCAGGGATCAATACACGTTTAGACCGTTTCTTAAATAAACCCGTTAGAGGCTGGCAGAGCAGCCGGGTCGTAAGCGAACTTCCCGCGAATCTGGTCCACCCCCATCGCTGAAACTTTGTTATAGTTGTTATAGTTCAAATAACAGCTTTTCTTGGACGGTCAACAAACCACTGGGCAGGATTAGCAACAGCTAAGCTAAATGTTTCTCGTGAAAAACCGTGACGCTGCGTTCAAAATCCTCGGGAGAAAATCGGTCAAGTAGCGGTTACAGTCAAAGTGAAGTTAAACATGTATTCTAATCGTACGCGTAGTCGCCACCCTAAACACTGTAATGTCATAAAAACAAAAACAAAAAGCAGCTGCTTGTGTTCTAACCCGATATGCGTTATGTCTTCCATTTTGTTTATTTGAAATAAAGAAATAATTTCGTAAATTATCCACAGGTATTTCCTTGTTGGCGACAGCTTTCTCCAAGCTGGACAGAGAAGTCGAGGTCCGTCCCTTATCTCGAGTCCCGAGCAGTAACTCGGACTAACTCAGCTGGCTAGCTTTGAACGCTAACGTGGAGAGCGTCGTATTCACCGTCTTTTCAGCGTCCGTAAACGCAGCACAGAGCATGCTAACAGCTAGCGTTGCTCTCCCGCTACATCTAGCTGACGCCCTCGTTGCCGCCGTTTAACCGGCAAAAAGCCACGCTCTTACCTTTTCTGCGGAAACGTCAATCGCGGACTGGTTGTAAAACGACGTGACAGTCTTCGACCGCTCTCTCGCCATCTCCGAGAACCCCTGCATCGAGGACGTGGACCGGAATCTGCGGCTCCCCGTGCTTGACATCGGCAGTGCCGCTTTGGCGAGGGGGGCCGGCAAGAAGCCGCCGAGCCTCGGCCCGGCCCTGCAGGTAGCGCCGCTCAGCATCTCCACCACCCTACCCGCCGGTCCCGGACGCATTCGGAGACGAGCTGCGTGCGTGTGAACGGGGCTCTCCTGTTCCCGTACGAGCACTAAGTTCGAGGGTTGCTACGAGGCCATCGGGGTCCGCGTCCTAATGGTGCACGCCGCACAAAGGCGCGTATCTGAGCACAGCAGAGCCGGGATACGGAGAGGGCTTTGTGCGCAGTGGCCAGTAGGGGAGAGAGCCGGGGCGAGGACGTGACAGCTAAACCAATCAGTCAGCCAGAGGCGGAGCGGGACCGCGCCGACACCCCCCTACACACACACACACGCACACGCACACACATTGCTGAGAGACTAAAGAGCCGTATGTGAATCCGTGCCCGTGGATTTGTAAACGGTGCCCACCGTTTTGCACTCCCTGCGCACGGATTTGCAAACCGAGAATACAGATTTCCACATTGTTGTTGTTGTTGTTGTTGTTGTTGTGACCCCAGGGCTGCTCCGGTACTCCTGCGAGGAGCAGCAGGAGAGCTCGGCAAACACAGGGTCGACACATTTCAACATGCAGTTTGTTTGCAGGTACACGTGCATGTTTAAAAATCACGTATTTGGTTCGTTGTATTTACAGATTTTATACATATAAATAAAACTCTCAGCAACTCTCATGTAGCAGGCACAAACAGATTAGTCATACAAACAACACACATCAGCAGCAATAACCCCTTCTCCAGCCCTCTGTCCATTCTATGTCAAGTTCCCATTAAATACATTTCTGTTTATCCAACAACAACAAAATAAAACATTTTGTGAGCAGGTAAGAACATGCGCCCTAGGTATGTTTTCAATATAAACAAACAGAAGACATTAGTTTGTGACGCTTTTGTGTACACGGATGACTGTATCAAGACACATCATCATCTGCTCAGTATAAAAGCAGGTACAAGTGTGGCCAATGACTTACAAGATCCTAATTTTAAATTTTACACTGAGCAGGCATCTGAGTTTATCTGTGAGCTAATAGCCTACAGTTTTGATAATTTGATAATCGTTGTTTTACATTCATTATTTATCAGTTATGAATGGCTTGTGTAGTCCAAAACTAGATTTTTGACTTGGACCTGGTGGTTTTTCAACCCAGTCTCCAATGTCCTCACATGACTCTATAGGGAGCTGGAGATTGTAAGGGCAAAATTTCCTATTACCAGATATGTATTCAAGTAATAACCTGTTTTCTTTATCCAGCACTCTGTGTACTTTGATATTTTCTCTCTTGGGTCTCTTTTGACGTAAAGTACATCGGTATCCTGTTTTGGTTTGGTTTCTGAAGGACAACTTGTTTGCTCCAGGGGCGCTGATAGGAGAACAGTCTGCCCTGTGTACTGATACTTGGATATGACTCGTTAGCTCGAGACAGAGATGATGTAGGCCAGAGTTCCTTCTGATACCCTTCAGGGGAAGCTCTCTGTATGTTATGTAAGATTATAAATATGTGACTGTATCTGCACCTCGGGGTCAGATTCCTCATACACTCCTCTGTGTGTGAGCTCTGGACTTTCAGCTGAAATTGATGGACTCTGTGTGCGCTCGCTCTCTCTTTCTGTTTACTCTTTATTCTGTTTACCTTTTATTCATTTGCTTAATTAAATAAACAAAAGACAACTGTTTGTTGTATCATCATTTTATTTCTTCACTTCTCCACAAGGATATACCAAATTTCCTCCACAGAGATAAACAAGCCTTGCAGAACACGAGAGTCGCACAAAACACCTGAAGGGAAAATACACACGACAGAATTTATAATCAGGGTTCATGCAGTTTTTTAAGAGCAAAATTCAAGCACTTTCAAGGTACCTAAACCAAAAATTTCCAGACTCTCAAAGCCTTTATCATCACTTCGAAATTGTTACTATGAATTCCAGGAGACAACAAACAAATAAGACGACGGGATCGTTTCATTTCAATTATTAAAAGATGTTTGGTTTACATGAGTGATTGTGTCGATGATGAAACACAAGATTATGTTGAAAATCAAGCATTTTTCAAGGAGCATATTCGAATTCAAGCATATTCCTAACCTTGAAAACAGTTAAAATTAAGCATTTTCCAAACTTTCAAGACTTTGTACAAACCCTGTAAATACTTTTGCAAGATTGTGTACAAGTACTGTATATTCTAATTCAAGCAATGATTAAATATTAAGCATTTTCCAAAACTTTGTATGAACCTTGTATAATGATCTACTCCAATTATTTTTGCCCACTTAAATTGATATCTTCAAACATCTTTACCTGTAATGCCTGCTGCTCAGAATTCACTCTTTTTCTTGGGATTAAAAATAAATGTCATGCTAACTGGTCCCGGCCTTTAATAATTTATTAGAGCTCCAGAGGTATCCTATC
Source organism: Macquaria australasica (assembly GCA_005408345.1). Lineage (NCBI taxonomy): Eukaryota > Metazoa > Chordata > Actinopteri > Centrarchiformes > Percichthyidae > Macquaria > Macquaria australasica. The sequence goes on along the minus strand of SEMN01000525.1, from coordinate 152,458 downwards.
CTTACTCAGAAGTCGCCAGCAGATGGTTGTCTTACACACAGAGGTGAGAGACACTTTGACACGACATGGCGTTAATGAAACAATACAGTCTGCTCCAATAATCACAGCAAGACAAAGAAAAATCTTTAAGTTCATGATATGAAATAACTTGACATCTCTCCGTCTACCTAAATTATAAAAAAAAGCACAATTATATTTTCAACAATCAAACTTACTCTAAATATATTAACTGTCCAAAGGAATGTGATTGAAAATTATAAATGGCTTTTATCCTACTCCAGAATATACTACACATAATACTATCTTTGGTAAATATATCACATAACCTTTTCTTCTTGGATGCTCCAGTATTAAGCATAAACGTAATGTTTGATACAATGAGCAGCTTTAGGAGGGAATAATCACAAAATGTGATTCATAAAACCCAAAACAGCCGAGGCATCCTGGTAGATACATACTGTATGTCTCCAGTTTGATTCTGCCAGGGACCTTGTAAACTGAAAAATAAAGTCTGGTCCATTAACAGTACAGGTGACATTTTAAATAAATGTCACCTGTATTTTAGTCAGTCCTTTCATCCCACAACTTCATACACAGAAGAATGAAATAAGTAAAGAAAAATGTAGTAATTTGTTTTATTAAAATCAAGATGTTTGTACAACTTCACAAGTGAAATCATGGTGGGTTGCACACAAACAGATACAGTACAACTACTGTAGGATTACACAGTAGGAAGGAACATGCTGTACTACAGTCATTTTCTCAGCAGTCAGTTGCCAGGTTGCATTTCCACTCTGCCTCTTTACTCGTCACAGCAGTATTGACCTTTGAGTGGGGGGTGTTTGCATCCAATAATCTTATCAGAACATTACACAGTTGCATTAAACAGCAAGGTCCAAAGACTGGCCTTAAAATAGCAGACAAGGTTCATTCACGTACGATTATTCACATCAACTATGTACATTTGAGTCTATTTGTAAGACCACTGACTTTATGAACATTTGTTGGTAAAACCTGCATTCATTCTTTTTTTGTTGCCACTCGGGGGCAGCACAAAAAGCTGTCAACACAATCCTGACATTACGCATTACCTTATAAAAGGCTTTATGACAAACATTATTTGGAGTTGTTTCTGGACACCTGACAAATATTAATCTGCAGCTTTTCACTACAGTTGAGTAGAAGTTAATTTAAAAAGCAAGCACACAACTAAAATCATACCCGAGCCATGAGATTAAACTGTGCCAAGGACTCAATTAAAACCAGACTAATGGGACTATGAAACAAGATCTAAAATGAAATGCCTGAGGCCAATCCCTGCATTTTCAGCCAATGTTGCATTTTTGTAATATGTAGACTTAAATTTAGTTGTTAGGGTCTGTTGCAAGTGTTTGCACGTTCTTTTTTATGACCAATTTCCAGTAAGTTATTCAATTGAATAATTTACCTTAACATTTGTGAAATTGACATTTTTATATGCTGTATCTGTTAAGATGCATAGCTACATACTTTAACAAAGAATTGCGCGTCACATAGCAACAATTGACAGTTCTCTTCCTCTGGCTACGCTACTATTCCCAACAGCAGCAACTTTAAGTTTATCAGTATAAAATTCTGCAAATTAAAGAGTTTCATTTTTATGGCATACATTTTCATGTATAAAATATGAAGAAAACGTATTGTATTCCTTCGATCTGTCTGGCTGTTACTTGCTCTGACAGATATCACTGCCACATGAACATAAAAGTCACTTTCCCCAAACAAATTAGGAGACAGTCGGTCTCTGTTAACAGAGTGGCATGTTGGTGTTATCAGAAACAACCTGTATGGATGTTTACTCTGATGTTTTAAACAAGGTTATCTTCCATCATGTTTTCAACACTTCATTTGACGTTTTACCTCACAAATACCAACATTTGGTAAACTCTCAGCTGGTTTTTCCCAGTACAAAAAACAAAACAAAACTAATGATTTGTGTCACAACTCTTCCAAGATTCATGAGTCGCAGTCTCATGTCAGCCCGTGTTGCTCAGGAGGACTCTTCTCTCTTCCACACCATCACCATATTCTTATCACTGAGGGCCACCAGAAAGTGGAGCTCAGGGTCCATTGCTACACTGTTGATAGAGGGGCCCTCTATCTGGCCGAGGCCCTTCTTTACCGGGGCCGGCCACTCCAACACCTGGCAAAAGCAAAGAACACGTTAGCGGCTGAGTGGTGAGCAAAGCAAAACATATACGAGGAGGAGTTTCATTGGATGGCTCTCCATCTAAATATTTATGATGTGCTGCGAATGGAAAGGATTAACATGCTAATCATCTGTGGGTAAATTATCTTGATTTCATCTTCAGGGTGAAAGAATGAAATAAACTAATCAAATTTTGAGAGGCTTTTTTCATTGATCTAATCATTGATTTACTACTCATTTAAAAAAAAAAAAAAAAAAAGATACACTATTGTAAGTACAGTAATTAAACCAGAAAGTTGGTCTGTAAAGTGTAACAGATACAACAGAGTTTCTGTAGTAATTTTACTGTTTGCCGTTCCAAATGCCTTCCAAGTAATTTGGCTGCCCTGGGGGTTTGTTTACAAGCGGTCTGTGTATAGAAAAAACATTCAAACCTAGGTGTCCTTCTAAAATATGTTATGAAAAAGTTGTAAAGTAAATGGACATTTAGAAGAGATGGCATACCTCAGTGGGCAGTATGGGTTTCCCAGTGTGGAAACTGTTTTTGTGCAGGTTGGTAACGTGGTATGTCCATAGCCTGCCTTTGTCGTCACCACACACTATGTAGGCTTGGCCTAAAGAGAGGAATGAACACACACACCCACACACACACACACACACACACAGTGAGTGTAACGTCAACCTGAGTTCAGACAGGCTTTGTTCTCCATTAATCAAACACAAAGTTTAGGAAATACAGCATATACTGGTAAGCATAAACTGGAAAGCAGCTTGAAGAGCACTCTGAGTCTCTCTGCTGACATTTGAAGGCAACGTTACACTGGAGAGAACAGTGAACCAAAATGAATTTACACACAATGGCCAGTGTTCCATAATAGGTTTATCTGGGCCATAACTCAAACCAAAGTAAAGAGGTGATTTAAAATTGAACTACATATAATGCAACAAACGATTCGTCCATACTTTTTCAGACCATTCACGCACCATTTACTCTTGACAGATTTCAAATTAATTAATTTACCCATACCCAAAGTTACAGTATATTCATCAAATGTAAAAGAAAATGTATTAATTGAAGTGTGAACATTCACAAACAAACAAATGAAAAAACAATGCTGTTGACTTGGACTTACCAGGACACGTGTTGAGAGCCAGGTAGGGGATCTCTGTGCTGGCCCACTGCAGCTCAGCCAGAACCACGGCACACACCGACCTGCTCTTCTTGTCAGGCCGCTGAGCCTTGGTCCTGCTCCAGCTCCACAAGTAAATGGAACCATGCATGTAGTTCTTGGAGGCTAGAGGACCATAATGACCCGCAAGTACAAAAGAAGAGAAAAATGGAGAACATTTAAGCAAAATTAGGGACATGACTCTGAAATGAAGAACACACAGCTGATAAAATTGTCTTAATTCTGTCTGATTAGACCTAAAGTTCCAAAACTACAACATGGAGATTTAAGCACCTGTTCAGACCAAAAGCCTGAAAAGCTGGCAGTTAGTTGCTATGGAAACGATACACCGTTGCAAATCTTTGGTCTGAACTGGCCTTAAAGAGCCTGAAGTTGTTTTAAAGCTGGTTTATAAGTTACCAAATAAATGGTTACACTAATACACTAATGTACGGACAGACATGTGGTCCATTGGGAGTCATGGCCTTACTAGACAGGGACTAACAAGAAACGTAACTATAGCGCCATCAAGTGGCCCACTAATGTAATAAATTAGTGAGGACATATACTGAGGATATACACATGTGTAAAACAGGCTCACTTGTGTGCTCAGTTTCACACAGGATTATTGCTGAATTAGACACTACCTAGTCCTCTCATATCTGCCTCTGACTTGACAAAATTTCATGCCAGGCAATGCAATAATTTCTGAGATATTTCAGTTTGGACCAAAGTGGTGGAGCGACCGCCAGACTGACTTTTCCGTCCCTACAGCTGCACTGCTGCCATGGCTAAAAATCCTGTTTACATTACTGTAGACTGTAATATACTATAGGAGCCTCACTTACCCACTATGTCATCCGTAAGAAAACTCAGGCCATCAATGGTGTGGTAGTCATGGTCTTTGTCTTCCTTCTTATATATGGGGAAAGTTATCTCCATTTCCTTAGACCTACTGTGAAAAAAGAAAAAACATACTGTATGCTACAGACTGGTTCACGTGTGTGACTTTATACAACATGCACACGCACTGTGGATGCACTCACTTCTTTGTGGTGGTGTTGGTGCCAAGTTGTGTGTTGTAGCAGTGCAGGCCGTCCTCACAGGCAGTCAGTAGGTGTGAGCTGGGGGAGGTGGGGGGGAGGCAGATGTGCAGAGGGGTGGCACTGATCTCTAACACCAGCAGCTGACTGCGAGGGACAAACAGGCCAGAATAAATACTCAACATCACAGCCTGAACCTCTGCCCTACTCTGCTGGACCCATTACATCACACACAATACATGCAAATGTTCAGCTGAGATTTATTCAGACTTTAAGAATTTGAATTCTAGCAGAGGACTCAAAGTTTGCTGATACACTGAATATCAATTACCAGTAACTGCCTATAAAATGATACACAAGATGTGTAGATTTTTTCCGACAACAGAGAATGCAGCCCAAAAAGTAAAACTGCAACGATTAGTCGATCAAAAGAAATGTAACTGCCAACTACTTTGATAATCCATTAATTGTTTCAGTCATTTTTCAAGCAAAAATGTCAAACATTTGCTGGTTCCAGCTTCTTAAATGTGAGTATTAGCTGCTTTTCTTTGGGTTTTGGACTCTTGGTCGGACAAAAGAAGCAATTTGAAGACGTCACTTTGGGCTCTGGGAAATTGTGATGAGCATTTTTCACATTTTCTAGACTAAACGATTAAAAACGGGAAAATAATCAGCAGATAATCGATAATGAAAATAATCATTAGTTGCAGGCCTACTAAAACTGTACGTCATATGACGAGTGTCATGGCTTCAGAAGTTAAAAGGGCAATTCATTTGAAGCTGAAAATAAAACTTTTATTGGCCCGTTGTTAGTGCAAGCTAAACAAACAATAAATAAACCAAACTGTTAAAATTATAAATTTTAAAAAAAAGGGACAGTCCTCACATTTCTGATTTGTAGAGAGGTATAAAAGTGACTTGATCAAACAGAAATACTCACACAACTTTGAAGTTGTACTGGCTGTCCACTCCACCGATGTCCCACATCACTATCTTGTTATCGTATGATCCCGCTGCAAGAGAACAGGTGAACCGGTGAGACCACATACTGAAGTGAATCAGATTTTTTTTTAAATGTTGATTTTAGAAAGATTGTATTGAGCACAGTAAAGTTCCATTCAAGAACACGTCCTCAAAAAACCCTTTTGTCAGAGTTTCATCTAAAATTCTCAACGGGTGAGGACGTGGTTATCGTACAGCAGTACCAGACTGGTACAAAAAGGAAGACAAAAAAATATGATGAGCTTCAACACAGACTCTGTTGGCTAAATAGTGTATCCAGTTGTTGATTTTATCGCTGTGAGGAGCGGGGGTTCACCTCCTCTCCAATATATGAAATATTAAAATATATAATATTATAATAATTGTAATTTACCAAATTTGGTGAGTGCAATGGGATTATTACTGATGGAAACAATGGCCAAAACTATGAAAAAAAGTTGTAATTAAGCGGAATTATCCTTGAATCTGTCTGATGTTGGACCTCTGCAACAATCAGAACTCACAATGTTGGTTGTTTATCTGTAAGAAGTGACCATGACTCACTGAAGAGGAAGTTTCCCTTCTGGTGGTTGAAGCGGAGGATAGACAGCGCCTTGCGGCTGGCGCGGAACTCCCCGTAGGCCACGTTGTTTCTGGGGTGGATCAGTTTGACCAATCCTCTCTTCCCACCAGCGGCTAGGATGCTGCAGTGTTGAGCCGCGGTCCCGCCTCCCCTGGACATCAACACCGTGGACCAGGCCAGGGAGAAGAACTCCTGTTGTGAGCAACGACAGATACAAACAACATCAGACAAACAACTCAAGCTTACATTAACATACAAATAACTCAGCGGCATTAGGTCACTAATGCTGCACCATCACCGTTTTATCACGCCTGCCACAAAATCAATACTGACAAATGCAATATGAAATCTTAAATTTATATATGAAGTGTGCTAATGTCTGCAAAATTTATGCTAGCTGCTGTCAGCACAAGACCAGCTAAAGTACGAGAACATGAGCAAAGGCAAAAATCTAGCAGATGTTTCCTTGTAATTAAGAATTTTGTAATGTTGAGATTATGTAATTGTTTTGTCCTTCCTTCCTCGCTGGTGAACATGAGGTGTCTTCATAGTGACAGCAATCAGCATTGGAAGGATGGAAAAGGATGAAAAATACAATTAACTTTAAAAATGTCGAGTTTTTCTGTGCGTGCAAATGCAGAAGTCTGCCCACTGTTATTGTGGACTTAGAAAATGAATGGAGCAAACCTCGCCAGGAACTTTGTACTTCTTCATCACCATCCCCGTTTCACAGTCAATCACACAGAGAGAGTCTCCACCACAGGTAGCAACCAATCGGCTTCCTCCACCAGCGCCTGTTAAAACAAGAACAGAGACTGAGTTTATTTCTATGTTTCTCTATTGAACACGGTTATAGGAAAGCTTTTAAAATCCATTCACAAATGAATATCCTTTCATTTTGATAATCTTAGCCTCTGAGGGAACTGTTTTTCTAAATGCGTTGAACAGTACCAGTGGAATCTGGCAGCGGCTGGAAAGCACAGGCCCACAGCTGGGTAGAGAAGTCCTCCGAGCTGTCCTGTTTACTGTGGCACTGCAGGACATGGAGAGGCTTCAGATGCACCGGCTGCTGGAGGAGGGAAACATGGACAAAGAGGAAGATGGAGAGGACAAGATAGCAGAGTGGTGGGAAAGAAGGGACTTTAATGACATGACATTCTGGGTATTCAATGTTGCTGTGCAGATATAAAGCTGACGTACAGCCAATTTCACCATTCTAACAGGTCACAGCTACACTAGTGACTCTACATCAGCATGCTAACATGCTCAATGAAAAGTTAAGGGATCACCAGAGTTTTTACAATCCATCCTGAGGGGGACATGAATCTCTCCAACAAATTTTATGGCAATCCATCCAATAGTTAAATATTTCAGTCTGAGCACAAATGGTGGAGCGAGTAACTGATATTGCCATTCTGTATCCCAAAGCATGGCTAAAAAAATACACTTTTTAACAATTGTTAATTTTGGATCGTTCATAAAAAATATTAGGAGAAGTTTGATGAGAATCTTGCCAGTAGCTGTTGAGATATCTGGGGTTGCGCTGGGCCACTGTGGACCAGATTTAACACCATACAGACGTAACCCTTTGCAGATACCTCGCAGCCTTTTTGCAAAGTATTATTTAAAAACAGAACGCTTAATTTTGTGGTCCCACAGTCTTTAATGACGTCAGGAATAACATAGGGTTGAATATTTAATAATTTACATTACCTGTGTCTTGCTGCAGCTCTTTATTGTGGGCAGCATGTCAGCAGCTCTCTGCAGCTCTGTGGCTTTAGAATCTTTTTTGCTGACATCTTCCTTCCGTTTAATCTGAGCTCCATCCTCTTTGGTTTGTAGCACTTTAGACCCTCTCCTGGGTGTCTCTGCCCTCATCTGTCCTCTGGTGGGGGTAGAGGGAGGCTGACCTGTCTTGCGGGGGCTCATCCTGTTGGTGTTGGTCTGGGTTAGTGTCTGAGGTTTGAGGCGGAGGCTGGATTTGTGAGGACTGTCTTCAACTGAGGAGGCTGGGAGATCTGTGCGCAGCTTTTTGCGAGGCGTCAGCCTTATGCTGGTGTCCATTACTAATACTGATGCAGATTGTTTCCTCTTGGTAGGCGTTGAGACATCCTGAAAAAAAGCAAACACACGGTGTGAGCTTTCATTTACACAACACCCTGAATTTCCTTTATGACCCCTAGACCACATTACCCACCACTAATATACTTTAAATACAATAAACATGGACATACCCAAAACCATTACATTATTAAAAGTGATGCTGGGTCAAAAACAGTGATTTACATTTAGCCCACTTCATTGGAGATGAGACCAAAACTCCTGATAAGATCCACACTGAACTCAAGTTACAGGCTGATAAGTTCCTGTAGTATGAAGTGTGTAGTGCGGCCACATTACACCAGTTCTTATCATGCAACACAGACCTGGAATAAGTGATATTAGACAAGCCCAGACGCTGACCACTTTTAAGTCAAAACTTTCCTATTTTACACTGCCTACTCCACCCTGTAAAGTCTAAAAACATATCTTCTTAACTTATCTTTTAAATAGCCTTCATTTTTATATTATTATTTTTTATTTTATTGTTTTTAATTTAATTGTGCTTCTAAATGTGGGAGTATTTTCTGTGTTCTTCTACTGTATTTTTGCACTTTTATATTGTAAATCTTTTTACCTTGTTGTATTTTATTACCCTGTAAAGCACATTGAAGTGCCCTGGTGTATGAAATGTGCTATACAAATAAAGTTGCATTGCCTAGTGGAAAAGGCCTATGCTTAACATGTAGAGATTGTCTCAGGTTCTGCTTTTGGTTCCACTGTTGTCCGTCCTACAACTGCACGTCATGAAAATGACAAAGTTTGTCCCAGTGTCACCTTATTAATGGCGTAAATCCAAACAGTCTGAACTGAAAAACACAATGGAAACGCAAGGCAGAACCTACTTCAGGTTGTGGGAAGCTCAAGGTTACGGGTCATTAAGTCCCCGTAGTGGAAAAGACCTAGCTGAGACCCAACAGTGTGGAGGGAGCCCATTACTTTCTAAAGTCACTGTTTGGTTTCAGAATCACAGTGACTACCCGGCCAAAGTTGGTATAGACAGCATGTTAAAGCAGGTCATCCTTCAAAATCTTACACAGTCCTCTTTAGTGTCAGAGGAGTCCCTGCTCTCTGGTTCTTCCTTTGGTTCTGTCAGAGAGCATAGATACTCCTTAGCCATAATCTCCACCTAAGAACCAAAAGAAACAGTTACTAAAAATGTCAACACAAAAAAATTGGGGGTCAGAATTTCTCCAACATCCTGAACTTACCCTCCATTTTGTGAAGTCACTGACTGAACTGGGCCCAAATTTAACCTGCTGGCGGGCAGTGCTGACAAAGTTTGTCTCCAAGGTGGACATCTTCTGTGGTGTGATGGGATCCGGGAGATGGAAGCTCTTCTCCCAAACTGCAATTATCTAAAATAACCAAAGACAGTTTGTACACAGACAACAGCATTAAAATAAAATGATGCTGCACTGCCACGTCTGCAGCAGAAATATTTCACATTCAAACACTACAGAGACACTGTAACCATTGTAAGCCTATGACTCGTCTTAGTATAGAGTATAATACTGGATCACTGACAACAGGCTTAATATAATAAAATATGACCAAATAAGCAATCCGTTTCATACCCGGGTCCTCAGGTTCTCACTGTAGACAAAGCGTAAGTGGTTGGCAGTAGTAGTGACATCTTTACCGTTGTAGATCCTCAGGTTGGGCAACAACACCATCAGCTTGTAATTATCACTCACCTGAGGAAGAAAAGCAACATTACAATCAAGCCTAAGACCCAGTGAGGTGTCATTTTATTTTGAAAGGACTCCTGAAAAATAAATACTAAAAAAAAAAAAAAGGTACGGTCACATTACATTTCCATCTTACAAAAATTGCCCCTTTCTCGGCCCCAGAAAAAGGACGTGATGTCACATGTCAAAAGGGCGGGGAAGACCCTGAACAGTCTATCACAGAGCTGACTTAATAAGACAACCATTCACACCCACATTCACAGCAACAGGCAATTTAGAGTCCAGTTCACATAATCTGCATGTCTGTGGGAGGAAACCCACACAGACACAGCGAGAACATGCAAACTCCACACATAAAACTGTGGACTATAAGAAAACACAAAGCCCCTAGCCATGTCCTCACAGTGATATAAAGATTGTCCTCCATCTTGAGCTCTTCCAGACTGCTTAGAGACTTCAGAGTGGTAACGTCCTCCATCTGGTTGTCGCTGAGGTCCAGGTAGCGAAGCGCGGGCAGCTGCAGGTTCTTGGGGAACTCCTGCAGTCTGTTCCCAGACAGATCCCACCGCTCCAGGGACTGGAGGCGGGACAGCAGCCTGACTGGCAGGTCCTGAAGCTTCAGCGCCAGTCTAGATAGACTGAAGAGCAGAAAGCCTCGAGTCAGTGTTTCCACAGGGTAGGATATCAAACTAAACGTGTAGTTATTTGATGACCTCTGCAACATCCCTTCTCAGCATAAATTTACTTTAAAACTGGAGTCAACACTGGGGTTCCTCAATCACATACGCAAACAAAAACACACAAAAATGTATCAATATTTCCATTAATTTTATTTTAAGCTTTAAACGGTATTAAATGGGTGTCATGTCTACTTAATTAGGTCAGCGTTACACTGATACCAGTCCAGTATATCTGATTAGTGCATGAATAAGAATTTCTGCGTAGTGAAGTCTTCAAAATTCAAATCAGGTGCTTCTTGCTGCACTTAGGGGTCACCAATATACCAAATACTGTACAGTGCAACTTTAACTACAGCGTGTCGTGATTTGTCACCTACAAAACAAACACAATCATAAGGAGAATAAAACCATGCTTACTTCAGCGTCTTGATTTGCTCCAGTTTGTTGGTTTTTGGAGAGCCTTTCTCCAGTAAAAGTTTCTCAGTTATTTTCTCCATTGATTATCTGTAAAAAGGACCACAATTCAAAAATTAAGATACCAGAGAATCAACTGTAGAGCAAGGATGAAGTATTAAAAAGTTAATTGTTTAAGTGCCCTCTTATGTTGAAAGATTCAAGTTTGTTGCACCTCTAAGTGTCTGTAACACCAGGGTGTACTAACCACACCCCGAGTAGTCCTCTACATCTCTGCAGCAAGGTGAGAACTTAATTGAAAGTCCGCAAAAACGTGGTTCTCGTAAGTTGTTCTTTAATTGTAGCAGTAATAAAAAGGTACCCTGTGAAGTTCTTCACCACCGGTAGCAATGTTTTGATGAGCAAGTCCTTTTTTTGTTTGTATCTCGTGCTCTGCTAGTACACACACAAGAAACAAGTGTATGCACACCAGTTTCACACAGTTCCACCGATAGCCAGTTGGTGGCAGTAACGTGCCAGTAAATGTAGTAATGCACCAGCAAAAGGCAGCGAAGAAGAAAAATGTTCCCTTGCAAACATGGATGTAAGTAGTGCAGATTTATAAATATTTATTAAAAACATTTGACTTTGCAGCTGTTTTATAAAGGATTAAAATGAATTCAACACAATTGTTAAGCGTCAAAAATACATACAATGTATTTTGGTGAATGTAAACATACAGAATGAAAACTCCTTTAATTGACGATGGGCAGTGGTTCCCAACCTTTTCTGTCTGACGTACCCCCACAGCCCCGTTAGAGGAGTTCAAGACCAACTCAATAGGTTCTAAATGTGCTCATTCCAATGAATTTCATACTTAATGTTATTATAGATCACACACCCGCACTGGTCACTTTACAATATTTACACTACCACTCGCCACTTTACCCCCTCACCAATTATTTACTCTTATTTGTATTATATTTTATTCTTATGTTTTTGGTATCATATTGTACTTATTTTTTATAGTCGTTACAGTTGTAGCTATGGCTTTTCTTACAGTATTTTATTTTTATTCTCATTTTTCGTATATACTGTAGTATGTTGTACTATGTTGCCCTCTTGTTTTTATATATAATCTATGTATTGTGCTGCAAGGGGCAAAACATAAGAATTTTACTGTTTTTGTGCTTGTATGAAAACATGTAAAAATAAAACTCTTGAATCTTAACATTATTAATTATACAGTAGTGGACAGCGTTATTTCCCATCAAGACACAGTGATCCTGGAGATGTTGAGGTTTAGGCCTGGTCTCTTTGTGTCAGTGGGTTCGGTACTGCCACCTCATGGAGAGGCCTTTGAATTCTCTGCTCGTTTGCTTACATGTGTGTTGTTGTTAAGGTGTTCCACTCAGGTTAGTGTTTCTGCCCGTTGTTGGAGGTAGTTTGTAGGTTAATGTGACAATAAATATACTTGAGATCGACCACACAACAATTTGTAATCCTTATTTGTGTGTTTACGATCCACCTAATCACAAAAAAAAAAAGTGGATAAAATCATAATTTCTATTTTTTTTTAATCAGCTGAGCTTCTCCAGTACTTTCACACATCCTGGCAACTGCAGACATAGACATATATGTATGTATGTATACACATATATATATATATATATATATATGTCTGCAGAGGGTTGATTTGTCTTAACAAAATAAAATGCAGCCTGGTTCTGCATGGTTACAGTAAAGTGTGACTGCTTTCCTTTGCACTGGCATGCGTGGCACATTGCATTGTCGTCGTCTCCTATTCCATCGTTTACTTACAAACAAATTCTCCTCACAGTTTTTAAGCTCACTGAATCTGTTCTGTGAATGAGATGTTTCCTGCAATGGAAACACGCGTCCGCTGTGAGCGCAACATTAGAAACGACACTCGCGAGTTTCAGCCGTAACTGCAGGCTCTGTACCTCGAACAACACCAGCTCTCCAGGTGCGCCGTCTCACCTTTAACGCACCTGTACCTACATCTGCGTCGACAAGCTCGAGGCCAGCTAGCCACGCTGGAAGCACCGGCTGCCATTTCTGCGTCTAGGCTAATAAGTTAACATTACAGCCAATAAACCTCTTATTCTTGAGGGTTTTTTTGTGCACATGCCAATCGTTTATCTCCCATAAGCAAAAACTAGGGTGAACGAATTTGTCAATATTAGTGGATAAAGTTACTTACCGAGAATCGAGCAGCTTCAGCGAACTCGGTACCTCTGCAGAAACCGAGCTTTCCCGGGGAAACTACGTACATCCGGTGGGCGTGGCTTAAATATGCACAACGGGGCTTTTGTTCCCTGAGCTGATCCTGCCAGGCAAAATGTATTCCCTGAGCTGATCCTGCCAGGTAAAATGTATTCCCTGAGCTGATCCTGCCAGGCAAAACTTGTTCCCTGAGCTGATCCTGCCAGGCAAAATGTATTCCCTGAGCTGATCCTGCCAGGCAAAATGTATTCCCTGAGCTGATCCTGCCAGGTAAAATGTTTACCCCACCCCCAGTAGGGAAAATAGCCCAAATAACAGATGGTTGGCCAATTAAAAAGAATTTAATTTCTAATTTCTAAGACAGTAGTACAACATTTGGGGTTTCATGCAGAAGAAATGATTACAAGAGCATTGTAAAAAAAATATCTAAAGTATATGTACCTGAATGTAGATATTCAAAGATTACTTTAACGTTTTCAGATACAGAAAATCATTAAAGATTTCTAAGAAAACTCAAGTGTATAAATGCCATAAAATTGTGTAAACAGATTTGTCCCTATACTATAATATACCCTATACTATAATAAACTATATTATTTTATCTATTTATTCTTTTTTCTTCTTCTTGTATGTTCTGTAGGTTACTGCTGCCATGGATTCATATGTTTATGCCAGTGGTGGAAGAAGTATTCAGATCTTTTAATTAAGTACAAATAGGAATACAGTGTAAAAAAATACTCTGTAAGTAAAAGTCACGCATTCCAAATTTTACTTAAGTAAAACGGCACAAGTATTAGTATCATATCAAAAGTACAAAGTACTTGAGTAAATGTCCTTAGTTACATTCCACCACTGGTTTATACAGATGAGATACTTGAATGCTGGTGTTGAAATGTTTGTTGGTTAATAAAAATACTAGTTTTCTAGTAGAAAAAGGGTTGTTTTTTTTTAAATAAAACAAAAACCTCTAAAACCTAAATACCGCTCATCACAGTTGGTGGTGAACGGGACCACGCGTGTCGTTAGGTGGCGCTGTTCGTCTGTTTTAACAGGTTTGGCCACCAGCTTAACAACACAAGAAGAAGATGCAGGACGATGGCGGCGTTAGTTGCTGCGCTTGTAAAGGCGTTCGGCAGTGTCTCATGTGTGAAGAGTTTAAGGGACAAGGACAAGTGCCAAAGGTAAACATATGTGACTGAAATATGGATTTTACGTTGCTTATATCAGCACGCCCTCGCAGGACAGTCCACCCTCTGTCAAAAGGTGTACGGTCACAGTTTCTCGGTATAACAAGACACTTTTATTATTACGGTAAATATACACTTTTATTAGCATATTACGGTTTTTTTTTTGGTTTTTTTAGGATATAAGTACGTATCTCTGCGACCAGCTTTTCTCGTTATAACAAGATACGCTGTTATATGTCGTTCCCAAAAGAAGACACTGCAGCCTATAGCACAAATGGCACAAACTACTACTACTATAGTACTATACACTTATAGTATCTGTGTGTGTGTGTCATCCACTCTTATTGTATTTCAGGATATGTCCACCTTCATACTGGTAGTTATGTGTATGTCTGTACTCTGTACACTTATCTCTGCTTGACTGGTTGGTATTGCACTTCCTGGACTGGAAGTGACTAATGTCATGCTGTCAAATTGTGGTTCATCATCAGGAATGCCATGTCTTATTAATGTAAAGTAGACCTGATGTTATTATTTTGTTTTTGTCCATAAAGATCGTGCATCATTTCCTCTACGATCCCGAGACGAGGCTTGCCATTTGCAAAGGTGCCGAGGCCGCGTCCTCGTCCCCCTTCCCCTTTCCTGGTGTCTTCCTGTGGGAGAATTTCATATCAGAAGAGGAGGAGAAAAGGCTGACAAGCACGATGGACCAGGATGTGTGGAATGACTCCCAGTCTGGTCGAAGGAAACAGGTTATTTGGAACACATGCATGACCAAGGCCAAACTGTGTCTGTTTGCCTCCCAATAACAAGATAACATTACGGGAGAACAAGGGCTTGAGGACAAAAGTCATATAGTTTCACTAGTAACTTGTTTATTGGTGTTACAAACCTGTTGTACTGGCTTTGGGCAGTCATACCTATAATACTTGTAAATGTGTTTTGCACCCAACTATTCCAGTGATTCCAGCATAACATGTTGAGCAAGATTGGCTGCACTCTAATATAATTCACCTTCTCTGATCTTCATACCAGTTAAACATACAAAATAGCTGATTTTCAGCATGACTCCATGCTATGGTCAACTTAATTTTGTTAAACTGCACTTCTATCGAAATCCTCTCCAACTTATTGGTAGTTTGCCACAATTTATATGCTTTTTATTTATGGTCATTATAACTTAGGGCTGTTTGATTCAGTCATCGACACTCCTTGCACACCAACACGTGTGTTTGCATATATTCTGGCTGATATTAGTCAAATATGTAAGAATCACAATTGTGTAAATATAAAATAAATGTATGTATAATATTTTTATATTCTGATGAAATAAACAAAAGTCTTTTCTCTTATTGTTGCAGGACTTTGGCCCAAAAGTTAACTTCAAGAAAAGGAAAGTGCGTGTAGGTGGCTTCAGTGGACTCCCTGCTTTGAGCCAAAAACTAGTTCTCCGAATGCAGCAAGAGCCAAGTCTAGCAGGCTTTCAGCCAGTGGAGCAGTGCAATCTGGAATACCATCCTCAGCGAGGCGCCGCCATCGATCCACACCTAGACGACTCCTGGCTGTGGGGGGAACGCCTGGTCACCATCAACATGTTGTCAAACACCACACTCACCATGTCCCTTGAACAGGGTCTGTCAGAGTTGGGACTAGCAGAGGAAGTCCACGTAGCTGTGCAACTTCCTCGCAGATCTTTAGTGGTGTTATACGGCGAGGCACGGCATAAATGGAAACACGCCATTCGTAGAGAGGATGTTCACGAGCGCAGAGTTTGCAGCACCTACAGAGAGCTGTCTGCAGAGTTCCTACCTGGAGGGCAGCAGGCAGAGCTGGGAGTTCAGCTGTTGAACATTGCTTTGAGCTTCCAAGGAACTCCAATATAGGCTAATCTGATGATGCAGAGCTGTACTACCAGAGGTGGGGGTCCAGACTCCTTGGACATATCTTGAGCTTTGACATTTTGGCTAAAAAGAAGAAGGCCACACTTCTTGGCTGCATATGTTGTAGCCTTTGAAATGTAACAGCCTTGGCGCCCTGTTGTGATGTATTTTGTCTTGAATTGCAGACTTAAAAAGAAGTGGACTCTGCAGTGGGACCCACCTTTGGTCCTGTGGCTATTTGACTCAGTTGGTCCCAACTAACATTGCATTGCAACTTTCATTCTGTCTGTCAAAAACCTATCTAAGGCAATTTGTCAACAATGCTCCTGAGACTCGATGCACTGATTAGTCAAAGTTCTGCACCTTAAATTGTTGAATGTCAGGAGAGCTGTCGTCCAAAATGCAATTGTTTATTCCAACCAAACCATTATTGAGCCTTACACCAGTAATGCCATCAGACACATTGTAACTTAAGTTGCTGTGCTTTTCTGTCTCCCATGTTGTCATTCCTGATACCACCACCAGATGGCGCCAACATAATTTTCAAATCATATGCATAGAGGCTATAATGAAGTATTTTATCAATTTGTGCAAGACTCTCTACATCCTTTATAAACAGCCAATGTGATGATAAAAACAAAAAATTAGGCGACTTGATAAATTAAAATGCAAACACAAATGTTTATCAAATAGAATTATATAAAATGTAGTGATTACGTGACCTTTTTTGAGTTTCAGACCTACTGTGTCCTTCACAAATGCAATTGTTATTGTCATTAGTAACCTGAATGTGCAGTTGATACCACATGCAGAAACATATCAAAAATATTATGTATTATTGGTTACATTCAAAATATGCTACCAGAATATAGTGGTTACCAGTCTTGTAAACAAATCTATAATGCATGAAAATGGAATTCAAACAAACTCTCAAAGCCACAAAAGTGAACAGAAAGATCAGTCACCTGAAACAATCCTGTACAGCAATTGTCCTCGAATGTCTCAACTGCTTTTATTTAATTATTAATGTTTGCTGGCCAGTTCCTCAATTTTTTGATATATGGGGTGAGAAACATATGCAGAAGGAGGCCTGAAGACTAAAGACCAGCTGTCTTTAGAAGCCATATTTTCTGCAGACCTCAATCTTTTTTATTCCTGTCTTTTAATTAAAAAGAAAAACATTTTCTGCCATACACACTTTGCCTCACCCTGTTTTTTTTTTATGTAGAATGTGGTCGTTGGTGGCATGAATCAGACCATAAAGAGCTGGAGCACCTGGCCTGGAAGAGGGAAACCCGGGAGGGGAGCTCGATGGCAAGTGTCTGGTGGCCGGGCCTTGTTGGACTTCTGTGCTAGCCATGGACTGACTGTAACGAACACCATGTTCGAGCATAGGGTGGTTCATAAGTGTACTTGGTACCAGAACACCTTAGGCCGCAGGTCGATGATCAACTTTGTGGTCGTATCGTCAGATCTGCGGCCGTATGTCTTGGATACTCGGGTGAAGAGAGGGGCAGAGCTGTCAACTGATCACCACCTGGTGGTGAGTTGGATAAGATGGCAGGGACGGCTGCCGGACAGACCTGGTAAACCCAAACGTTAACGTAAATTACCGGGGTATCACACTGCTCAGCCTCCCAGGGAAAGTTTATTCCAGGGTGCTGGAAAGGACACTATGACCGATTGTCGAACCTCGGATCCAGGAGGAGCAATGCGGATTCCGTCCTGGCCGTGGCACAGTGGACCAGCTCTTTACCCTTGCAGGGCTGCTGGGGGGTTCATGGGTGTCTACATGTGTTTTGTCGACTTGGAGAAAGCCTTCGACCGTGTCCCCCGGGGGGGTACTGCGGGAGTATGGGGTACCGTGGTCGCTGCTACAAGCCATCCGGTCCCTACTGTATATGCATGCACTGGGGCTGTTTGCAGCCGAGTGTGAAGCAGCTGGGATGAGAGTCAGCACCTCCTAGTCCGAGGCCATGGTTCACTGCCGGAAAACGGCGGATTGCCCCCTTTGGGTTGGAGGTGAGTTACTGCCCCAGACGAAGGAGTTCAAGTATCTTGGGGTCTTGTTCACAAGTGATGGTAAATTGGAGCGTGAGATGGACAGGCGGATCGGTGCAGCATCAGCAGTAATGCGGGCGTTGTACCAGACTGTGGTGGTGAAGAGGGAGCTGAGCCGGAAGGCAAAGCTTTCGATCTACGTTCCAACCCTCACCTATGGTCATGAGCTTTGAGTAGTGACCGAAAGAATGAGATCGTGGATACAAGCGGCCAAAATGAGTTTCTTCCGCAGGGTGGCTGGGCTCACTCTTAGAGATAGGGTAAGGAGCTCGGACATCTGGAGGGAGCTCGGAGTAGAGCCGCTGCTCCTGTGCATCGAAAGGAGCCAGTTGAGGTGGTTCGGGCATCTGATTAGGATGCCTCCTGGACGCCTCCCTTTAGAGGTTTTCTGGGCACGTCCAACTGGTAGGAGGCCCCGGGGCAGACCCAGAACACGCTGGAGGGATTATATATCTCATCTGGCCTGGGAACGCCTTGGGGTCCCCCAGGAGGAGCTGGAAAGTCGTCTGGACAACCATGCTTAGCCTGCTGCCACTGCGACCCGGCCCCGGATAAGCGGAAGAAAATGGACGGATGGTGTATTTACCCAACGTACACCAGTGTGTCCATGCTCGGCTGTGCCTTTGGTGGAGGCGTTCAGCTGTAATGTGAGGACATGGCCACACATGAGCACTAACTGCTGGCTCCAGCTGATCCGAGGTTGAGCTGCTCAACCGCTGCAGTACAGAGAAGCATCATAGTAAAGAAGTGGCTGTTGATGTGAAGGTCATCACCTGACCCAGCTGTGCTGCTGCTGCAGCTCACATGTTGTCAAACACACCTTTAAAGGGCCATACCAGTGTTTTAGATCTCTGAATTCAGTCCCTACCTCCCAGGCTGCCATTGCTTTTCATTCATTTCACTACACTTCACACCTACGCCAATTTACCGAGCCTGCAAAAAGATAGGTGATCAAAGATGAACTAACTGGCTTCAGGATGTCTTTTCCCCAAAATTGTATTCCTGGCATGTTGGACAAGGCTTTGGATGACCATTTTGGAAGAGCTTTTTTATTGATATCTTATATTTGCACTTTATATTCACCCTCTTTGCTACTTTGTACTGAAAGTGATGCACAACAATTTCCCTCGGGATGAATAAAGTTCTGTCTTATTTTATTTAGACTTTAATAACTATATATATTAACTACTATTACTGAATAAAAAATGAATGAATTAAAAGTAATTAAAACAAATTAGAGCCCAAACATTTTGTTTTCGGTTTCCTCTTCAAATGCAGTGAGGGGTTCATTAGGGGGACTTACATCCTCAGCATATAATTAGTTTATTAGTAGCTGCATGAGTTTTGATAGTATTTTACTGATGCTTCTTCTGTACTTTTTTTCCTCTTGATGCAGGACTTTATCTTGCATTGGAGTATTTTGAGATCGTAGTATTGCTAATTTTAGTTTAGTAAAAGTGCACAGAGACCTCTTCGCCACTTACTTTGCAGGTTATTGACCATACCTTTATTTTGAAGGGTGCAGCCGGACATCCTTGTTTACTCTAACTGCTGGCTTGTCGTTGGCTGGAAGCTGCTGCACAACCTGTTTGTTGATCGCTCTATGTGGCTTATTAACACCCCGAGTTTATTATAAGCCGGGTTGATTTCTCGGGGGGCTTTAACCTGCCGTCGCCAAGAAGAGATAGCTAAGTGTCAGACAGCAGACACGGCAACACAACGACTGTGTCCGAAGCTTGTATTTGGCGACGGAATTAAACTGAGAGAGGCTTTTCAAATGTAGCTTGGTAGCTAGCTCCGTCGCGTACAGTGCACACACAGCTTTTTTTTTTGTTCTGCTCTTGAACAGCCTCTGCATGACAAATTAGTACAAGTGTTATGTACAAATAGGGCGCACAAAACAGCGGTTGTTTCGTTGGAAGAACGTGTCAGGAGTAATACCTGGTTGTCAGCCTCATCCCCGGGGCTTCACCCCCCGGTCGCCGACCGAATTAATGGCCGGAAATCCGAGGAGGGGCGCCGGTCTCATCGGCTTGATGAAGGACGCCTTTCAGCCCAGCCAGCAGCCTCCCCAGCCTCACCAACCTGCAGTGGTCGATAAGAAAATGGTGGAGAAGTGCTGGAAACTCATGGATAAGGTATTGACAGTGTTTTATGGTGTCAAAAAAATCGTTAAAAACGCAAAACACGGAACTGAAAACGAGTCGGCTATTGGCTCTACATTAGAAAGATATTCTCTGCCACTATTGGCAAACAATGTCATGACATGCCATCTTACACCTGAACTAATATAACTTATGTTATTTAATACACACAAACGCACACATTCTGCCATAACCTATTGTGAAACTGGTTTTCTCGTATAAATATTAGGCTTTCTAAACCCCCAAAGCATCCTGAGATCAATACAGAAAGGTGTTTTGGCATTCATTTTTGCCAAGTTGACAAGTTTCTTCACTCTATCTTTTGCACAATCTCAACTGAGCTAGACGGAAGAGAAGACAAGAGATTAACTCTTCTGAAGTTAAGAAGAGAGACAGATATCACATAAGACAGCGTACAATATACCGTTTGCATGCCTGTGCATTGTATAATATAATGTCAAAAAGTAAGAAAATTAGTTATTAAAGGTTTTTTTGTGAGGAGTTCTGTCTGATGTAAAAGCATAAGAGTGGGACAGTTTGTTGTGTTGAACATCAGTTTGATTACGTTATGTGATTTTTGCATATATTTTCCAAATTGTTGCATATTGATATCAGAAATATTCTTCTTATTGTCATCTTGCATGTTATTTCAACCATATCGCCCAACGCTGTTCCCTCAGCCCCTGGTTGAAGTGTACCATAAATTTGTTATAAAGTGTCATGTTGTAAAGTAAAGCAAACATTAACGCACACAGTCTGTCGCTCTCAGTTTATTTATTAACACCTTCTGTAAATTCTGTAAAAATACCCACCCACCCTCATCCTTCCTGTTTTTACTGCCCAAAGCAAAAAGTAAAATGCCCCTCAAAAAAAAAAAAACAGCCAAATTGAGCATCAAGTCTGTATTCACACTCTTCATTCAACTGAACTAAACATTGGTACGTGTGAAAGCTCTGAGTTAAGTTGTTGATGTGATGTTTGCAGAACTTTGACTTATCTAGGTCAGGCTGCTGAAGCCTCATTAACTTCAGATAAACTGTGGAATTTATTTTTGCACAGAAAGAGGACTGTGGATTTTGTCCCCCATGGAAGTGTATTAGGAAGGGATCTCGTAATTAGTCTGTGTGGACAGCAGGAGTGATTCCATCAAGCAAAAACTGTTTCAATGTACATATGGGCACCTGACCTGAAAAATTACGAACCTATCCTTTAACATCGTCTTTGGGCCTTTGTGTTTCCTATCCAGGTGGTGCGTTTGTGCCAGAACCCCAAGGTGGCACTGAAGAACAGCCCACCCTACATCCTGGACCTTCTGCCGGATACCTACCAGCACCTACGCACCATTCTTTCCCGATACGAGGGCAAAATAGAGATCCTTGGGGAGAACGAGTATTTTCGCGTGGTCATGGAGAACTTGACCAACAAGACTAAGCAGACCATGAGCCTTTTTAAGGAGGCCAAGGAGAGGATGTATGAGGAGAACTCCCAGCCCAGGTAGGCTTATATCTTGAAGAAATTATATTGCAAACGTCAGGCTTATCATTGTTTGAGTTGGATCCATATCCATGAAATGAGCCCTGAAGATCAGGATTGTAAAAAATAAAGTTTTGTAAAAAACAAAAAGTTAGGCTGTTATAAACAGTATAGTCTTGAAGTTAAATCACTACGGATTACATGACGTTACAGTACAGAACTGCACTCAGTATTGGTTGATTTACAATAGGTGGTCTCATCTAAATGCAAAGTGAAAACCTTTGTACAAATCCAGTCTGTTGTATTTACAAGGAAGAAGCAAACCTTTTCAAAGCTAAAGACAAAATTGTAAGAAAAGCAATTCAAAAAGAGTCCTCTGTGGATTTTATTTCCATAAGACTATGAAAAACAGAATTTAGATACAAAATACCAAAAGAACTCATTTACATTGCAGTGGCCTCATTTTTGAACGACTGTTCAAAGTTGGTCAATATTAAGTTGGCAGTGACCTTTTGACATAATTATAGTGCACATATGGGCTCTGTCATCCTTTTTGTGATTTCACACTACATGTCCATATGAGGTTGCTAAGAAGTTTCTCCACACTCCATTTTTACACTTTCCATCACTGTGATGAAATGAAACCTTTTGACATTTGGCAAAAGTAGACCAGCCAAGTGAACTGAAGTAAAATCACTAAAATAGACGATAAAGGCATGATTAAACTGTCGCAATCATGTCCACTTCCTCTGTATCTCAGAAAGACCTTACTAAGCGAAAGTTCCTTCCTCTGACGCACTCATAGTGCTCTGCATCAACAGCTATTGTGAAGTTTAGCAGATCTGTATCAGTCACCCGGGCTTTACTAAGTTCAGTCTGGCTAACTGAATCATCCAAGTTGCATTCATAGTCAGACCTCAGGGTTACAACTGTCATTGTGAATGAGATGTTTTTGTAAAGCTTAGTTCCTCTGCTTATGAGTTTATTGATAATTAATAATAATGTAGTTTATAGTTAAGATGTTTAAACACTGGTTTTGTCTAGGTTTATGTTAGCTAGATTATGTACTAAACCAGAAGTTAAACAGTATAGGACTTGTGGTACACAGTATGGTTCAGGGCTGTTTTGGACAAATACATTCTCTCCTCCCCCCTCAACAGGTGTAATCGCTCATGCTTATCCATCCTTGTGAATTTATACAAGTTTATACAAGTGTAATGTGTCTTGTTTAGAAGTGGATAAGCACATACATCCACATTTGTTAAATGCCTGTAATCTTTCTGACCAGTGATATGCACTGGGACAAATATCAGTCTGATAATATCCCTCACTAACTTGTGTTTGTTTCTTTCGTTCTCTCTCTTCCTCTTATTCAGGCGAAACCTTACCAAGCTGTCTTTGATCTTCAGTCACATGCTAGCAGAGCTAAAAGCCATCTTCCCCAACGGCTTATTTCAGGGCGACAACTTCAGAATCACCAAAGCTGATGCTGCCGAATTTTGGAGAAGGTCATTTGGGGACAAGTGAGTTTTTACTTAATCAAATATTAAACACGTCAAAAGATGAACTTTCAACTATGTAAATTCAGGTGTTTGCTTGCTCACTGAACTTTTTTTTTTTTTTTTTTTTACATTCGGTTCACACTGATTCTGTTTGCTAGTTGCTGTCTGAGCTTTAGGTTTTGAGATTGTGAGCGCAGCACAATGTATGGTATTCAAACTATGATGAATGGTTAGTTTCCTACAAAACCTGTAACTCTCTGGCTCCCCTCCTTCTCATGTGCTGTAGGACCATAGTGCCATGGAGGACATTTCGTCAGGCTCTCCATGAGTTTCACCCCATCAGCTCGGGCTTGGAGGCCATGGCTCTCAAGTCCACCATCGACCTCACCTGCAACGACTACATCTCCGTCTTTGAGTTCGACATCTTCACCAGGCTCTTCCAGGTAAGGCTCATAATAACATGTCACATAACGTGTGAACTCTGAATCACATTTTAGTTATAGGGAATAACATTTAGAGGCTTCAGTCGTTAATGAGTTCAGGGAATCGAAAATGGTACCGTGTGGAGGGGAAAAACATTTGCCAATTTCAGTTGTGTTTTGATGTCTAAAGGCCTGAACGCACTGAAAGCATCTGATGCGTGTTTTGAAAACTGCCTTGACTCCCATACTCCAACCTTGTTTCGATTTTGGAGCGTCAAATATGGACCCAGCGACCTAAGATTAGAGTTGTAATGATTAGTCGATTAATCGATTAGTTGATCGACAGAAAATCGGCAACTATTTTGATAATTGTCTAATCGTTTAAGTTACTTTTCAAGCAAAAATTTGATTGTGCCAGGTTCTCAAATGTTAAAATTTACCACTTTTCTTGGTCCTGCATATTAATAAATTGATCACTTTTGGGATTTAGCTATTGGTCGGACAAACAAAGACATTTGATGAGGTCATCACATATTATGATGGGCATTCATTGTTTTTTAATGTTTTATAGACCTTTTTTAGCGATTTAATAGGGAAAATAATCGGCAGATTAATTATTAACAAAAATAATCATTAGACGCAGCCCTACCTAAGCTGTTTTTTCTGCAGCCACTGTACCAACCTTTTCCCAAAATTCTGCTGGTTCTGTTGTGTTGGTATGTCAAATAACATTACTCAAATTGATATGTATAGAAAATGAACTGGGGTATCTGCAGTATACAAAGATTTTGCCTAAATGGCAACCTTTTCCTAAAATACTGCTGGTTCTGTCATGTTGGCATTTCAAATCTGATGCCTGCAGAGCACCAAATGAGCCATGTCAGTTATCGCTTTCAGCGCGTTTAAGAGATAACATTCATTGTTTTGACACAAGAGTGCAAAGCCGGCATGTTTCAGCTCTGGTCACCACACACCAGCTGAAATCTCTGCTGTGTAGATGCAGAAGTAGACAAGATGGACTCCGCGTGGAAACTGAAACTGAGGGCATTCTGAACTTCAAGTTTGAAGGCTGCTGCATTGTAGAAATTTGGTCCCTCATTGATTATGTGATCGATCAGGAATGCATTGACCGACATTATGACATCGACCCAGCTTTACGTACGGTGAGCCTATGATTCTGGCACGTTGAGTTCACCCAAAATGAAAGAAGCACATGTCGCCTGCAAGTCAGATCTAACAGCATCACTAGCGGCTTTAAATGATTATGTGATTATTGATCATTGATGTGGCTGATGATTGATTGATTGATTGATTATGGAAGTTGCGTTGGTGTTTTCTTATAAATTACACATTAAAGGTGCGCTGTGGAATTTCCTTTATAAAAAAATAAAAGTTATTGTGTGTATCCTTGAGATCTAACAAACCTGTTGAATGTCCTTCCTCATAAAACATCTCTAAAGCTTTTTTTATATATATTTTATTTTGAAACTTGCTTTGTTTACATCTATGTTGTTTTTACTAGTAATCTTCTTCCATGCCTTTGCTGGTGCATTGTTGCGTAAGGCTTAAATCCAGTTAGATAAACACTTTTGATACTCTCAACAAATTGGTTTGTACTGCAGACTTTCAGAATCACATTCCTATTTGGATGTCCTAAAATCTGATTTGGGCAATAAAGCTAAAGAAAGCCTAAAACAGTTGATGTCTGTATCATGAACTCTTTCATTTGTGTGTGTGTGTGTGTGTGTGTGTGTGTGTGTGTGTGTGTGTGTGTAGCCATGGTCGTCTCTTCTAAGGAACTGGAACAGTCTGGCTGTCACACACCCTGGTTATATGGCCTTCCTAACCTACGATGAGGTCAAGGCTCGACTGCACAGGTTCATCCACAAACCTGGCAGGTGAGACACAGACGAGCCCTTAGAGTGACACACATACCCAAAATACGTTTTCTTTCCACACTTCTTTAAAAAGACATTTCTGCGTCATCCTGTGTGGACCAGAAACGTTTTGGATGAATCTAAGAGTGATAGGTCAAGAGTCAGATTCCCAACTGCATTGAACATATTGATGCAATACACACTCTACCAGTATGTACTGTTGGTTGAGATTGTTGTGTTCCTCTCAGCTACATCTTCAGGCTGAGCTGCACTCGGCTGGGCCAGTGGGCAATCGGCTACGTGACAGCTGATGGGAACATCCTGCAGACCATCCCCCATAACAAACCACTCTTCCAAGCCCTCATTGATGGATACAGAGAGGGATTGTGAGTCCCACTACAACACAGTGTCAATGCACCAATTTATACAATTTAGGGTACATTCTTTTATAGTTTATACGTGCCTCTAGAGAGCAGAGATTGCCGTAATGACTCCAGAATAGCTGTTTTTAGTCAGCATATTGAAGGCATGTTATTGTCTTTTATTGTGTTAAAGAGGGGGAAAAGAAAGTGAAAGTGCCTAACACAAAAACTATATCTTGTTGATTACGTTTCTGTAAAAAACATTTCTTTGCATTGCCTCTCTCGTAGTGACGAACCCACAGAGAATTACAACCAACTCTGCAGCTGCCCTCAGCTCTTCAGAGCTTTTCAGCATCTTATAACTCATTGTTTTGTGGTTTTACAGCTAAGTTAAGTCATTTTATATAACACTGACCTGTGTGATTGTGTGTTTTGCATATGCGTTGGTTCTCTAGCTATCTGTTCCCAGATGGTCGTGCACAGAACCCAGACCTAACTGGGCTGTGTGAACCTTCTCCACAGGACCACATCAAAGTTACTCAGGTTTGGTCTTGTTTGTTTCTCATCTCAACCCTGTTCTTGTGCCTCAGGAAAGTGCAATAGTCACACTGCAAAAGATGCATTAGGCAAATTAGTGCCGCCATGTTATGCTACAATATACAGACCGTTGTTCTGCTTGATAGAAGTAGACATAGATTCATATTAGACAAAAATATTGATTATAAAATTATAAATAAATAAAATCTTACTGATGATAATGAATAACAATGAAGGTTGAGAATGTGTTAATTATGATGTTCAATATAAATAACCTGTGCCTCCTCTTCTTCCTTCATCCCTGTAGGAGCAGTATGAGCTGTACTGTGAGATGGGCTCCACTTTCCAGCTTTGTAAGATCTGCGCAGAGAACGACAAGGATGTGAAGATCGAGCCCTGCAGGCACCTGATGTGCACCTCCTGTCTGACTGCCTGGCAGGTGAGGCTGCCAACACACCGTGAAGTTTTATTACACTGGTTTGTAGCAGCTCTGTAAATCCTCACAGTCAGAAGTCCATTCCTTTGTTGATGTTTAAGCTCTCTTCTCTAACAGAAATGCTGTTTTGATTCAGGAATTACTTCCAATTGCTTCCTTGTTGCCTTTTTTCTCTATTCGCTCTTAAGCTGTAGTCACACTTCCTGCTTGTATGTTTCACAGTAAAAGCCTTTAAGATGCTCACAGGGCATAATCCCACCCTATCCTCATGCAGTTTTCATTTGAATTCTATACAAGAAGTGTTGAGTTTTACTGGCAATTGCTTAACATTGATGGCAAAAACTGGAAAAGGTAAGTCATTGGAAATAATTAGTGTATCAATGCATTAGTATGACATGACTGTTTCTCTACTGATGGGATTTGTGCTGTGGAATGTACACTATGCTGAATTTACCATGTGTTGATCGTGGCTCACATGATATATTCAGCATAATATACAATTCCACAGCATTATTTCCATAAGTGCAACATCATAATGTTATTCTCGCACATCTGTTGCTCCGAATTTCAGAACAGAAATGGTATTCTCGCTTACTGATTCATTAATTTAGAGCAATTTTACTTCCCCATTCTTAAGCTCAACATTCTTCACTGTTAAGCTGCTGTTAATGAAATTCATCACTTTCTGCAGATGTTCTGCGGTCAATGCTCACTTCCCTTTTTTTCTTCTTTACCATTTTTTTATACTTTTGAATCATGGATTGTGCCTTTTTTAAACAACGTCAGTGTAGGTATAACATGAACAATATGGAAGAACTTAAGGGATTTAAATGCTCTACCCTGCTGCTGTTTGTTTTCATCATCATTTATTGCTTCAGCATGTCTAGCTGATGCTCATTGGTAGTTCCCTGTATCTCCCTTTGAGCAAAAGTTAAGTGTCTCATATCTGACGACGAAGGCCTTACTCTGCTCCTCAAATCTGAAACATTGCTTCCTGCGTGTATGTATCAGGAGTCGGAGGGTCAAGGCTGCCCATTTTGCCGCTGTGAGATTAAAGGCACAGAGCCCATCGTAGTGGATCCCTTCCACCCGAAAGCCAGCGGGGCTTCTTTTGCTGGTTTCCAGGGGTCCAGCAGAGCAGAAGCTGCCGGCAATGACGAGGAAGAGGATGATCGCCTGGAGGACCAGCACCTCGTCATGAGCCGGCTGGCCTGCACCAAGGTAAGAGGACCACATACAAAAGGTTTATATGTCAGGAACCCTCAAATACAGAAACACCAACTCGGCCGACACTCACCTGATCAGATTTAGTCTCAGGAATCCACGTGAGACCATTGTAGTCACTGAATTGGCTGTGGTAGAACTGTCTTTATTGTATTAGTTTATATTGTAGTAATGAAATTTAAATCTCATTGCTTTGTGCCATGCAACATCTCTAAATGTATATATGTGTGCAGGTGGAGCGCCCAGCATCTCCAGTGTCTCAGCTGCCTCCGGTGCCCCCCCGGCTGGACCTCCTGCAGCAGAGACCCTGCAGCTCCCTCAGCGCACAGGCTCAGGGAGCCACAGCCAAGGTGAGTGTGTATGTGTTTCCAGAGTTTCAGACCCCCTGGTTTTGGATCAGGACTTAGTTAGAATTAAAGGATAAGTTCACATTTTTTCAAGTCTGTCTTAAATCAATACCTGCGTGCCCGTAGGTACATTTCAAGAGTTATTGGTTGTTGTAATAGTTCTCCTCCATACTGGCTACAAAATCCACAGTCCTCATTCTGTGCAAAAATACATTTCACAGTTCAAATGAAGCTAATATGAGGCTTCAGCTGTCTGAGTTAAACAAATTAGATGGTATCTTCTAAAGGTATAAAATTCCCTCTGTGTGTTACTATCTCTCTGTTCGAGCTGCTCCAAAAGGAAACACTGTCCGGGGAAATAGAAAGGGGGAATTTTGTTCTAAAAAGACTGTTGAAAATACTCACTTGATTTGACTAAGTGAGACTGCTGAAGCCTCATGTAGGCTGAACTTTAGAATACAGTTTTACACGGAAAGAGGACTGTGGATTTTGTCCCCCATCTTTTCCATTGAAGACACGTTAGGCAGGGATCTCCTCACTGCCAGTATGGAGAGGAGGAATGATTACAGCAATAATAACTCTTTCAATGTCTATATAAGCATGTGAGAAAAAATTAAAAGAAAAAATGTGAATTTGAAGTGAGTTTTTTTTATCCTTTCATTGAGAGCAGACCAGCAGACACAAAAACTTTTTTTTTTCATTCTCACATGCATTCTAATGATTTATGACCAGAGTTATTACAGCTATCAAGCCCACTCACCAAACCTCTAATCTACTACCAGCCAGTCAACGTGAGGTCCTCATCAGTACAGAAGTACGAGGATGTGTGTGTACATGTGTCTTCACATCTCTGCTGGTTAATAACACCACCATCCACTCCTACCTCCACCCCAGATGCCAGCCACCCACAGGGACAAGCCTCTACCTCTGCCTCCATCCCTGAGAGAGCTGCCCCCTCCTCCCCCTCCGGAGCGCCCCTCCCTGGTCGGCCAGGACATCAGACTCCAGAGGAGACCCCTGCCCTCTACGCCCGACCAGTCCGCCTGGGCTTCCAACTACATGGTCCCACGTCCGGTATCCAAGGCCCTGTCGGCCCTGTCCTCCACCCCTCAGAGCAACGGGACCAGTGGAGAGGGAAGCAAACCCCAGGCAGCTACTAATGCTGTGTACTGCCTGGCTGCAAGGTACGCAGCTCTGCTGTTGTGTGGTGCAGCGTATAGGCAGGAGCATGATGAGATAAAGAACTGAGGAAGAGCATATGGCTGTAAATGGATAAATTCAAGATAAGCGGTCATAACAGAATTTAGACTTTGATACCATTACAACACAAAGAGGTAATATGTAAAGTGGCATCTGAAACGTGACCTGGATCCCCAACCAGTCACTGCTTTTTTGTCTTTTTTTTTTCTTTAACTTTCCACCACTGGAGTATAACGAACCACACAAAATCCATTCACAGGTTAAATGTAAAAAGGTTACATTCACATCAAAAACCATCAGTGCATGTATAACTTTGTTATAACATTTTAAAGTTCTCTGTGTCACATAATTGATGTTGTCATCTAACTGAATTGTGTATTTGTAATTGTATTCATACACTGTTATTAAATTCTAAACTCAAGGTTCACTTACTCAGCTATTTCCAAATAGCTTTGGGGTGAAGAAGGCTGGGGGATACAGCTGAAAGCTTTGGGAATAGCTAAGTAAGTGAACCTTGAGTTTAGAATTTTTATCACAGTGTATGTATTCTCGAGATCAAGAATGAACCACTCTCAACTTTTATGCCTGTTTTTTTTAACCTCAGATCTCTCATAAATGAGAGAACCTGATTTATAAACCACAAATAGAAAAAGCTGAGACAGTCCCATCATGCTTTGTGTTGTCTGTCTATGGTCAGATCTCTGCTGGCGTCAGCAGGGTCGAGCGGGGAAAGGCCACCGTCTGACGGGGAGGAGAATGAGTACATGAGTCCCACCTCTCTCCCGGCCTCTGGTGCCCCCTGGGTCATAACAGGCTCCTTGGTGCCCCCACCACCTACCCAGGCAAACCACCACAATGACGTCAGGTAAACAGGAGAACAAGCAGTGGTGCAAGGGCTCCCCGGGGCCATTCATTGTCCTGAAATGATCCTGAAGTATTTATCGAGAGTCTCAGTGTGGAAATCAGAATGGCCATAGGACTAAAAGTGCAGGAACCTAACAATACGTAATGCAACTCAACCACCGACAGTTAGGTAGGAGACTCCAGTGTGTTATGTTAGTAGCAGCTAATGTAGCCTCAAGCCTTGCAATGGAAAAGGGCTATAAGGTAACCAGGAAAATAATCCTATTTCCTTCATGACTTAGCAGAGCTTGTTAGGAGTTCCCAGCAGGTGTCTGGAACAACAAACACACACTTTCTGGCAGGCATGGACATATGGAGTGGGTCACTCTGAATTTAAGACAACATTGTGTCTCTTCAAAGATATTAGCTAAAGAAAACGTATTGTGAATTGTTGAAGAACCCCCCCCCCAAAAAAAAGTGTAAAATGTAGAGCTAGACTTTTGGAAAAGGTCAGGATGCAGTTAATAATCAGATTTATTACTTCTCAGGAAAATGTTGGTTTGAATTGTCTAAGTCAGGTTATCATAATGAATGAGTATCTGTCAAACTGAGGAATCTGATTCTGATTACTCGCTAGAGAATTAGAATATTTTACACATTGGAAAACAACTGGTGGCTGTTGTACACACTAATACTGGATTACGTTCTACAATAATGTTTTTTTTTTTGTCCACCAGGGGGCTCTGGAGTCTTAGTTTTGTTTGTCCATGGACTTCCCATTCCTAAACCCACAAATACCTCCTTGAGCAAATAATTGAAAGGAGATGAAGCAAATGCAGTGTGTGACAAGAAGTCAGCAATGTTTCTCAGCTTGTTGTTTTGATGAATTATGACATTAAATACAGGACTAAAATACACATACCGAAGGAGGAAGAATGACTAGAAATGCTTCTGAAGTGATAAAAGCAGTGAGCATTATGATAAGGTGTGAATCTAAAAGTGGTGAGAGAAGCAGTGGCAGCACAGTTAATGCAGCTTAAAATTCAGTTCCATGAGTATCATCCATATCTTAGTATCATTAGTAATAATATTGACGCAGAGTTGGAAAGATGCAGATTAAAAAGGCAATTTCTCAAGTTGTGTCATCAGAAGATGTGAAGTAGTGTTGCTTTTATTTTATTATATTGCATGCAGAAAGGGGTTTTTACTTAATATGTACTGTACCACTGATTCCTGAAATATATCCCTCACCATATGTCCTTTTTCATATATTGGTAATATGTGTTCAGACCTGTGAGGAGCAGTTTTCAATTAAACAGGTTGTTGTTTAATAGACTTTGTAGCTTTATTTTGGTTAAGTTGCTCTTAATCTTCAGATGCAACTACAGGTCTGCAGATTCCTTTAAAATAGAAAAGACACATTTCAGAAATTTTGAACATTATCTTCACTTTTATTTTATTTTTAAAGGGAGGACATAAAGAATGACAAATAATAGCACTCCAAACGATTTTTCTCTCTATCTCTCTCTCTTTGTCCCAGCACTGAGGTGGTTGACAGTGACTCTGAGGACCCCCAAGTCTACGAGTCCATGTGTAACATCCAGACCCAGGCTGGTTCCTCTGAGACGGCACAGGCCCCTGACCTGGGTAACATTAACACCTAATTATCACTGTCCTCTTTTGCTGTTTTACTCTTAAACTCTAGTCTTTATATTGTACCAGTATTACCCTGACGCTGAGCCCCTAATACAAGGACTTGAATACATTCATTCACTATGTTGTGTATTCTAGCTAGCATTAATTTGCTAAAGTTTCTTGAAGAAGCACCCTAATATTTTGGGGAAATACCTATTGATTGCTGTCCTACATAGAGTGGGCCAGAACAGAGAGAGTACTGTCCAACAACTCCAAAGTTGTCTTCGTTGTCTATTCACCTGGGAGTCAGTCAGAAGCTGTGTCTCAATTCAGGGGCCGCCTCCTTCTAAGGACGCGGTCTACAAAGGTGTAGCTGCAGTTGAGGTTTTTAAGGCCCCTTAGTTTTTTTAGCATTTGTATCGTTAGCTGTTCGAGTGAGTTGAAACCCAATACTTGAGTGTAGTCCCGCTCGGCCGCTGTTGACAGTACGTTTGGGGACGCCATATTCTCTTGCACGCAATGAATCTTGGGATAGGTTGGGCCGCGAAGGATACAGTTTGGATCCTCCAAAGTTGGGAAAAGAAGCCCACATTTGAAGGAGCCTTTGTAATGGGACAGCTTGTCACACCGCTGTGAGGCATTCGGTCTACAAATGCAGCCTTTGAAGGATGCGGCCCCTGAATTGAGACACAGGCAGAGTATGACCAGTTTTGTTACTGGTATTACTGATTACTTATGGTAATCACATTACTTCTGTATTGTAGTACTGGATGCTTTGATGAGTGGAGATACTCTTTTTGAATTGATGTCATATAAAGATAAAAATATCAGTGCAAAATGTAAGCTGTGTCCTGGTGTTTATTTCACAGCTGTTATATTGTATTGCAGTACATTGTAGAGGTGTTTCAGTTTACATATTTACTACAGGTTGTCATCACTGTGATGTTTGTTTTTCAGACCACCCTCAACATACAGCTGTGGTCTCCCAGGACAAGCAGGAGGAGACCAGTGTGGAGGACGTTTACGAGTATGACTGTCCCAGACCGGTCGTCCTTCCTGCCCCCACCAGAAGAACCCTGTCAGATATCAGCGGCCCCTCAGCTGCCTTCAGCACTCTCAGCATAGACGGTGCAGTAGAAGCCAGTATGTATTTCTACAAACACCTGCTGTCTTAAAGCAAAATGATTTAAATGTTGGGTAGGCAGTTTTCGTTTGGCGTCACTGGGCAAAAATGCCATATTAACCGTGCAGCATATTGTAATTGAAGTGGTCTGAGAGCAGACCTCCATTTCAGCCCCCCCTCTTGCCTCTGTTTTCAGGCTTCAGAAAATCTATCCCGTCACGGTAGACTTTAGCCAATCACAGGTTATTTCAGAGAGACGGTGCGTTCGTATTGGCTAAGCTACAAGAGCAGATGTGCGTACACGTCCCTTCGGACAGTGAAAACCTGATTCAGTGGCGGTACATCCTGCCGAAAATCCTGAAACTTGTGATTAATTTCCAACACGTCCTCGCTCCACACGGAGCTTCAGGCTCATTACATTCGATGCCATGGCGCTCATAACGACGAGCGGCAAAGAGGCATGATGACAAACAGTGGGGAGTAACTTTTGACGGGGGACAGTGGTGTGTGTGTGTGCGGTGTACTAGCCTCTTCCCGCTGCTGGACGGCGTTGCAGCTGCCTCTGAAGCCTGGGGCGCTCTGCTCTGCGGCCGTGAAGCGCTGGAGGGGCGTCTTTGAGAAAACAAGTCACGACGGGAGGGGCCGCGGTCTCTGTGAGGCTCACGCCGTGGAGAGCGAGCCCTACAAGGGATACAGTTTCACTGGGGAACCGGCTCCTTCTGCTGCCGGTCCAAGTTGTGGGTTTGGTGGGAGGGGTTTAGCGGAGTGATACGAGGCAGCAGAGAGAGAGGCAGAAGGTTTTGCCTAGGTTGCACAGATTTTGCCTACCCCAGCTTTAAAGATCTCTTTAGTGATAAATCATGTTGTTTACCTGGTAGTCCTGGTAAACAAACATAAAACAAGATGTGTGAAGCCCACAGCTAATTTCCAGCAAACTGGTAGGTTGTTGTTCTGTCTTTTGATAATACTAGTAGCCAGCCATCATTGTTTTTACAACCTGTCACTCATCATAGTGTGATCCATGCTTAAGTGTTACCATATGTAAATCATAAATATACAATCTACTAAGGACCATTAATTATCTGTGTTCACTTCTCTGATAAAAAAGTTGACCAACAAAAAACCTCCATGTTCCCTCAGGTACTTGAACCCAACACAATGTTTCCCACGTTCTCTGACTATTGTCCACTTACCTGTGTGTTTGCAGGTATGTTTGCAGCAGGTGTCGACCCAGAACGTCCCCCTAAACCTCTCCCACGGCGAGCCAACTCTGACCGACGGCCTCGGCCTGTAAACCGTGAATTTTCTGCTCCATTACCAGACCTCCCTGGTCCCCCCTCCTCCTCTGCCTCCTCCCCTCCTCCTCCTCCTCCTCCTCCTCCTCCTCCTCCTGCAGGCCCTGGAAGCCTGGCCCTAAACGGAGAGATTGAATGCCTGGTGTCCCAAGGCTACTCCATCCAGGACATCCAGAAAGCCCTGATGATCGCCCAGAACAACCTGGAGACGGCCAAGAACATCCTGCGCGAGTTTGTCTCCATCCCCTCCACGGCACACATCGCCACATAGTCGCCCCAGGCACACCCATCCTCTCTGTCTCGTCTCTGTCTCCACTCTGTGCCATTATCATGGGATAGCATTTACCAAGCACTTTTCTGCAGGGCCACAAGTATTTGCCAAAAGGCTTTTAGTCTTGAGGAGCAATGCTGCGTTCACGTCATATCAGAAGATGCAGAAGAACGAGACGACGACTACATCATCTGCAAGTTCTAGCTATTGAAATACTCACATGCAAAGTCATTTGTAACAAACAATGAACAAACTGCAACAGGTATTACTTGCTTTTCTGTGGAGTTTTAGTGCGAAAATATATTATTTTCTTGAATCTTGAATTACTGCAAGTCCAATGCCAAGTGGTCTACAATGAAGCCTCAAAATCTCGTTTACCCGTAATCGCCACTTGAAGAAGGTTTTTGGCCCAGAAACGGAAGTATCCATTAGTCGGTTGGTTCAAACATTTTGTCCAGTTTGGTTTAAGTAGAGGCAGACAAGTCCGATATGACCTGAACGCAGCATACATGGAGAGTTGAAGCCTTTTTAATGTGAGCTCTCTGTAGCCAAGCTTTGACCCTGTTGGACTTTTCTGAGGTCCACTCGTGCTGTGGCAGTGTTACCCCTCAGTCCGAGTACATTCTCTCATTAAGCTAAGTGTTGAAGCTTCAGAGACTTTGATCAGTAGCGGGACCCTGCGGATCATTGGCTTTTTTTTGACTCGGTGTCCCACTGCTGGCAGCCATTCACTCTGGTGCTTTATGGGCTTCTTGGCAAATTGTGGCGTACGAATATGTAGCGAGGCGAGTTTGGTCGGAAAATTAGTGATTAACTCTGTGGCGTGTGTGCTCATGCTGATGAATGTGAATGTCCAGTCGCAGTGCAGTGTTGCAGGGCTTCGTGTCGTACGCGTCACTGTGGGCTCGCTCTGTTTCGATGGTATTTGACAAGTCGAACGTGACTCCGTATTTCCCCTCAGCTCCCGGTTCAATGATGGTTCTATAATGAAATAACAAGTTTAATGTTTAAGTACTCTCATAAGGTGTTGTGCTGTGTATAGTACTAACAATGGCTGAATTTTCAGAAGTTTTTTTTTTTTGTTTTTCATTTAATTTCCACGATTGCCTGCTGCCATTCCAGGTGGTCTGACACTGAAGGCTGGTTTATTTACTCAAAAGCTTCTGTATACTCTTG
The DNA here is from genome assembly GCA_005408345.1 of Macquaria australasica. NCBI lineage: Eukaryota > Metazoa > Chordata > Actinopteri > Centrarchiformes > Percichthyidae > Macquaria > Macquaria australasica. The sequence goes on along the minus strand of SEMN01000525.1, from coordinate 116,388 downwards.
ATAGTTTCTCACTAAAAACGCGAAAGGACTTTAACATGTGCTGTTAGATTTTCTTGGCTCAGCATCACATTTGTACCAAGCTTCATTGGGTTTACTGAGAAATCAGATTGAAGGGATTTACATTGAGCTCTAAAGCAAAAAAAACAAACTGAAGGTTGTCATGTGGACTCAGGTACTCCGTAATAAGCCAGGGTTGAATGTAACGAATGAACAGATGCTAAAGGACACGTAGGGATGATGATATAATGTTGGCAGTGTTGTGGACGAACACTAACTCATTCACACAAACATTCCAAGGACTGGACTTTCTTTTTTATTGTTACACTCCTCGCATTAGATTTACATACAACCACTATATTTAATATTTTAAAATCAGTTTTGCTTTGTTTTCCACAGGCCCATTCACTTCCTCCAATTTCAAACTCTGGAGATGTCTAATTTGGTTACAATAATCCGCCCATCACACTACATATCATAGTCCTGGACGTCCATATCGTGCGACTCAGCAGTTCATAACGTTTGTTGCGGGATGAATGTTGAAAATACCAACTCACTGGCTGGTAGGTAACCTTCTGCAACTATTTTGATAATCGATGAATCATTTAAAGGACCAGTGTGTAAGATTTCTGTTGGCAGAAATGGAATATAATATTCATAAGTATATATATATATGTTATATATATATGTTATATATATATATGTTTTTCGTTAGGTTATAATCACCTGAAACTAAGAATTGTCGTATTTTCGTCACCTTTTACAGGGTTCGTACAAAGTCTTGAAAATTTGGAAAATGCTTACTTTTAACAGTTATGTTTTCGAATATACTCCATGAAAAACTGCTTGATTTTCAACATAATCTGGTGTTTTATCATCCACACAATCACTCATGTAACAGTCACACAACGGACAAACCAAACACTGGCTCTAGAGAGGGCCTTTTTGAGTTTTTCACGAGTTTCGTGACCACCATAGGTTTTCCTACACTCTTGGAAGGGGAGGGCGAGCAGGTTTGTTGGAATCACCACTCACCACTAGATGCCACTGAATCCTACACACTGGTCCTTTAAGTCAGTTTCTTTAAAGCGAAAACAGTTGAAACCCTGTAAACTAAATAGTTCTCTGAAGTTGTGGATTTCACTCAGGTTTTCTAGATTTCTTTTCCAGTGGACCAATAACGAGCAGCTGTCACTACACTGACTTGTACGGTACATCACCCTATCAGTGGCATCCGTAGCTACATGAGGGCCTGTGTATTAACCCAGCCACAGGATCATGGGCACGCTTAGAGCCACGATGAAAAAGATGTCTTGAGTCATCAAAGCAGGGAATCTGATCTGAGACTACATCAGTGCAGAATACAAATCCATTGTGAGAGACGCTCCCTACACTGCAAGATGGCTGTTCCGTATTAATGCGCACATTTAGGAACACTGCCAGGAACAGGACAGGACTCAGCGTCTCATTTCCACTTTTCACATATAAACAGGAAAATATGTCCCCTTTTAACTATGAGTGCAATTTCTTCTTTTTCCTTTCCAAAATAGACCCTCAGTCGTCACTTCAGATTTCTGCAGTAACATGTAAATGTGCCTTCTGTCCATCACAACCTGCACATGCCAGCAGACAAACCAAAACAAAACGGATCCTCAAAGTTTACTGCTTCACTGAAATGGAAATCTGCACAGCTTCTGTTTTTAATTGGATCCCTTTTCTGACTGCGTTTGTCTCAGATTTCCACTTTCACTCAGAGCATATCAAGAGTTTGGAGTTGGTTCTCCACATGCATGCATGATATGCAGACAGCGTCATGGGAGATCGATGTTTGAGAGTTAAATAAATGGAAAAAGATAAAGATAAATTTGGTTGATAAAGATTTTTGACCAAAATGTGTACTAATCTGGACATTTTACAGTTGAAAAATAAACTCATTAGTGCCTCCTGGAGGACAAACTATGTAATGGCGACGCAGTTCCTTTGTTGGTACGGTTGTATGCTGCATTCACCAAAAAATTGTTGCCGAATCCAATATCTACTATTTCATAACAACAAAAAAGTCTCCAGTTTTTTTTAAATTTAGTGAATGTAATGTGCAACCGTACTTCGGCATTTCTGCACTGCAGTTTCTTGTTACTTATTGGCTGACTTGTACGTTGATACTGGAGGTGGGCGGATCGATCCCAAAAGTCTTGACGCTGCCGATACAAAGTCATGTTTTGAGGATCGATACCCAAAAAAATAAAATAAAATGGATCCATCACGTTAGATCACATCCTGGGTTATTAAGTCATAAACAGAATAGTAAACAGACATGCCTCGTTTGGCTATTAATAATATATATATATATCAACTAAATCATGACATATTTCTCTCTCTTACATGATAGACTTTAGCTGCTTTTAACAATAAAAAGTATCGATAGCGATATGTATTGATATCGATGATCCTGGCCCTGGTATCACTTGGTATCGGATCGAAACCAAATCTTGTGGTATCGCCCACCCCTAGTTGATGCTGGTATGTTTGTCAGATTTTAATTTGATATACTTTTCTTCAAAAAAAAAAAAAAAAGTTAGAAATATGTGGACAAGTCTGTAGAATCCATTCGGGGGCCGCCTCCATGCTCTTGAAAACGGAAAACAGAAGTATTGCCTAATGTGATTAAAGTAGTAAGGAAACATACAGCAAAATGAGCAAAAACTTATGCTGGAATTGTTGATGTATGTTGATCGTGTCCCTGCTGAAATCTTGCAGCTTTAATTGCCCCTGAAACAAACCGAAAGCGTTGTAAAGCAGCACGCTGCCCCTCAGCTCGTGTTGATTTAGACGGAATGTGTCGTCAGTCCCTCGGGCTTTGTGTTCACTCGGTGTCGGTGTTTGAACTCTTGACCGTGAAAGTGCCGCTGTGTGAGGATACACTCCAGGCTGACAGTCCTACTCATGTTGAATCACTGCCAGAGGCCCCGCTGTCTCTCTCTCTCTCTCTCTCTCTCTCTCACACACACACACACAGTTTCCCTCAGAGTCCCAGGTAAACTCTGGTGTGTTGGTTCAGATCCACTGGTTAATGATATGTGTGGTATAATCACGTTATAAACTAGCCTTTTCAACAAGAACTTGCCTACTAAAAACTTGTGTTCATTGCTTTGTTATTGCTTGTGTAAATATGATTTTATTTATTGTCTTTTTAATATCCTCAGCATTCGTTGTGTTGCCATGTTTTCATGCCTAAGCCATTAAGATTTTTAATTAAACAGTATTTTCTTTAACATTTGATCTGTGTGGTTTGTTCGTAATGACTAAAGGCTGTTATACGTTTCCACAAATTCTTTTCAAGAGTAAGTGAACTGCTCTTGTCTCAGAATAAAACGATACTTGTCATTTTGTCAACAGTTTGTCTGCAAAAGTCTCAAGTTATCTACATTGAAGGTATTTTAGTATTAGCTGCAATTATTCACATTATTAGCGGTTAAAGCAGAAAAATTAGAGGCTGTTCCAAACGTATTTTTGCTGCTAAATCTCAACTTATTTAGACACCATAAAGCTTCATCCCAAATAAGTCCCCGACAGCATATGAGAGAAAATGTTCTTTGGTTCTTTGTTCAAAGTTAAAGGCAAATCTAGTTGAAGTTAAATTTGAAATTTTCTGTCTCCAGCGCCCCCAGTGGTTGTATCAAACAAGTCACTGTGACAGGCAGCGATGCATTAGAGCAAATGCAAGACAACATAAAACAGCAAGAAACATGCTGTCATTATTTTGGCTTCGTAGTATCTTTAAAAACTATCTCACAGATAAACACGTCGTCACCTGGAGTTGTACACTTTAAAATGAATAGGCTGGATTTTGTTTTGCACTGAGGAGGGCAGCTATGAGGTGCTTGAATTCGTTGCAGATGTGAGCTGTGTTTTCTGTCTTTCCTCCTTCCAGACTCCAGCTGGAAATCTGAGCTACTGTTGGAGTCATTTCCAGCTCGTGCTGACAGAGGTTTGGAGGCAGCGCTCCTTCCTGTCTCCTCACTGTGGGACTGTGCAGCGCTAACAGAAAGCACACTGAACTCGCTGCTGTTCTGCTTCATATTGAGCCCTCGGGCAAAAGAAAAGCCTTCCAACACCAACCACTCCAAAAATAATGAGAGAGAAAAAAAACAGTCTCTCTTTAAATGAAATTTTTATTTGGCATTTTCTTGCAAAAAATACAAAAAAAAAACACAAGCATCAAAGAATCACATGTACAGTACTTAATTTACACACTATAAGAAAAAAGAACATAATTGCAATGTTCAGTTTCAAACTTGTTTTCCCACTGGTGAACAATCCAGGACAATAAACAATATAAATGTCGTATTAAACTGAAAAGACGAGGTGCAGGTTTATGGATCAAATCAGAAATGTTTGCACGCTGCAGAACGTTGGTGTTCTGGCAACAGCATCACACTGACCGCACGAGGACACTGAGGCCTGAGGACGTCCTGAACCTGGATATTTCTACAACTTTAACACCTCAACTCAGTGGGAAAAAAAGAAAACATGTCACTACTTTGTTAGTGTTGCAAGTCATGTGGGCAATGGAGCGCTCGCAGCAAAACAAAAAAAGAAGCAACTTTTCACAATAACCTACACAGTGAGCTATCAGTACATCATATTCACAACACAGGCCCTTAAAAGGAGCATACCAGTGTGGTTGCATGTTTTAGGTGATTTACTATAAACACTGAATATCTAAGCATCCTGTAGGTTAGCTCCAGTTTGTGCCTCTCATCTGTTGTCATTACACTCAAATACACATTCTGCTAAAAAAAAAAAATAAAAAAAAAGAGGAATCCCTGACGATCATTTAAAAACACTTAAAGCATGAAGGGAGAAAAAAAGTCATCCGCTGCACAATAAAAAAGATTTTAAACCCATTTTTCCAAGTATAATATATATATATATATATATATATACACACACACACACACATACACATACACACACACTTGTTGTGTATGGTCAAGATAACATGAATGAAACCTTTTTTGATTGTTTTTGTTTTGTTTTTTACTTTGACTACCTTTTCATATGTCGAGTTATTTCACTCATTTTCTGATCTTTATATTTGGCTTGGTTTGCCTTTTCTTGTTTTATTGATCATTAAGATTTTAATTTGTTGTTGTTGAGTGGACCTCAAGAAGAGTAGCGACCGCTTTGTGGCAGCTAATGGGCATCCAAATAAAGAATAAAAAATAAGAAATTTTAATTTAATTTTAAGAAATTTAAAATTTTGGTTCACATCCTACAAATCGGACAAGATGCATACCGGCGTTTTTTGGATTAGGTAGAAGAGTCTTTAAGAATTCTGAAACACCTTCAATACAACAGTAAGTGTTGGTGAACAGCTTTCTGGGTTTTTCAAAGATCGTCAGGGATTTATTTCTAGTTTTCTATACGCTTAGTTCAGTGACTCGAATGTAGTGATGATGCATGACAAACTGGAGGGAGCTGTAGAAAGACATTCAATGTATTTCTACTTTCCACAGCCACTGCTTTACATTCATTTCACGTATTAAAAAAGAAAAAAACAATTTGAACCTTGAGACTTGCTGGAGTTCAGTAATCCGTCACAGAGAAGAACATCCATGTCTGCTTTTATTGTTGTTAAAGATTCATAAGAGTTTCATGGTAATGCAGAGCAGACTTCTCAAATCAATCTGCAGTAAAAAAAAAAAAAAAAAAAACTGCATTACCATGGAATAATGTTGACTGAACAGAAAACTGAATGTTCCCTGTGATGGATTATCTAGGTAAAGCAAGTTTTAAGCATCTGCCAGTTGAGAGTGGTGTGTGGTGTCTGTAGTAACCACATTAAACATGCACAAACACTGGAACACTTCTTCAGGCCCAACTAGCTCAGTGGAAACGCAAAGAAAACACACAGAGCAAACCAAAGAACCAAAAAAAAAAAACAAATTCAGTGTATGATGCATTGTCAAAACAGGCACAGCAGATCACTAACCTTTGACCTTTTCACCTTCAGTAACAGTCCAAGGCCACCACTAGCAGGTCTGTACACTACATGTATTTACAAACAGTACAAGGGCTTGACAGCAGTTTGCAAGAGAAGGCTGGCAGTGTCTGATTGACAGGTTTTATGTCTCCTGATGATCTAACTGTTGATCAGAGGTTTTTCCACCCAAACAAGACATCGACTCTCGAGGAAACACTTCAGTATTTGTCTTTTTTTTTTTTTGTGTGGTAAATTTCAATATCAATTTCTATTGATACTATTGGTATCAATTGGTATCAATCGAAAATCAAACTGAAGCAAACACACTGACAAGCCTTCTCTCATTGTGACTGTGAACTGACAGTAAAGAGCTGCCATGGAGGAGCAGCTAGTGTTTGGTCTGACATCATATCCTGTCCTGAAACTCACCTGGACCCATGAACACGGATCAACATGCACATGACCCCAGACGCAACCATGAAATGAAAATCTGAGTGCCAAAATATCTTAAATAACAAAATATATATAATATATACACTTTCATTAAAAAAAAAATAATAAAGTTGGTGATGCACATGAGACACCATCACACACGCTGAACAAGAGCTGAACACAGTTTGAGGAAATGGTACAAAACTAATGGAGGAACTGAATGTCAAGGAAGCAAACATTCATTCAAAAGAAAATACACATCTGTACATACCTGTGTGTGTGTGTGTGTGTGTGTGTGTGTGTGTGTGTGTGTGTGTGTGTGTGTGTGTGTTTAAATCTACTGAATACTGCTAGGAACAAAGCATGATGGGGGAACGTCCGGACTGTGAGGTGGTGTTACCCTGCAGGTCTCAGTTCAGTGTGGAGCGTCTACTGCCTCCTCTGCTCCAACACACACTGACTGCTGGCTTCACGTGTCCTGCCTCCTGCTGCACAACGTCACCGCTGAACCATCAGGGAGTTTTACTGGAGGAACAGAGGAGGACGTCAGTGGAAACACCAGCTGCACACGCACACACACACACACACACACACACAACGCTCATCATGAACAACTTGTGATTTTAGCTGCAGTTACTACACGTGACAAAAGAGCGGTGACATTGTGTCTCTAATGTTAAAATAAATACCAACAGAATATTGCAACAGGCAGTAAAATTTGAAATTTCTGGACTTTGGTGCCCCCAGAGGTAGAATAAAAAAAGACATCACTACCTCTCATTTTTCTACAAACACAACCTTATACCATCAGAATAAATTGAAAAAAATCACATAAAATTTCTACACAAAATGACTTTTGTGTTCCCTGTTTTTATAGAAGCAACATGAAACCACAGACTGTATATAAAGATGGCTGATGCGTCTCCACTTCCTCCCACTGTACAAAAATGAAGCCAAAATATCCCGGATACCGTCATTTGGAGCCAGAGTCTGCGCAGTAGTGATCGGTATCGAGGTGCCGCCCCCACGCCCGCCTGAACCAATCGCGAGCACACTCACAGTTGTCAATCATGACGTGCCCCCCCCCCCCCCGTTTTTATAGCATCAAATAACTAATTAAAAACAAACTGATCAGAAAAACAAACACTTGGACAAACATCAGTGTGATAAGAACTACCTGAAATGACAGAAACCATCTTTGGGAACGTTTTATTTGACGTTTATGACCTATACTGCAGCCAGCCACCAGGGGGCGATCGAGATGTTTTGGCTTCACTTTTGGGGAGCTGTCATGTCCTCCATCTTCATATACAGTCTATGCATGAAACACAGTAGGCCTACAGCATGTACTGTTATGATGCACTACTTTCAGGCCTCTGAACGGACATTTAAAACCGTAAACATTCTCATATTAATTCTACCAACTCGCCACTAATAGCAGCCATTTTAGCCACATTTAACAGCCAAGCAAACAGCATTAAAGCAGTGGAGATGATACTGAAAAACATGGGAGTATCGCTTTAAGTCACAAACACTTTTGTATTTGAACTCCTGTCTGTTTGCATCATGTCCAGACATCCTCACATCATCAGAATGTGTTCTCTGCATGCTAGCAGCTGCTGCGGGTTTATTTATAACCATTAAATAATTGATGCAAAAGCCACGGCTAATACCCCGAATATATTACATATCCAAATTTAAAACAGCTTCTGTGGGGATGTTGACCATGTAAGTGAGCCGACTCTGCATCTTATTTTGGGCTTTTCTCTAGCGCCTCCCTCAGGACAAACTTTACCACAACTGGCAAACTTGTGTGCATGTTGTCTGTTGTGGGGTGCAGTGATCACTGCAGGTCTTCAGGCTTTGAGTCCTTTCTTATATTGTGAAATAAAGACATCATATTCATCCACCACAATAGTTACCTGGTCATTAGGGCCTGCTTTGTCTCCATTGACAGCCTTTAGGAGGACGGCGTCCTCATTCTTTGAGTTGGTCTTCATCTCCACGACAATGTCATCTTTGGTGGTCTTCTCTTTGGTGCTGGTGACAGAAACCAGGGTTGGCACGTGTGGAATTTGACAAAAGCCCAAGTAACTGCAGTGGGACTGGGTATCATTACAAATGACATTCTTCTTTTAACATAAGTTCAAGTTTAACATTGGTCTGTTGTGTTACTTTATACACAGTTTTAAGCTTTTTTTTTAAGTATGTTCGTTTTAAACATTTCTGCATCAACATCCTTTGAGTAACAGAAATACATTGAAATGTTATTTCCCCGTTATTTTAAGGTTTGGATGCATGTAAGAGGGATAAGCCAAGAGTCACATTCCCATCTTCATTAAAGGATAAGGCTGGCGATATTCTATATTTTTATTATTGTCAATAAACCACATGAAAAGACCAAAATGGACAATGGAGCTCTGTGGCACAGAGGAATAAGATGTATCAGGCTTTGCATAAATACACAGATAATAGTTGTTCGTAGAATCAATTTATTGTTGGTCTTTTCATGGGATTTGTTGACAATAAGAAAAATATAGATTATCACCAGACGTCATCAGTGCAGTACTCACATCTCCTGTTTCCCTGAGCGTCCACAGGGGATCTTCCCCTTCTTATGCAGGAAGTAGAGAACACTGCCGAGGATGGCCAGCAGCAGCAGACACAGTATGATCACCACTATGATCACCCCGCTGCCCTCCGCTGTGCGCACACACACACACACACACACACACACAGACAGAGAGACCAATCACATGTTAGTGTCAGTCCATCTAGCGATACTACTCATCTGCAACTTTGACAGCAGTTGCGTTTAACGATACTGGCAGCCAGAAGTTTGAAAGACCTGTGATGTTTAGGGCCGTTTACCAGCCAGGAAAGCTCTAACAAAAACATGCTATTGATTGCATTATGGGAAGTGTAGGATCCAGTGTTTTTTGAGCTAAAAGTCAGAGTATCTCGGCCTTTGCTGCTTTGATTTCAACCTCACCTTTTTTTAATCTGTCTCTTGCAAGTCCCCCAACTTATGGAAGTGCAATGCTAAATGAGTGGAGTACCCATTTAAAAGTAAAGATAAGGAAACATCTGTTCTATAACTACAAACTGCATTATTTAAACTATTTTGTTTCTTAAGTAAGTGGCTTATTTAACAAAGTCCATTTCCTCATGCATAAGAAATAATAAGCCGAGCGTGAAATGATGTCTGTTATATTTCAGTGTCATTAAAGTGGCAGGACTGCAGAAAAATCATTTATTTAAAGTCATTTATTTTGCGCAGCATCTGTGACCCACAGTCTTAATAACCGACTTTCTTTAGATTACATTATCCATCCAGAGTGAAAAGAGGAGGATTTCTCTTTTTTCTTTTCTTATTTTTTTCAAAAACAAAGAGGCTACACTGGTATACTGGTGGGAAACAATATTAACAAGTAACATTTCAAAAGGAAAAACTAATTATCTTTTTCCGAATTACTATCATTTGATCCCCTGTATGATATTCTTACATGGACTGAGAATGTATGTGGTATGGTGAAGTGACCTTTATGGCCTTTATGTGCACCAGCAGACAAAACAAAAACACAGAGAAAGCAACATTTTGGAAAGCCTGTGGATGTTCTTCGACAGAATACATTAACTTTAGCATGACCGGGGAGCTTGAGAGGCTCCTGGTACAGCTGGGACTTTATTTCACACGAGAAGGAGTCAGAGCAGGATGAAAAGACAAGGACAGAGAGGTGGAACAGAAGAAATAATATCTGATAAGTTTTACGTTATTCAGATTCTCTTGACAGTTCCACATGCAATGTACAAATGTTCCCTCCTCTGAACTATAGTTTAAATGGTAAAAATGTCAACCTGGTGTTATAAGTCTTTTTCACAGCAGACATTTGGACTTGTCATAGTAGGAAAAGCACAAAAACATTAACGATGACTCTGTTCTAATCAAGTGTCCCAGTCAGCCATGACAGTGCGACAGTGAGGACCCTGAAACGGAAGCAAGTAAATGGAATTCAGCCATCGTTAATTGTAATTATTTACAACTGTGCTTTTCTTACTGTCACAAAAAAAGCCTATAGTGTGACATTAGGCTTTGTGGCGTACCGATCCACAGTATTTACCTAAAATACCAATATTTAGATCGCCGCACTGAGCTTGCCTCTTGTTTCTTCTAAGAATTTTTCCATCATTAAATTATACAAATATGATATCTGGACACAACCCTATGATGATCGGAGATGGATCCAGACTTGACATAGGTGCTTTCTGGCATGATCTTGTGTGATTTCTATAGCACTTTGTTGATCCTTCTCTCGGCTTGGATCTAAAATGAATCCTCTGCCCGGACTAAATGTACGATCTGAGTGAAAGCTGACAGAGAAGACAAGAAACCATCTTTAAATGACTTGATTTTCTCTCGGGTTGATGCTGTTGCTCTCTTAGTTGATACTTCTCTCTGAAATAAACTGAATTGAATTGAAGTCTGGGCCCCATATTTATCACATTCACCACAAAATTATTCTTAGCCCTTTTCATGTGTGACGCAATACAAGCGATGCTGTTTTCTGGATTTTATTCGCTTTTCCCTGCATTGAATTATCCCAACCAGCCTTTTAAATATGCTGAATCCACAAAAAAACGGAGAAACAGACCAAGACGGCGTCATTCATTTTATGGTTCGTAAAAAAAAAAGTGATGCAATTCATTCTTAAAGTAGATCTTCCACTCCTTGTTAAGAGTGTGTAGGAAGCTTCTACTCTGAGGGACTGTGCGAGTGTTTAAATATGGCCCCTAATGACCCCAGTAAACAATTAGTGGAGCGACCAAATATTTATTTCCTGGGAGCAACACACTCGAGACATTTTTGACATTGTTCCTTTTTTATTATTGTTGTTCCTAATGGTTGTGGGTGAGGGGGAGGCTCTCTGAGATGCTCTTTATTTGCCCGTTGTTTTCCCCACAGGCTCGTGAAGATTTTAACGGTATGAAGTGACTGCTCAGATAAAGCCATAATAATACTTCGCTGCACTTTCACCTGGTATGTAAAAATGCACTATAAAAACACAAGACTGTCTGGAAAAGTCAGTAAAAGTGAGACACTGTTTTCTTACTTATTTCTGTTTGTTTAAAAAATTCTGGGATGTATAAATAATGTTTTTACCACTGCAGAGCGTTTGGGCCGAGTATCATTATAACTGCTGGTGTGCTTGAATTTGCTGGTGTTGTGATTTTTCTCTCTGTATCAAACAGAATATTTAATACGCCCACAGGCCATCCCAAAGATCTGCTAGCAAACCAAAGACAGCCCTGGTATAGAGTCCCCGTATGAAAAGCATAAATAATGTATACAGTCCTCCAACCCTTCATTGTCACAAATAGAAGTTAGAGTCTGAACAGTGAGACAGAAGAGAGCGAAAAGAGACAGAGGCGTCTGAAGAGCCTGTAGAGCAACAGTCTTACCAGGAAAGAAGGGAGCAGTGGAGGTGACCCTGGGAACTGTGAACAAGTAGAACAACACTTCAGAGTGAGCCCCCAATACATACACACACACACACACACACACACACACACACACACACACACACACACACACACTTCTCATATTTAATTTGATCGCAGCTGCTTTAGTAATTACAAACAATCCCATATTCTCCTGGAGGTGTGAGGGGAACAGAACACAGAGACTGTAAAGGCCCTTATAGGCCTAACAATACTGGCTTCATCTCTCTGCTAAAGCAGTGGTTCCCAACCTGTGACCCCAGAGGAGTCAAAAACAGAACAATTTTTATTTAATTATGTTTATTTTTCACACTTTTCTTTAATTTTTGATTTTTTTCTCACTGGATACTCTCACCACCTCAGGCCTCTAAAGATCCTTCAAATTAAACAAGTCTGAGGAGGAAAAATCACTCTTTTAATTTAATTAATACCTGCATTAAAACTTTAATCTATTTAGTCTGGCTTTTATGTCATGTTTTATAATTTTATGGTTTTATTATTTATCTTTGTTTTATCATCATTTTACTGTTGATTATTATTATTTTTTATTTTACCTATATATATATATATATATATATATATATATATATATATATATATATATATGGTAGCAGTATTTCATGATGTTACTATTTTTATTGCTCGTTATTGTCTTTTATACTTTTTTGGTTGTTTTGGTTGCACATTAGTCTTTAAATCCATTTTTAAACATGCTATGCTTTGTCAATCGCTCGTAAAGCACTTTGAATTGCATTTGATTTGTTTGAATTGGTTCTATATAAATACATTTTGATCTCACATGCTGCATCATCAATTTTACAATTTATTACAGAATTCTGCTGTCCATTTTATAAAGTGAGGGAATAAATGAGTCCCAACTTAAACTTCTTTTCATTCTACGCTTGTACACAGTCTGACATTATCAAATAGGCAGCAAAATTCTCTAATAAATGATGAATTTGATGAGAAAATGTATTCAGGGATTCACTGTGAGAAGCGAGGCAAGCAGCCCTCATGCTCATCGTGATCATTAGCTGAGACCTCAAAAAGCAAACTGGAGTTTTAAACTCCATCACTGATGCAGCCTGCATTCATATCTTTACTTTCCAGCTCACCGCAGCTCCCTCACTGAACCAGAAACCACTTTCCCTAACAGTCCCGTCATGCTGGAATAAAGACTGGAACTAAATGGGCTAAAAGATGAAAAAAAACCTGGTGTAGGTCCTTTAACATAACGGAGGACGTCTCTAAACTAGCACTGTTTACATGCAAATGTTCAAAATAATGGTTAAAGACTATTTCAAACCCCGAATGTGGTTCCCCATCAATCCCATGAATATGCTGTATATTCATCCACTCATACAGATGTTTCAGTGCAAAGTCAGAAAGAGAGAGAGACTCTTACTGGCTTTGATGCTGAAAGCCTTGACCTCGGTGCCCATGTCATTGGAAGCGTTGCACAGAGCGCTGATGTCCGAGGTGACTTTGACTGACACCACGCTGTGAGTCATGTGCTCGTTTGCCTTGTTCACCACCTCATGCCAGGTCTGTGGACACACACACACAGAGCCATGTTAATGAGAACACCATGCACATTCCTATCTCCAAATCAGTGAGCATTAACTATGTGCAAAATGAAGCTCATGGGACAAAGCATACTCTCAAAATGCTGCTAGTCCTCACAACTAGCAAGACCATAAAGACTACAATCTCAGATGTAGTAGGTGTGTCACTTGTCAACCTACAAAATAACACTGTACAGTAATGTGTGTAATGTAGTACGTTTCCTGGCTGAAATACCACTTTTACGGTTTCACGTGTTTTAATTTTTTACTAAATTCTGTATTTTATTTGCCTCCATCACAAAAGATCACGCATGTTTGTTCATTTATAATAACCCTAAAGGAGTCTCGGTTTATTCTGGTCATTTTGTACAAAGTATAAAGCTGCCAGGAACCCAAAATACAAGTCAAATGACACGAGTGCCTATAAAAATGTACAAATCTTTAGTGATAATCACTCTAAATATTATCATAGAGCAGTTAAATGTTGTAAAAAATATATTGTTTCACTATTCATACAGCAGAAAAACGTAAGAAATAAAACTATAATAATAATAATAATAATAATAATAATAACTATAATCAGCTCACACACCAGTGCTACCTCTGTCAGTGTAAAGCGTTTGGTTTGACTCCACCACATGTCAAGTGTTACATTAGAATCACTACAAACAGCACTACTAGTGTCTACTGTACATGAACAGTGCGTGATGAATTGCATCTAATAACCACCTATCCTTACACCTGAAGTAAGCCAGTGCTGTGAGTCAGACTGGATACCTGGCTGCCGATGATGTTCCAGGAGATGCTGGGCAGTGGATGTCCCTGAACCTCACAGCTCAGGTTCACCATCCTGCCTGCTGCCTCCTCCAGCTGCACCTCCTGCTCCACTCCCACCAGCTGGGGACCACCTACACACACACAGTATTTAGTGTGCATATATATTTCCACAGCACTGATCTATGAGTACAGTAGTGCACTCATTCAAGTCCTAAAGATCGACGTTTCGGCACGCTGCCTTTTATAGGATGAAATCCAAACTTCACCTGACTGACATTTGTTTGTAACTGAGGCAGGTGTTTCACATCAGAGCTCTCAGACTAATCAAACTGGAGGACATGGAAATGCAGACACTAGTGAGGCTTCTTCAAAGCCAAGAAAAGGCCTGCAACAAAAACATGGCCACATATCTAAGAACCTGCAAGAACAAGTTACACGAATCAAAACCGATACAGAAAGACATCTGAATGCTTGCATTAGATTTGCCAGAATAGAGGAAGAAGAAGCCGGTACCATAACATCAAGATCGATTTGCTTCTTTCTGCCTTTATTGTGTCATTTTTCGATATGCTGACTTTTCCACGTCAGCCAAGCATGAAAAAGGTTTTTTTTCTTTTCCCTGATTTTTTGTCGTTTCCACTCAGTTTTTCTCTTTGCACACAAAGTGGAAAAGTACAACAAAAAAAAAGGTGGACGGAAGCTCACCTAATGACACACATTTCATTTTGGCTTCAGCTACGTGACTCTAAAAAAAGTCATATATCATTTGGCAAGTAAAGTGAAGCTGTTGAAGCGGTGCAGGGGATGACCGACCTTGGACGATGATGTGAACGGAGCCGCTGGTGTGCAGGGCGGGCAGGGAGGGAACGGTCACCTCACATACGTACTCCCCTGTTGTTTCATAGGTGGCGTCCTTCAGGTGCAATGTGTTCCCTTTACCCACCTGATGCCCATCCTACACACACACACACACACCCATACAATCAGTGGATAAAAACAGGTGACGTTGGCAACTGAGAATGGTCTGTGGACCTGTATCAGTTAGCGGTGTGGCTCTGAGGATGTCGGTCGGTCCACCACTTTGATCCAGACCATAATATCTCAACAACTACTGGATGGATTGAAGTTTTGTACAGACATTCATGGTCCCCAGAGGATACATTGTGATTTTTTATCAGGTCAGTTTTTAAATTTGTCCAACACTTTGTTTTATGTCTAAACACCTGCAAAACTAATGACATTCCCATCAGCCTCAGCTGCACTAATTAGCAAATTTTAACATGCTAACATGCTAAACTAACATGGTGAACATGGTAAACACTGCAACTGCTAAACATCAGCACGTTAGTATTGTCATTGTGAGGATGTTAGCATGCTGACGTTTAGCTCAAAGAATCACTGTGTGTAACTACAGCCTCACAGAGCTGCTAGCTGTAGACTCGCCCTTTTTTCAAATTAAGTTCTGCAGCTGATGATGATACTGCTGCTGTTCTACACATCTCCCCTCATACGTTTTAACATGTCATTGTTAACTGTAATATATTAATATTAGGGTTTCGCTGACAAGAGTGTTTGGAGGCCAGTATTGATTCTGAATTACAGATGCTGTAGACAGCATTTTGTTCTGTCCTCTATATTGAAATAAAGTCAAGGCACTGTACTGAAATGTGTCGGCTGAAAAAAGTGCAGAGTCTGTACTCACAGTATTTATATTATAACTGACTGATGCAACGATGTGTGAGCTTTCAGCTATCCTAAAAATGTTCTTTTCTGTACATAAGTCTAATCGGTATGTCGTACCTTGTACCAGACGGTGGATGTTTTCAGGGAGGACAGAGCGTTGCAGGTTGCAGTCAGATCTTCTCCTTTGAGCATGACTTCTGAGTCTTTAGGTACCACTGCAGCTGGGTCCAAGTCTGAACACAACAAACACCGACAAAACAAGACACAGGAAACAGTGTCACAAGGTTGGGTGGAATAAATTCAGTGGGTAAAGGAAACGTTCTTCTGTGCTTTTTCACTCTCTTTCTCAGCTAGAGTCAGGACGAGGTTAGCATAGCTTAGCATAAAGACTGGAGGCAGGGGGAAACAGCTAGCCTGGCTCTGTCCAAAGTGAAAAGGCCTCTTTCTTCTTTCTTTCTCTAAGCCTGTTTCATATATATGTTATGTTATACGTATATGTGTTTGTGTATATATGTTTTTCTGTGTGTGTGTGTGTGTGAGATAGATCCTCACAGTGTACAGTGAGCTGCATTTCTCCTTTGACCTCGGTGTAGCCGTCGGTGTCCAGAGGGCGACACTGGTAGATGCCGCTGTCTTTCCTTGACACTGGTGACAGGATCAACACATCACCGCTGCTCTCCAAGTCCACATCCAGCTCCTGCAACAAACACTCTCATTTGTCATCTAAATCCATGTTATGATCTTGTGAGAGTATTAACAGAAACTAATGTATG
This sequence comes from Macquaria australasica, assembly GCA_005408345.1. NCBI lineage: Eukaryota > Metazoa > Chordata > Actinopteri > Centrarchiformes > Percichthyidae > Macquaria > Macquaria australasica. Next base: position 99,676 of record SEMN01000525.1, on the reverse strand, counting down.
TTCTTTGTTTCTTGTATCAGATGTGTTTTTAGGGTCACTGTTCTAAGACATACTGTATTTCCAAGAGAAATGGAAATTAGCATCTGATTTGTCACAGAGGTTAGTCCTATGGGGGACAGCTGCAGACTTTTGCATTATCTTGAAAGAGTTCCTTCAGTTTTATTTGGCGGAAAGAGAGCTTGAGGGTAGAAAACAGGAGATGAATCCAACCTTCACAATCATGTAGTCTTTGGACAGGGTTCGTACAGCTTTTTAAGAGTAAAATTCAAGCACTTTTTAAGCACTTTCAAGGTACCTAAACCAAACATTTCCAGACTCTCGAAGCCTTTATCATCACATCTAAATTGTTTCATTTCAGATATTAAAGACTTTTGGTTTACATGAGTGATTCTGTAGATGAAACACCAGATTATGTTGAAAATCAAGCATTTTTCATAACCTTGAAAAATTTTTCCAAACTTTCAAGACCGTATGAACCCTGTTTGGAGTCCTCTTAGAGAGTAATCAAACACAGGCTGAAAATTCTGTTTAAAATGATAGTTTTCCTAAACATACATGAATTCGTCACTTTGCTAATAAAAGTCTGATGACATCTGAAACTTATTGTCAGAGGTTACAGAAAATATTTGTTTTGTTTTACAATCCCAGCCTTCTTTCATAGTTTCAGCCCTCGTGGTGACATTTTACTGACCAGTTTCCCTCCTGAGGTCACAGCTACAAAGGCAGACAGAATTTAAACAAATCCTAAATGTTTAACTGTAATATCCAAGCCCACTTACTCAAAAGTAAAAATGATCTTATGGACATAAACAACTTACAGCTTGAGTAAATACTTTAACATTTTTATTTGATTTTCATGTCAACTGGTCCATACATCTGACAGTCTCTTGGTCCAGAGAGAAATATCTTGGCATATTAATTGATGGATTACCATGACAATGAGTACCACCCTCAGGTCAAATAATAATGCAAATCTCTGAACACTCAGGAGGATAACCTCAATGACCTGGTGTACTGGATGACCTGTTAATTAAGGTAACAACATGGTCTTTTCCCCCAGGTCAAACTCTTTTGCCCCACCAAGGACTGGCATACTACTGGACATGTAGAAGTCCACCAAAGTTGACCTTGACGCAAAGAAATTGTGCAGATTTACCAGCCCCCCACTTAAGAGTCCTGATAGACATTTTGTCTGGTAAACACAGTGTCTAGAGGAGTTTCATCGTGTCTCCAGATCTCAGCAATACATTTTGTGAGTGAGTAAATTATCATATCTTATAAAGGATGATGGCCAAAAGTATTAAAATACCCTTGATTGTAAAAAAGAACACAGCAAAAATGACACTTTTACCTCCTAAGTCACGGTTATAACAACCACTAACCAAATGCCCCTGACTGCCTTGTTAGGAAAAGTTAAAACGACAGTCAGCTGAGTTTTTGTATTGTCCACACATACAATGGATGTGTGTCTGACATGGGAATGAGTCCTACCCATGAGCCCTGTCAGTGTGGCCTCCGGTCTCAGACCCCGGCCTGGATCTGCAGGGTCAGAGCTGACAGAGCCTTCACAGACCTTGCACACTCATGTCTACATGGGGCCCTGTGAGCTCTGCATATCAAAAACATTCCCTGCATGTCTCCTGTGTGTCACCCATTCTCTCTTGGGGACTTTTAGGGTGAGAAAATGCCTCCCATTCTTACTTGTTCTCTGTTGAAAATGAAGGGCGGCGGGGGGTTGCCATCACCCTGGCAACGCAGCTCCACAGTATCCCCCTCTTTGACCAAGCCCTGGGGCGACTCCTTCCACAGCTCCACCATGGTGGTGGGGTCTGGACATACACACACACGCAGAATGAAATTAAGCAGGCTTATTCAGCTAAAGTCACTTTACAAGGCCATTTCCATAATGCTGACAGCACAGACTATGTTTGGCTCTGCCTGCCACAGTGTCGCTACAAAACAAGGGACCAAGAGACAAATAATGTGTCTGTTAAATTTGAAATAATATAGTATAATTGACAATAAGGTTTTAAGGTGTATTCCAGCAATTTAATATAGAGACAGATTAAAGAAGAATGGTCAAAATCACAGCAGCTGAGGCTGAAATGTCCTGACTTGTAGTCCCTGGTTTGGGCTCAGGCTCTATAAATGCTGGATCTGACAATTGACATCGTCAGGGTTATTTTTTCAAACTTTGGAAAGTTCCCTCCAAAGTTACAGAAGACTTTATACATATTTGTTTACAGGCTAAGTAGTGCTTCCTCATGACAACTAAACTGAACGTCATGTGTAAAATTGGTTGAATGGCCCTTTAACTGACAAGCTGTTGTTAGCCTGATAGGTTAAGGAGAAAAGGGAGTAACATATTATCAAAGCTGCAATACTGTAGACATGGACCTGAACCACGAGGAACCAGGCAGTGCCAACTGGCCTCCATAACTACAAGACAAATTAGCAGAATCTGATATAAAAATACCTCGCACTGACTAAATAATTTCAACTCTGACCCTCTACCTAGTGCTGTGTTTTCCTAAGTTTTACACAGAAGCAAACAAGATATCATCCATATCAAGATATATCTCCCATGGATGTGTTGGTGGTCGTTCCTGATGTAGGCGTCTTATGAATATTCAGCTGACAGTGTGCACGTTTGACCAATGCATTAGCATCTGTCAGCCAAACTAAAACACACAATATCTTCTGTCAAGGATGCACCCAGTGAGTGGGGCCAAATAAAATGCAATAAAGAAACAGAAGGAGAGGATTGAATACAATTCAACAGTCTCTACACTTATGTTACAATGATAACATATACAGTAGAATGAACAGAAAGTAGGGCACAATAGATGTAATTAAGATAAAAATAGGACTAAGTTCAATAGTCACTATAAATGATTTTATATTGAGAGAAACATGAGAACAGGATTATTTAAAAAAATTTTAAATATTACAAGTTTGATAAAAGTATTTGTAATATGTTAATATCAGAGTAAAATCATTATACTCTCAAATTCCCTATAAGATTATTATAAAAAATATACAAATTACAGAGAGGCTGCAGGTTACTAATGGTGTGTAAAATTACATTTTTAATGCAGTCCTGATGTATTATAACACACCTCTTTTGTAAAAGAAAGAAATATCTATACTGATGATTTTATATGTTTAATTTTAATTTCTTATGCAGGAAGAAGTGGAATTTGTTAAACAGACAACTTTAGAAACAAAAGTCTGTAAATGAAGGTAGAAATGTTTCCTTATTTTTCAGATGATGTTGGCCTCGGTGGTTCCCTTCAGACTCTGTCAATAAGCAGGTCACTCAAGTAAGCATGATTTGATCGGTTTGTCTTGAACCAAGGGGTCCACCTGGCCTCACAGCAGAGGAAACACTGAACTGACCTTTGCAGCAATTATTTTACCTTCATTCTGGGACAATTACTGTCAGCAACTGATGTGATACAAACATCAACTGTGGTTGATCAGATTGCTCTATCAGCCAGGCCTACATGACAGAAGTATACAAAGGCTCAGCGTTAACTCACAGTGAACAGTGATGTTGATGCTGTTGGACTCGACTGTCCTGATCGCTCCCGGGACGAAGAAGCTGACCTCGCAGGAGAAATGGACATCCTTGTCCTCCTTAACCACCTTGTACTCCAGAGTGCTCTGGACGGAGTAGAAGCCACTGGACTCCCGGGTCACCAGGATCAACACATTTACATCTGGAGTACGGACAAGACAATATCGATATGTAACAATAGACCACAGCCAATACTGATACCAGGTTATAGGGCCCCAAGTACTTGGTGGAAAATGGAACTAAGTGTTGAGAAACATATTCTTGATCTACTGTGGTTTGGATTGTCCCTCATTTGTACATTGCTTTGGAAAAAAGTGTGTTCTTCCAAATTAATTAATATAAATGTAAAGGAATGAAAGTAACAAGACTAAGATTCTACAGCCATGCTTGCGGCTCAAAATGCTAACATCAGCATGCTAACATGCTTACAATAAAAACATGCTGGTGTTTATCAGATAATGTATACCATGTTTTTAGGTTAGTGTGTTAGCATGCTAACATTTGCTAGTACAGCAGAGGCGGATGGTTTTGCAGGTATTTGGTATTTTGAGGGGATCACATAGTTATTACAGTTCATCCTGTGGGGAACATGACTGTCTGGTCCTGTGTTTCATGTCAATCTATTCAATATTTGTGAGATGTTTCAGTCTGGACCAACCGACCAACTGACATTGACAGCGTGGCTAAAAATATTCCAGTTTTCTGTGGACCTGCTACTGTTTCTGAGATACTTTAGGATTTTACTGTTTAATTGGTGTGAGTGGAAAATATTTCCCTGTTCCAGCCCTGTATCAGTGTGCTGAGATTTGAAATGAAATAGGGCAAAGTCATGGTCTGGATTTAAACCAAAGGAAACACTTGGGGTGTTGGGTGTGAGACACATTGCCCCATCTGCTGTTTGCACTCACGTCCTGGTGCAGACATGAGTGGCATGCTGTTCCTGTACCAGGTGATGTTGGGTTTAGGGAAGCCGTTCCGAGCCTCACATGACGCAACCTGGATGGACAGTCACATTGACAAATCTTTATTATCTTGAAGTAGATTTCAGATTTCAGTAACTACCTGATGCCTACTTAACATCGTAACCCTGAAGATTATTGTATTTGTTGATCTCAGTGTCTAAGATTAAGTGCACTCACCTTAGATGGCACCTCACTGGTCACAGATATTCCAGTAAGGACACCCTCGATCACTGGAGCCTCTGGAGGAGCTGAATCAGGAAAATAATCGCTTCAGTCATTTATAACAAATAACTAGATCATGAAATAAAGATAAATCTTAAAGACTTAATCTTTAAATTGTGGTTTGTCTGAGAAAGTGTTTTGCTGGTTTCCTTACCAAACACTCTGAGGTGGGTCTTGCCTTCAGCGTTCCCGGCAGCCAGCCCGCTAACCTGGCAGAAGAATTCCCTCTCGTCAAAGAGCTGGACAGCTCGGATGGTGAGATGAGTTCCCCGCTGGTCTGAAGTCACGTCGATGCGACCGCTGTAGCCCGTGTTATTGTCCACCATCTGCTGACTGTCATCACCGTAGAAGATCCGCGTCCGTGAGCTGTTACCTACAGCTCTCTGCAGGAGGACACAGTCAGGACAGGCGTCACCTTTCACTCAACAAAAAAAAAGATTTTGCTAGACTGCATGTGAGCATGATCATTGTGAATTGTTACAAGACTGAGTGAACCTTGCAAGCAGGGGATTCATCTCCTTCCCTCAGGGAAAATCATCTTTAAGAATTGAACAAAGGAGAGGCGACATCACCCACTATGTGTTATAGTATATATACATATACTGTATATACTATATAAGCCTGTAAGTGTTATTAGCAGTAAGTCCCTGTGGCCAGCTTTTATCCTCTTATTATACCTAGTTTTTATTACCCATTACCCATTTTGTCTTAGGACAATCATGCAGGAAACAGAAAAGTCTGATGCTACAACTACAAACTGAGCTCAGGGCTCCCTGACCAAGATTCAAATTATTGACTTTAAGGGGGCAGCCCTACTCCACACATGCGCGGTTGGATAGTTTCAGACAGGCGGTGTCAGTTTTCGCAGCGGGTCCAACAGTACTCACCACAAACCACTGGATCATGACAAAGCTGGGCTCGTTGTTGGCGTCAGTGAAGCTGTACTGGCAGGGGATCTGAGCCGAGTCACCCAGGTACACCTCAACACTCTCATGCATAGTCAGCTCCACCTTGGCCCACGCTGAAAAACACACAGACATGAACATAAATCAACTCCATGCTTTCTGCAGGTACTGTGCCATGATCCCACATCATTCATGAACTGTTTAAAGCCATAAAACAGTATTACACTCAACACAAAACTGGCATTTCACTGTGACCGTGTTTTTCCTTACCTACATCTAATTCTAATTTTGACCCTCAACCTTATACTGCATTGTGTTTGGCAGATGAACGACTGTCTTCCCAGGACAACCTGGAGCCAGTCTGCCATGTTAGCAGAACAAAGAAGAAAAGGCTTCTTGTCCACATGGCATAATTTTCATCTCCCTTCTGCCTGGCCGACTGTAACCACAAAACCACGTCTTGGCCAGAAAAATCAGTTCCCTAGGCTTCATCAGGGGAATGCAGGCATGGGAAGGCTAGCCAGTTTGACACTGGGCTGTTGATTCAGAGAGCCAAGTGCTTTTTTCAGCCATGTTGGACTTGGCGGCTGTTATAGAGGGGCCAGCTCACACAGTGACAAAGAAAAACAAGATGGCACAAAAGGTCTATTTTCTCTGTTTAATCTGGTTTGGAGTCGTTATGCAAGATGGTAAAGGATACTTCCCCTCCTCTCCTCTCCTCTCCCCCTTACACTGTCAGGTGTCACTGTGTAATGTTTAGTGGATTTACTGTCATGTGCTGTCATTGACCATTTTAGTGTAGCCTCATTTTCTTAACTCGCCTGCTCCTGCTGTTGATTTTCTACATTTGTCTGCTGGACTTAAGTTCAGAAGTACAGAACAGAGACAGTTGCCTCCTGTTATTGACTTCTCCCAGTATGATCGTTGAGTATCTCTGCAAACCATTTCTTGAAAGAGGTCAGCGTCCTCTGATTCAGAGCTATCACCACCTGAGACTGTTGTTTGAAGAGACAGATGATGTACTTATTATTGTTTTTACGATTTTTGACATGCTAGCAGTGGAGGTCAACAAATGGTGGTGTTAGTCACTCAATAAGATCTCTGGTTTCATTAAGTACAGTCCAGTTGTCAGATAAATGCAGTGGAGTAGACGTATAAACCTGCAGAAAATGGAAATACTTAAGTATTTCTTGATATCTCTGGTTCTGTTGCATCAATTTTGATCTTTTTTATTTTCACTGTCCATCATAAGTCTGACAGTGCAATGCTAAACAGGTGGAGTACTCTTTTGAGTACAGTACTTAAGTAAATGTACTTCAACCACTGGACACCAGAGAATACACTATACAAAACACTACAGGAAAGAAGCAAGCTTTATTGTCTTAAGGTGGAACTATTCAAATTATTGTTTCAGCTGTATTGTGTTTACTGATATTATTGTAGGCCAAATTACATTTTAGGTGCACTGAGCAGCTGTGTTATGTAGAAAAACATAAATGTAGTCCTACCAGATAGAGAGGGGCAAAAAAACAAAAAACTGGAACATCTCAGTTTTTGTTTTTGAATGGTTTTCAAAAAGAAAGGAAAAACAATTAACAAGGGTTGGACCTCAGTGTCCTCGTATGTGTTTTCAGCGTTGGTCGAAACAGACCAAGCATGAAAAGAGCTTTAAGAGTCCAGTTGCCACCCTGCTGCCCCCATTCAGCTGGCTGCCCCCCCCCCCCCCACACACACACACACACACACACCCCTCAGCACCAATCATTTTCACAACTCATTTTTTTCTTTCAGTCCCTCCCTCCTCTGCCCGGGCCTATGCGCAGCCAACCATTCCCTTCAAGACAACGGGCGTGCCATTGTTCCCCCACCTGGGTGGACCAGATCCCCCCTGACACACATAAATACACCCCACCCGACAGTCAGCCAAAAGATGCTTTTCCATCCCTAAACCAAAGGTTAAAAACAGTTCATCGCGTTCTGAAGTTGTTGTTTACTGTGACAAAGATGATGTGAGAAGGCTTTGAGACAAGAAGCCGATTACAGAGGCTGGAGAGCAAATATGTCACAGAAGTCAGTGTAAAAAATGTTGTGTCTCTTTGGGGCCGTGCTGCTAACTTTTCAACTAATCCGATTAGCACTGGGGGGTTGCTGGGGATTTGGCTTCCAAAGCCAACCTGGGACCGGTCTTATCTGTTCCTGTTGTGACTTTATGCTGCACGGACTAAAGCACAAACACACATGACCCATGATCTGTAGACCCTGACAACCAAAACTGCTGCCTGTGGGTGTGTGTGTGCATACATTTGTGGCTGTCTGCTGTCTGGGTCTGGATGATACAGAGCTAATTCATTCAGGAAAAAAAACACCCCACTCCAGAATATCTGGACGTGTTGACAGGATCAGGCCTGTGACTGGACAACAAGACCCCAAATGACTGGCCTGTTAGAGGGATGATCAACAGAAGGGGGCAGGGAGAGACTTTCCCAGTTCAACATCAAACACAATTACATTTCAAACGGCAGATTAACTTCTCCACTAAAGGTAGATTTGTTCACAAAATGCTTCTGATAAAACCCTAAAACTGGCAAAAGTATGATTTAAACCACTAAAACTGATTAAAGACTAAGTAAACTAAAAATCTGACCAGTTATTCAGTGTGAGCTTTCAGTGTGGCTCTAGGGATGGCAATGTTGGTTGCTCAGTCAGTCCACCACTTTGGTCCGGACTGAAATTTCTCAAAAACCATTGGATGGATTGCCATGATTTTGTTTTTTTTACAGACAATCATGTTCCCAAGAAGGTGAAGCATACTGATTTCAGTGATCCCTGACTTTTCCTCTAGCGCCATCAGCAGGCCAGAGTTTGCTGACTTCATCCCAGCACTGTGGAAAAATCAATGAATCAGCTCTCTAGGAAGATCTGTCCAAAGAAACCATGGATGAATTAGGAGAACTGGATTTCATGTTTTCCGAAATGGCGCCCCATTCATTCCAATGAGTTCTTTCTTTATAAACTTCTGTGCTTGGCTGTTTTGACATTGACATTGTGATCAGGCCTTCTTCTCATGTAACAGATGCTGACTTTTTTGTTACAAAGCAAAACAATAAAAATGACTGCCCCATCTCTGTTCACCACTGTCTCCTCTCTCTCTCTGTCGTTTCCTTTCCTCACATCCTCGGGGTTCCAGGTAAAGGAGCATGAGGAAAGACTGATGGAACACAACTGTCCTCAAAATTAAGACCACATTTCCCATAAATACCAATGTGTCCGCAGAGATGCACAGAGGATGTAGCCACTCGCGCTACAGTGCCTCTCTTTTTTTCTGTGCAATAAAACAATCTCCCTTCATGTATTCAGTCTTAGGAAGTATCTTATTTGTTTAGAATGATTACTGTAAAGTCTTAAAACTAATTTGGTAATGATCTAGGGCTGTTATGTAGCACTTTTAACCCCTCTAAAACATTTATAGAGAAGGCAGAGCATGTTAGAGGCGATACAGACAGAATTAAGAGAATAAAGAGAGACGACAAATTAGTTTTCTGTTCTTCCATTCAAGGAAAATAGAGACAGACTCACACAACACTCTCACAATACAAATCAGACAATAACAGACATAATGGGGGGGGGATACTGCCAGGACAGCTTTTGCATTCAGTCGCTCATTATGCACCTAACACACAGACAATACCCTCAGACGCTAACTAAAGTGGTCGCCATTATTGGCTTTTCCATTTGATTAAGGCTGTCAGCTTAGGTCTCCAGTAGATCTGCAGCTCCACCGCTGATAAGAGTCCAAATCACCCCTGACACAACAAACCAGCCTCATTTACTCACCCTAATCCCGGCCCTCACATGCCTGGTGAGCCATGAAATGAGACTGAATGCTTCTGAGAACATAAAAACGTCCTGTAATAAATGATCTATAAATGTGTTCACTGGTTAGTCAGGCTGGTTTTTGGGGAGATGAGCAGAAAATAACAGAAAGGAATCTGGAATACTTTCATTTGATGTAATGCTGTAGCCATAGACAACATGGTGTCTGGGGTTTGAATATTAAAATATGAGGCTCATATAGGTTCAAAGAAATTTAAGAACAAATAGATACACCACATTCTGCATATGTAATGTCATACATGTTATTCTACATTTTGGGAAAGAAAATCAGCTTTATTAAAGCTACTTATGTGGAAATGTAAGAGCAGATCTGCATTTCAGACCTTTCCAGGACCTGGAGACTCCTTGAATAGAGGTTGTGTGTGGACACTGTGGGTCCCTCAGAGAGTGGAGGGTGTAAAAAGCTAGCATGTAAGTGTGGATGACAGGGAGAAGGATTTCTCAATACGCAACCCTGGTGTGGTGTCGAACACCTGGGGGACGCTGTGTACTGCCTGACATCAAAGAGTACAGACACACACACACACACACACACAGTGGAAGCATACGGTCCTACAGTGGAGATGAGAGCTCCTTGTCCTACTGATGCATCTGTGCTTTCAGAAGCGGCATCTGGCACAAATCTCTCAGCAGCCTGTTCCCTGGGTGACAGTCAGTGGCAGTGAAGGGTCCGGGCTTTATTCTTTCACATACAGCGATAAGGAAGTGCTGCAAATCTCCTCAAAGGCACTCTCTTTATGCATCACTGATCCCCCTCCTTTCATGCAGCAGAGCATATCACAGTTCCAGCTCGGGACCTCGCACATAGCCCTTCATGATTACTGTTGAGGTGGACTCGCTCAGGTTAAGACTGTTGGAAATGTATGGGGATGATACCGGCCTTTCATTCACAAGACTTGCAATTTTCACAGGGCAGTAGTCAATTTCTTTTGCACTTGCACCTGTTTTCTAATTTCCAAACAATCCCACATGCACCAAGGTAGGTGGAGTGGTGCAACTGAAGTGTTTATGCAGATCAGGCAGCACAGTGCAATTTTGGTCCTCATTTGGCATGACTATACTTTTAGTATTCTGCCTGCACAGACCTCCTCTTTTGCATAAAATTGACTTGGTGGCGGGACAGAGGACATTACAACTTTTTGCACACTGAAAAAGACATGCATGCATTTTGACCACTTGTGCTTTAAACGAAGCTGTGTCTGTGCAGACAATTATTTGAAATTTCCTGGACTTGGCTTAGCTTAGCTCTCTTTTTGTCCTTGACTTCTATATTTATATAGCAAGTCCTCTAAAATTAACATATTTGCATTAATTGTGTCAACAAAAAGGAATCTGTGTTTCTGAGTTCAAGCTCATTTTAATAAATCTGTGGAGACTCTCGTGGTATCTTAACTCTCAAAAATCTGCCTGCATACCCGTATGTCTTAAAAAAAAAAAAACATGTTGCCATGCTGGAATGTTTCTCTAGTTGTTATATGGGTTTCACTTCATCTTCCAACCTCCAACAAACAGTCCGCCAACACTGGCTTTTAAAGAATTGCTAATCATTCCCGCTGGTTAGCAACTTCTTCAGCAGCTGCATTAATTTTTCATCACCCGATGGGTGAGACTTCATTAAAAGGAGTAATATGAATGTTTTATTTATGCTTGTATCTGATGTTCAGCAGTGAGTCTGGCTTGTTCCTCTGCATCCACTACCCATCAATAGACGCCCTATAGAGCTGCTCGGCTCTGGCATGCAGGTTGCTCCGCAGCCACAGGATGGCTAATTAAAGGTCAACAGGCTAAACACTGTATCTACATCAAGGGGGGTCTCCTCAAGCTATCAGCAGAACAAAACTAATTTGGAGAATAAGCCTACGGTAACACGTTTTCCTAAAACCTCATTTAGTAGTTGTGCGTACCTCATTGCTAGAAACCCAACCCTAAAAACATTGAAATACAACTTAAATGTATTATTTATTCATTCCGCTTGCCAAAAACAGACCCGATCCAACTATAACAACTGCGGATTAATCATTATCTAGTACCTGAATACAGTAACAGTCACTGAAACTAATGTTGGAACTGGAAACAAGAGCAACTGCAGTTTCACAATCCAGAAATAGCCCTGACCACAATGCTGCAGTTCTGGGGTGAAATGCTGAGTATAATTCTGTTTGGTTTCCATTTCAAACATAAATATCAATTCAAGGATACATGACTGGATTTCCTTCCCCTAAATGGATTGGTATGTTTGGACAATATACAAACCACAAGTATGGAGCACATCCTGACCTATCAAGATATGCAGGCATTAAAACAACCAAATATATGAAGCTTTGGAACCATTTCCACTGATTAATCTAACATCGATGCCACTTCACTGAAGGTGGACAAAATTACATTTTGAGGTAGACAAAATCTGGAAACAGCAGTGATTCCTTCTTCGTCTCATATTAAAGTGTGTGAAAGACGAGACATTAAGGTAAGAGGGGCCAGGTATGAGGCCTCAGCTGTTATTCTAACACTATTAATAGGAGACCTTTTTTCCAATCAAACCTCTGACGACAGCAAGCCGATATGCTGCTGTACTCCAACAAAGGCCTTCTTATCCCAGTCCCTGTGGTCATCATCACGGCGCTGAATATCCTTGAAAGCTACAAACTAGGTGCCAACTAAATCAAACTTTCCCTCAACCATCCAGCAGAAAAGGGCCGGCCTGAGGTAATCACTTCCATTTCAATCTCCAGAAGCTCTCCAAAAGCTCTGCTAACTTTTAATAAAAAAAAGTCACTGTTAAAAGAGCATCAGACATTTTCAGTACTATTTTTGGGCACTTTTACTTTTATTGGAAAGTTGATAGTGTAGATACAGACAGGAAATATGAGGGTTATGACATGAAACAAAGGTAGCTAGCCAGAATCCAACTGGACACAATGATGTGTGTCTTAATCACTAGCCCCCCAAGAGGACCCCTACAGTCAGTGTAACCACCAAACCACCATGATGTACTGTTTTTGCAGGGTTTTTGATCAGTGCAAAAGAATCAAATGCAGCAATTCAATTAAACATTAATCATCATTAAGGAGGGTACATTGTTACAAAGAGAACCTGTCAAGTCAGAGCAATTTTGATCCTAATTGGAGAAAGTGTTGCGGAGGTATGGTCCACTTCATTTGACACAACGGCAGAGATGGTCTCACCTAACTGAGGTCAGTGTTCATGACACAACAAACTGCAGCCTTGTTAAAACTTTTCACTCACCACTATAGGACGCTGAGGAGCCTGTCACTAATCAAACCTCAAATGTTGCAGGGAGTCAAGAATTTTGTTAATACATGAAAAGGGTTCGCCGCTACTCCACTAGCTTCTGTAGCTTCGACACAATCTCTCACTGAGAGTTTCTTTCATTTGTCTTTCTGGAAAAAGTGTAACATGTTTCTGGTGTTTAAGCGGCTAATTTCAAGCATGTAACAATGAAAAACACTAGATCTCTAATTACTTGTTTCCAGCGCAGCAAAGTTTTGGCAAAAGTTCAGCAAGGAAGATCTTTTCTCTCACGTTTGGCCGTTATTTCTCTATGGGTAAAATGCTATTTCTTTGCATTGTAATCTTCTCGATCACTTCCACCTTCCCAAACAAAGTTCTTACATTCACAATTCTGATGTCACCATATCTGACCAATCATCTTTCTGCCTGCGTAGTACCTTGAGCCAATCAGTCCTTGGATGCTGTTCTTCAATTGCAATTATGTCATTTTATCTTTCAGATCTACTTCTACCAATCCACCATCACCACCATTACTCTCATGATGTTCCAGGACATTTAACTGAGAGTTTCTATCATCCAGCAGCTGGCTTCAGTCACTCTGAGGGATCCTGTCTTATCTTCTATCTTTATATGGGCCTACGCTTCATGAATATGCTCAACATCGATGGGGTCTAATCGCCAAAGTAAGTGAGCAATTGCTTTAAATGAAAAATGCAAGGAGCTGCCGTACACTTACATTGCAGGAAAAAGCAAGCAAGCAAGTCTACAGAAACAATAGGATGGATAATTAATTCCTCTGGTCTTCGTACCCAACCACATACTAATCATTTATGCAAATAGGCTGAATTTATTTAGTGGGAAAGTATATTGAGTCAGTTGGGTTTTTACACAAATATCTTACACAATTAACTTTAGTGGTTAATCACACACACACACACACCCTCAGAGAAACACTTCCATTGCTGTGAACGTGTGTCTGTCTGCGTGCATTCATTTATATTTGTTTGAACTTTTTTTACATTGTTTTGTGGGTCTGTGTCTGTTTGTATCTGACTGTATTAGCATTCAAGCTGCGCCTGTCGTACAACAAAGCCCTATTTGTGCACTGCCTCTCCTTTTATCCCATCTACCAGACATGAGGCGAGCTGTCGGGCGAGCGTGCCACACCTAATTCACCGGGATCAAAATGGCGAACCCCCCCACCAAATCTCCCGCTGAGAAGCTTAATGCTCTCAAAGAGAATATCAGAGTGATCACAGGTGCACTGCTGTGTTAATGAGGAGGAGAGGCTACTCCCTGTGCCCAGGCTAGTCCTACTAAACCCCCCCACCTTCCAACACACACACACACAATTCAATAGCAATGTTGTTTGGACTGTATTAAATAATAATCTCAATTCTGTTGACAGACTCCCCCATCAAAACCCATCTGAAACCCACCGTCTGATTTTCCAGGTGTGAGAATGGGCAGAGCTCCAATCACCTCACAAACTGTTGTTTCCACATTCCTGTTCCTACAATGATCCCCATCCCTGTGTTGGCAGTGATAAGAGACGGTGTGCTTTCAGAAGAGAAGAGTGTGACAGAAACCTGGATCAGATACAGCTGGACGTGACAAACATTCAGATAGAAGAATGGCATGTTCATCCCTCCAGTCGAGTTCAGAGACCTGGAGAATCCACGCCAAAGAGCACTGAAGCTGTTGGCTCGACTGACTGAAGATCTGACTGTGATGCTACCCAACTACAGGAAACACTGTGCATTTGGAGTTTAACATGAGCCTTTCTTTTATAAAGTTCTCAGTAAACGGGTTACCTTTAAATAGTGCTTTCATACATGGTCATCTACTGTGCAGGGCAGGGCCATATACGCTTAACCATGTATGGCAGAAATCTAATGACCCAGCGTCCTTTTGTGGGTGGTCCGCCTAAACTAAAAACAAATGGACTAATTTTCATTGTTACACCCTAGTAAGGCTGCAACTAACGATTATTTTCATTATCAATAAATTTGCAGATTATTTTTTCGATGAATCGATTAATTAAGTATTGAAAGTAGTGAAAAATGGCCATCACAAGATCCTGGAAACCCAAGGTGACATCTTTTGTCTGACAAACAGGCCAAAACCCAAAGATATTCTATTTAGCGTTATATAAGAGAGGTGGCAAATGCACACATTTGATAAGCTAAAATCAATCAATTTTTGGCATTTTTGCTTGAAAAATTACTTAAAAGATGAATTGTTAATGAACTGCTAATTGATTAATTGACTAATCGTTTCAGCTCTAGACCTTTGTGATGAATTTGGGCATTACATCTTCAAGGATTTATTACATTGGTGGTAAAAAAAAAGAAGTAACTAGGTTTCTCTTAAACCCTTAGATTAATTAAGGAAACCAAGTTTCTTGTTTACATGAGATTGAAGAAATCAGAAAGCCAACAGTAATTTCGTTACTTGAATGCATGTAAACGCATTCAATTCTATGCCAAGATACATAACGCTTGATTATATTATAAAATGTCAACACATATTACCTTTATGCTTTCATGTCACTGCCATTAATGCCATAGATCTGTCTAAAAAGAGGCTTATCAGTGTTTGCTGTCTCATATTTGAAGCAATGTTTGAGTGGACATGTATGCAGGCTGTTCTGAGGGAAGAGAAAGATGAAAAGCATCGATAGGAAGGGTTGCATATGTATGGGCTGGTTGGTGAATGTATTCCTGTACTGGAATCTTATCAAATCACTACACCTGAGCGCTCCCAGCCACTCTCCAGCTGCTACACTGCAGCAGGGCTGCAGATTCACCGAAAACAAAAAGAGAAAGAAGATCAGATTAGACTTTCTGATGTCAATGCTGTGTCTGGTTAATCTGTAAATCTTTTGTTTGGCGAGGTTTGTAGATATTCTGAGGCCGGGTTAAGGCGAGTGCAGCCCAGACAGTGTCAGGCATCGCAGGGTGGGGGAGGGACATTTGTGGAGGAGGGCGGGGATGGGGAGCAAACAAAGCACATGTGAGCTCTAGCTTGACAAGATTCTCTGAAACTCTGGAAAATCATCACGATCGACAAAGCAATGAATCGACTAATTCTTTCAGCTCTACTAATTACATTACTGCTCTTATTAAGTGAGGACAGTGTATATGAACATGTTTTCCGATTTCCCCCAATGACCTGGGTTGTTGTGTGCACGTTGTTACAACTGGCTCGCGTGAGAGTCAAAGGTTCAAAACATGTTCACCTTCACAGCAGCCTGACTGACACGTCTCACAGATCTAAAACGCGTGTATTTTCACAACAAACTTGCTCCGTATTTCACGTCAAAACACAGCGATCGCCTCCAGGATGTAATAAACCCTTTCTCCTTGTGCTCTAATGGGAGTCATATGCCTGCAGTCGGTCAGACACAATGTCAAACACAATGATATATCTGTGTTCAGAACTCATAACCAGTAGCATTGTTTGATATGAGAGCAGTGAGCAGGTCAACGCCTACTTTATCTTGATCTCTAGACTGGAAGACTCCAGTTCTCAGGGCTCAGCAGACAATATCCTCCACTTGTTTTATTCACTTGGCCGCAGCATGCCAAGACCTTGAGCCAGGGCTGTGGTTATGACTGGATTCCCAGTCGTCGGGTGGCACTGTGTCCTGCTGGGCCGGGGAGGATGGAGGAGGTGGGGTTCATGTTGACACAAGCAGCTGTGAACAATAGTAAATGTGGCCCCCATTCCCATGCTGTGGAGGACAGGGGCAGCTGGGGAGGGGAGCACTCCAACACCTGTGGGCAGCCCATTATTTATCAAGTGATTTGTGGGAAGGAGTGTAGGAGCAGTGAGAAGAGAGGAAGGAGGGCAAATAGGGGTGTGTGAGGGGGGGTAGGGGTGGGGTAACTTAGAAGAGTATTATCACAGGACCACACACAATGAAATGCCTGTTGATCTCCCTCTCACACACACCTGTGCATCTATAAAAAACCTTGCACTTCCTCTAACCCTCTCCCCAACTCATGCCATGTTCAAGTACTGTCGGAAAGTAAGACATTCCTGTATTTTTATTTTCAGTTTGCCGGTCAACAAAATGATCCTTCACACTCAAAACTGATCCAAAAGAAACTGAAATCTTGCCCACAATTCGTGCTTCCAACATGACACCACTGCACCGACTGGCTGTCAATCAAAGGAATTATTCTAGCTACTCTATATGTACACAAATATACGCACAATAATGTGTAGCATTCAACTGTATTTCTATGTGCTCAAAGTTCTGAGACCTGCTTCACCACTCATTCAGAGTAAATGTTTCTCATAGTTCAACCTGAGTTTAATGGAAAAAATCTGGTAATGACAACTTGGGTCTTAAAGCTGCAATAATCAATATTTTTATATTAACAGTGGACCAAATGACTATGTGTAATGTGAAAGGGGTCATTCATAGAGATGAACCCACAAAGATTTATCATCTGACTCTGCATTTTCTCCTTTGCCCTGCAGAGCGTTTTAGCATCTTTCAGCTCACTGGTTCAGTTTTATGGCCCACAAATGTACTGTTTTTCATTCACTGTCATCCTTCTCATCAACCTCACCTCCAGCAGCAGCGGGCAGCTGTTTTCAGAGAAAAAGCCCTAACAATTCACTGTATGCTAACTGCCCAGCACCAAACAGCAGACACAGTGCAGCATTTGGCAGCTAAAGAGCCACACATTTCCCTCAGAAGTTGGTGGAGATCAAAAATAGAGCTAAAAAGAGTGAATATTGGACATCATCACAACTCCAAATGAATGCTAATGTTGCTCTGTGTCTGCTGGATGTGTCCACCATAACAACTTTACAAAGTGATAAATGTCAGTGTCAGTCAGTGTCAGTGTCTAAATCACTTTATTTGTTGCTAATAATCCCCTATTGCACAAGAAAACTGTGTGTGCACAACAGAAGCTGGTCTGTTAACTGACAGTTTGGGTAACAATATTATTGTTAGCCTTCGTTTTCTCTTCTTAATAAGTCTGAGGATTTGTTTAAAATTGTTTGACTGCTCGTGTTTCTTGACCCGTCTGACTTCTTTCTAGCCATGTCGCAGCATTCCCAGATCTTAGAAATTAACTTTACCACTACTAAGAGGAATGATACAACACTACAAAAATAATATAACACAATGTGACCATCATGGAGTTGGAAACTACTGTTTAGAGTTACCATGATGTCCCTGGTGGAGTGCTTTTAACAATACTAAACATCTACCAAACAGAACAAAAGGCACAATATTAGTCAACACGTGTGGCAAAGTCAGCAGCTTTATATATACGAAGAATCCATACACAAAAGCGGTCATGAGACAAAAGTTAGATAACCCAATTTTATGCTGAAACATGTATAAATTAAACGTCCACAGACAGTCACACTGGGAAAATCCTCTGTTCAGAACGCTCCTCTTTGATTAGGCGGTTGATCTTTTAACAGCGTCCAATATCAGGGCTGAGGGAGTGGGGGAGGATTTGATATTTAAGCATCTCTTTATCCTCTCCCTTTTGAAATGTCAAGTTCAAAAGATCCAGACCAGCAGCCTTGATCTGTGAGCTAAGACGACCCGGAGAATTATCCGACAGCTCCTAACCGTCGTCTCACGGCGGAGACGACCACAGTTGCAAGACGGTACACATGGAGTGTTATTAGCTCTGATTATATTAAAGTCTGTAAACAGGCTTTTGATGTTTGTTCCTCGTGCTCCAATCAGACCTGCTTAATCAAATCAAAGCTGCGTTTTCTCTGTAGTGAAATGCTCATTGTGTGTTTGAGACTTTTCTAATTGAATAGAACCTTTTCAATTAGGACTCTTTCCCAAGCAGTCGATCTGATGTTACACTCATATCCCACAAAAGACAAATATGAAAAGGTTTTGATGTCTATAATGAAGAGAAATGATGGATACACTGCGCCACAATTTTGAGTAGAGCGCCAGAGTCGGCGAATGAAGTACTGCCAAACGGAGCCTGACGTCCTGCTGAACGGGAGCCAAGCCAGGCAACGCACTGAAAATAACACTGATATGCCAAAGATAGAGCCGAGCCAATATTATGTTTTTCACCTTAGAACCCCATCACAACAGGAGACTGGTGTACACACATAATAAATGACAATATAGTAAAATTAAGTTGTAATAATATAAAATATAGGAGAAGTTTTAATTAAGCTGACAAATACTGTCCATTAATTAACACATAAAAATCTGCTTACAACTCCATTATAGTGTGTTATAAACCATTAGTAATGTTTAGTGTTACCAAAGTCATAATGTCATTTATTTTGTGTGTGGTCTGTTATACTGGAATGGTTTAACAGTCACTCTTTACAGCTTTGAGAATTCCTGAGCTGTTACCAAACAACTTTTTGAGCTTGACGGATTACATTTTATTTACCTGAGACAGTTTTTTATCAGCACAAGATGCTGCTGCTTTGCCCTCAACAGCCAGACATCTTGAAAGCTCAGTTTTCACCAAAACATTTCTGTAAAGCACGTGAGAATCGATTCAGCTCAGTTAAGACACGTACCGGACCGATCAGCTTACATTTAGCTGATAGGACGATCAAATGCTTACAGCAAATGCTTATGGCAGATTGAGTCCACAGACCGATGGTAGTTGTCTACATAGGAAAACACAAGGGAATGAACAAGAGAACATGAAGGCAATATAACTCTGAAAATGCTGAATCAGAGAAAAATTAAGTTTACTCTGTGAAGTTTGAAAAGTTATAAAGTAGGTTAAAGTTAAGTTTAATCAAATCCAAAGTATCAGCTAATTTTTTTGGTCACCTCTGAGTTTTCTGAGGCGAGGCTACATCCATCACTATGAGCACGTCAGCACCTTTGACAGCATAACTGCCTCTTATTAAAGGGGCTCTCCACTGATTTTACACGAGGATCAGTTTTCTCACGGTGGAGAGAACAACTCAGCCAGTGGAAACTGTTTTATAATGTCTTCTGTGGCTCTGGAGGAGCTGAGAAAACCTGGACATTGTCATTGGGGTTATTTCAGGTTGGGCTTCGAGACTTCAATTCAAGACCAGCCTTGAGGGGGGTCTAAAAGTCAGGTTATTTCCCCCTCTGCTGCTCTGGCTTTTGACCATGCTTTCTTAAAAATCTGTCTCTCGGAAGTTGCCGAACTTTGTGGAAGTTCAAACTAAATCAGTGCAGTACCCATTCAAGACCAAAGATAAAAGAGAAAGGTACAGAACAACATTAAAAGGATAAGTCTGATGATTTCCAAAACTTTTCTTATTGTCAATTTATCTAGCCAAAACCTGATATGGCTTATTCCTCTGTCCCATAGACCTCAATTTTTGTCTATAAACTATTAAAATCAGTGAGCCACACCAAGTTCCTTCATTAAGATGGACAGGGGCACCAAATGTGTATTAATCCATGGCTGGAAATAGTCCCCAACAAATGCAGTATTTACTCCTGTTTGAGTGATGTTTGATAAAAACTACAGTGTCCAGCTGTTTTAGGAAACTGCTGAGCCTTTTTAAACAAAAATGCAACTATACATATCAGACCCGTTTCTTATGAATTAGTGGAAACAAAGGGGCTTGGGGCAAAGTGCTACAGACAGGGTTAGGAATTCCTTTCATGACATTTACAGACAATAACAAAAATATAGATCATTGCCAGCCTTAACCTTTGACTACACAAGCCAGTTTCTTAGCAACTAATCTGTAGGATTAATGTATCTCTGTAGGAAAATTCTTTTAGCCGACGGCTAATCTCTCTCACCCTGTGTCACTCACTTTTCTCCAGCTCCGGGTTAGAATTAGTGATGGAAACCTATCCAATGTAGCACCCCAACTCTGTCACAGTTCACAAAGCCATACATCATCTGGCACTGTGCAGACTGCTAGCAGAGGAGGGTGGGGAGGTGGGGTAGGAGATGTATGTTGTTGTCACACATAATATCTTTGCCGCTGGGTAACAAGCACTGCGTGGTCGTGAAGAATCACTCATCTAAATGACAATCCCAGTAGGAGGTGAGATATAAAGCACTGATGGTCCGAACTGGCTTTAAACTCCACTCAAGAACATGACAAGAAGATCACAATCTAAATGAATCATTAAGAGCCATCATACAGTACTTCCTGTCTGTGGCGTTTCTTACTCCTCCACTGTTACTTGCCATGTGTTATGAACCCTAACAAGCACAACAATGTGTGTTTTTCAGGCCTGTCGATATCAGTGTTCCTGGTCTCTGCTGTGCAGCAGATGCCAAGCTGGCTGGAGGTGGAGGAAGCCCATGGCGTCATGACTCCTCCGGCCCTGCAGGGGGCTTTGCAGAGTCACAGATTTCTTCACCAGGTTTGCTGCTCAACCTTAGTTGGGTATTTTTGGACGTGGTTTCCACTTACTTCGCTTTTTCGACTCAATGTACGACGCTAACTGACATCGTGTACAGTAAGGGATCTTAAGAAGCGCAATCAAGCAGCTGATGAATGTGCAGCACTTCAGGAGCCATCACTTATTAAATGGGACTCTGGATGGGGTCTGTTATATCGATATGACTGCATATTAGATAAGTATGACATATGCTGCAACTTAAACATGATGGGGCTAATCCCTCCTCCACTGGGGTCTTACTACAAACACACTTCATGTAGCAGTTACTGGCATCTTTGGGACAGCTAGTACGTATGTACTTCCAGGAAGAGAAAAGCTGGAGAGAAATGAATATGGCGATGACTGCTAATTCATAATACGGCCAATCTAACTGTAATAGGTACTTTCTGCTGCCACTAAAACCTACAACATAAAAAAGGCAACAAAATAAGGTCTGAAAATAGTTTGATATTTTCTGCTACAGCGTGGTGTAATAACCCTTAAATGTAGGCTTGCTGCTAAAAAGTAATTTGGTTAAACCACACTCACTTTTTCAGACCAGAAAACTAACAATTACATAATTCATGAAAATATTACAATACAATAGTTAACTCTGTCTATTCCATCCACTTTCAGTCACTTATCCAGGTCAGGGTCACTTTCACAACAGGGCAAGCAGAGCAGCTCAGACGTCTGTTTCCCCGGCAACCTCATCCAGCTCCTCCAGTCTCCACGGGGGGGGGGGTTCCCTGCCAGATGCCCAAACCACCTCAAACGACTCCTCTCAATGTCTCTGCAGTCTGGCACCGGGGTCTGCTTCTGTCACCCACTGATGATGTCAGAACTACAGCGAGACTTTGGCTAAGATAAGATTCATGTTCTCGTCTCTACCTCGAGGGACGCTCAGAGGTTTTACTGCTGTCACAGCTGAGAAGTGCATTCAGGACTGCCAAAAATCACTTCCAAGAACACAAAGACTATTATGGAGGCAGAGAGTGAAAAGTCCCATGAGCTAACCTGCAGGGAAACCTCACTTTGGCTGTTGCATTGTATCATTCTTGCACAAAAGTGTGTATTTGCTGTGTAGTTCATGCAGTAACTCAGCAGCACAAAAGCACCAATTCAAGTCCTGCTCTCTGCTTTATGAGAGGTCAAATTTGACATTTGGCTTGAAGGTGACACAAAAGGAAGGTGTCCAAAATGGAGAGTTCATCCTTGAGTATTCACAGCAAACTTCAGGGCTATCTGGTCGTTTTTCAAGACACCTTGTTTATCAAGAAAAGCCATCAAGGCAGATCTGCCACAATAAGCCATATGGAGGCAGCAGGGAGAGGACCCAAATGCAGACAGGCGGCCGGCTGAGTGGTGCTAAACGAGGATTTATTGAACACAAAGAAAAACTTGTAGAAACGCAGGGAAACGCTTGACATGGGGAGACGACCACAACACCAACGTAATCAATGACGCAACAGAGAACAAAGGGAGAGGACCGGTATATATAGGGGAGGAGACAACGAGGGAAACAGACACAGGTGAGTAACAAGACACAGGTGAAAGCAATCAAAACTGGCGGGAAAACAAAGACAGGAAATAAACAGCACACAAGGAAACAAGAACAGTAATTTCAAAATAAAACAGAAAACCACAAGACCAAAAAACACACAAGTCCACACTAGAGTCCTTGGGATCATGACATTGTCAGGACCAAAGTGAGAGGAACTTAAAAATCATTAGAATCACGTATTTTTGCACTTTGGCAAAACTGTCCAATGCAAACGGACAGGCTGAAAGCATGAAGTGATACTTCAAGTCACTGCAAACATTTCAACTAAATCTTCCAGCCAACCTGCACAGGCCGCACCAATTAAACCCAAATGTGTTGGGGGTTTATTCTTCCTGTATTAACACACACCAATTTTAATTTGTTTGGAGCAAAATGCTGGCTGCCACAGAGCTAGATAATCCATCACGCTAAGCAGGATGTCTTCATTTGGTTTTGATTCAAGTTTTTTATTAGTGTTTTCCAGCTACTAAATAATTCCTCACAAACATGGTTTTGGTTCAGCTTTATCACATTCTCGTTTTTAAAATTGTTAGCAGAGAACGTCCAGGAAGGTTTGACACTGGATTCTTTTGTGTTTGTAAAGATTTACAGAAAACAAGTACAGCTAAAAAAAATCAAGTTACATGCAGGGAATATAGTAAAGGAAATCAAATCATCTTTTTAAATTACTGATAACTTTGATACTCAACTCTGCATCTTACATCAACCAGGAAGGTGCTTGCCAACAGCTAACCACAGCTTTCATCTTATTATTAGTAATTCAGAGAGTCTTGAATCC
This sequence comes from Macquaria australasica, assembly GCA_005408345.1. Classification (NCBI taxonomy): domain Eukaryota; kingdom Metazoa; phylum Chordata; class Actinopteri; order Centrarchiformes; family Percichthyidae; genus Macquaria; species Macquaria australasica. Next base: position 76,160 of record SEMN01000525.1, on the reverse strand, counting down.
AGGTTTTACAGTGCATGGGATAGTGTTAGTCTGGAGCCTTGACACGTCTTTATTCTAAAATTGCAGTTGTGGAAGAAGCCCCACAGGGCAGATTCCAGACCCTAAATTTGAGCTGCAGAGGTAGATCACATTACAGCTTTCATTAGACACGTCTTCAAAAGGCGCTGGCAGTGTCTGGCAGCCACTAAATTGCCCCAAAAGTCAACTCTGCACCGAGGCTCCTTAATAAATCCTGTCTGTGACTTGGACATCACTCCTCAGCGTCTGATTCTTATCTGTGAACAAAGCCTGTTATCACGTCCCATGTCAAGATCTGTGACATTTCTCAACAAAGCCCACAACAAGACACCATGAAAACTCTGTTATAACCGAACATCTACTCTAAAAAAAAAAGCTATTCCATCTGCATACTGTGGAATCCATATTAATGACTTTCACAGTTAGAAAAGGACACACTTGTTTGATCTTTTCCAATTCAAATTCAGCTCATCTTACTTCAAACTGCCAGGCATCTGTCTAAAATTCCTCCCACACATCTACTCTATGACTTCTGGTAGCTGGATGGAGAGCGAGGAAATGCATACAGATTGTGTCCTCATTCTTCTTTAGAAAATTAAACTCAATACATGTTTGCTTTGCCCAAACCTCAATCGATCTGTCACAAGTTTGATACTAAATAGTGCTGGGAGCCTAAGTACTTTTTTTGGTACTGTGTCCGTAGCACTTGGAGCTGCATCTGATCAGATCTGTGATCTTGTTTACTTATTCTTTGATTGATAGATTCAGATTCAAGTCAAACTTTTGCCAGTTATAGACTGTTTTATTTAGTAAAAGTTCTTGTATTCTGCTTGTGTTTAAACATTTAACATTTGACAACTTTGGCTTTTTCAATGAAAAAAATAATGAGTAAAAGAACCAAAAAAAAAAAATGGCCCGAGATGCGGTGGAACACTTCGGATAAAGCGTCTAAGTGGACTTTGAGTTAAGAATTTTTGATTGTTAAAGAAAAACGTGTATATCCGTCAGAGCAAGTTATTAGAAAAAGTTTTGTTTTAGTATGTACACCAAATTATAGGTATCATATTGGTATTCGTTAAGAAAAATATGCATATAAAAATAAGCATATAACACACTGCAGGTTTAAACCATTGAAACCTGTGTTTTGTGCTGAAACGATTAGTCAGGTAATTATTAGTTTATTGGCAACTTAACTTAATCTGCAACAATTTGGATAACCGATTATTCTTCCAAGTCATTTTTAAGCAAAAAAAAAATCACTGGGTTTCAACTTCTGAAATGTGAATATTTGCTGGTTTTCTTAGTCTTCTATGATAATAAACTCAGTATCTTTGGGTTTTGAGACTGTCAGCTTTGGCTCTATAAAATTGTGATGAGTATTTTTCACCATTTTCTGACATTTTATAGACCAAACGATAAATCAATGAATCCAGTAAATAACCTGCAGATGAATTGATAGTGAAAATCAATCTTTTTAGTCCTGCTTGTGTTACAGCGATGCAGAGAAACAGACAGGCTGGAAATATTCTAGAGAAATTCCACTGTCCAATCAACAGTTGCTGCTGGATTTCCTCCACCAGCTCATTTTCTGCCTCTCTTGGTTCTCCTGAGGGACACTTAAACAAAGAGATGAGCCCTCTGGGGAATCTGCCAAACAAATGCCCTGCAACAGTAACTGAACAACAGAAAAAGACAAAAATAATTAGGCCTGCACTATGAATCAGCTGAGGGGGGAGAGTCCCACACAAAGCATGAAATGTGAGTTAAATCTGGCCCTCTACCACTGCACTGATCGTTGAGCCTCAGGGGCTGGGATAACATTTACAGACAGCACTGACACAAGACTCTGTAATCCTGCTCTATGCATAATATCATACACAGACATCCCCTCCACTCCTTCATGCAAAGTTAGTTTTAAAAAGCACATAATGATGAGGGTGTTTTCTTATGTTAACTACAGGAACTGGGTATTGAGGACTTCTGGTGTGCAGATTTCGCGCTAAATTCACTAAGAAAACCTGAAAAGTTTTAAAAAGAAGTCATAACCAGCCTATTTGAGATTGAGGACAGCTAATTTCAGTTCTAAACCTACGAATGGGTGCATAGTTTATAGTAATGAACAGACTATTAAAAAAAACACTGCCAGATGTAAGCCATATCCATGGCATGGCACAGCCCATTAGCACAAGAGGCAAACACCATGAAAGACGGTCTGGTTAGCCCCGAGGTCGTCATGAATATTCATATGCACATGTACAGGCTGAACACAGAGATGTCTTTTCACCATCAAAGTCAGCCTGGATTTAAACTGACTTCATTTTAATTTGAGACAACAGATGTGAATGCAAGCTGACGTGGCAGGCAACTGACTGGCACAGTGCCAGACATCATGAGCTTCATCATTTAACCTGGAGGAACTTTTATTTGCTATAGATATGCATGATTCCCAGATGATGTGTCTTAATGACGCCGGTGATCCCCTGACTTCTCCACTAGCGCCACCATGAGGTCGACATTTGTGGATTTGAGTGAAATGTCTCGACTACTATTGGATGGAGAACTAAGCGGCAACATCAGGTTGCCTAATATTTTGTTTTTTGACCAAATACCTGCAAAACAAATATCATTCCCATCAGCCTCAGCTGTACTTTGTGTTTAGTGCTAATTAGAAAACCATACTAACATGCTAAACATCAACAAGTTAGCATTGTCATTGTGTGCATGTCAGCATGCTGACGTTAGCATTTAGCTCAAAGCACAGCTGTGCCTAAACACAGCCTCACAGAGCTGCGAGCGTGGCTGCATGCTACATCTTGTTGTTTACATACTTCATCTCAACCTGCCTTAAACCCTCTTTTCACACTTCAGTTAAGATTCCCTAAAGGGCTGAGTGTTTGAGTTGAAAACTTGACTTTTCAAATTATATAAAAGAGAATTCTAGTTAGTCTACTTGAAATAGGTAATCCATTACAATGAACATTTTGTTGACTTGTCAAAGTTATGTTATTTTGTCATGATAATGAGATGTTGGAGGATGCTCCAACATCAGAGATTTTAGATTACATTAACCTAATCTAATGGCATTTTGTGGCAAGGTTCAGTTTCTATTATTGAACTACTCAAATATTCATGAATTAATGAATAAATGATCTTTATTGTCATTATACTCAGGTACAATGACATTTCGCATGGCTTCTCCAGATTGATAAAAACAAATAAATAAAAGCAGTACCAGAAAACAGCAATATTAGCAGCCTTATATATATATATATATATATATATATATTTAAAATTACACATTTACAAATATAAATTCATGACTGCCACCAGAGAAGTTATGTTAAAAGTTAAAATATTCTTTATTCTTCAAATTGTTTAATGATAAGGCTGGTGTTATTCTATATGTCTATATGTCATTGTCCAGAAATCCCATAAAAAGACCAAAACCATGGAGCTCTATGGCACAGAGGAAAATACCTGTTAGTAGGATCAATTCATTGTTAGTTTTTGAGGTTTTTTTGATGGGATTTTGTGGACAATAAGTAAAGAATATTGCCATCTTTATCCTTTTAATGGTGGCTAATGATTTAAGTTTGTGTAAATGTCCATCCACAATAAAATAATGCTAAATTAAACTGAATATTGATCGCGTTCAAAGCCTTCTGAACTAGTCAAAAGTGGCCTAGCCACACATTTCTTTGGCTCTGAACTTAACGGTTTGGCTGAAAACAACATGGACTCTGAAACATGAAGAAGTTATTTTTGGTCGCTGTCATAATAAATCACTTTCACTATCAGGCGTTAACGTAGCTTCTGTGTTCTTTGACCCTTAAATCTGGAAAAATACAGACATTACCTGTCGTATTTCCTATTTTGTTACTTTCGTCATATGTACTCATGATATCACTTTGCAACTTAATCCTGGTGATGAGCTGAATGCTACACTAAATATGCTTTTGCAGGCTCCAGGTGACACATTCGGTTTGGCTGTTTGACATAAACCTTAAGAGCAAAAGAAATCAGAGGACTTGGCATTCCTCAGGACAATGACGTGGTCTTAGGGGGAAGCCTTGAGCAAATACTGAAGACAAGTCAGTGGCATCTGCATTGTTCCAAGAGGAAACATATCGCATATCCATTACAAGAGAACAGACTTAAAGATACAAGTGAAACCTCTTACCAATGACATAGTGCTGCGGTCACATTTCATACACACCTAAACCCCTCAGGAGTTAAAGGGGAATCGGTGCTTTCCACCCACAGGAGTAATCATTTATTGTGGACAGCCTCACTGATGAATGGGTAACTTTGCTCTGACGACGCTGTACTCCAGGCTGAGTTATTCAGCCTTGGGGCATGATATTACAGTAAAATTTTAATTTTAATGATGTTTGGTTGACAGACAATATAAATACATTTCCAAATAGTTATTAAATAATTATTTGAAATAATTATTTCAATTTCTGTATATTCCGGCTCCATTTGGACTTGCTACTGTGCTTGTCAAAATTAGAGCCCAAGAGAGGAATAAATCAGCCGGCCGATATTATTGGCAGATATTAGCTTATCACAGATATATGAGTATCTATGTATATGTCAGTTGATAAGTAACAAGAAGTATCAGTAGAAATACTAACGATGTGTTTAAGGTAATGTAGAAACTGTGTCATTTCAGTTCCAGTAGTTTATATTTAAGTTTATTTTTAAACTGTGAAATGTCCTGATCAGTTTATATCTACAGACACAATTCTTGAAAGGAATAGTTTTGGGTCACTTTGGGAAATTTCTTCTCATCTTACTCTCAGCAAGAGAGTGATACTACTCTAGTGTCAAATATGTCAAATGAAAATATGAAGCTTTGGTTTGTGTACTGATTAAACAAATGAGAGACAACGGGTTAATTAATGAGCTTTAGAGGTGCTGGTAGGTGGATTTTGTTACCTTTGGACACAACCAGGCTAGCTGTTTCCCCTTGTTTCAAGTCTTTATGCTAAGCTAAGCTAACTGGCATTTGGCGGTAGCTTCATATTGACCGTACAGACATGACGGGTGGTATCAAGCTTCTCATCTAACTCTCAGCAAGAAAGAGAATAAGCGTATTTCCCAAAATAACAAACTATTCTTTTAATAACTAAATTAAGGGAGATCATCATCAAAAATGTTACAGAATATCAGTAACAGCCTCCGAAATCCAGTATCCTCACTACAATGATCTGGGTTGCATCAGCTTTTATAATGCCAGGTAGAAGAAAAACACCTTTAGCGCCAAAAATGAACTGTTCTGAAATCAAATTGGTTTTGTTTGGCATCAGGATCTCTTGTCCTTGCTGGGTTGGACACTTTGGAAGTACACAGTCTTCCAGTTTCTTGAAAGATAGGCTTTCCATGTGGGTGGTATGCTATGTAGTGCCAGCTTCATGTGCTTGATGAAGCTTCAAAGCTTGATCCAAGTAAGAAAGCTGACACAACATCAACTACAATTTTACATGAAGATTCTTAGTAATGCTCACAAAGATCATAGTGGTTGAATATTAAACAGATTAAGGCTGGTGAGCTCTTTCACTCCAGCACCATATCACACATTTATTAAGTTAATCCCGCCCTTTATTTGCATACAACTCTTTCCTGTGTGCTCCTACTCTGTCAGTCAGAACTGTTGACAACAACAAGGGCAAAGTAAATATTCCCAGGCTCCGTCCACTGCACTCAAAAAGGAGGGGGCATGAGAGAGGTGTGTGAGGAGATGCAGGATGGGGGACACGGCTCAGAAAAGGCGGGAAGGAGGCAAAGACCATTGTGGTGTACAATTTCTCTGTAACGTGAGCCCCTGCTTGTTGCCCCCCAGCAGAATGTGCCTTGTCCGATGGATTGCGCGTCAGGTGCGTGCAGCTGCCGGTTAAGCTCTGTTTGCAGACCAAAGAGCTGGAGAGAAGTGGGGGGAAAAGGACGAAGGAAAGGCTTCTCAATGAAGGCAATACTGGAGGTTTTTTTGTCTCTCCCTCTGGCACTGATGGGACCGCTGCCAAGACTTGGATTGTGGCCCAAGAGAGTGCCATGTGTCCCACAGATGGGCCTTCTAAATATGAAGGGACGTCATGTACAGATGGCCAATTTTGCCTGTGCAGAGTTTAAAGACAAATGGCCAAATCTGCCAGAGACTGAAATATGACTAATGAATGTCCTATTTTAAAACAAAGAAAACAGGACTGTCTTATTCTATATACAAGTATACATCTCTAAATATATGCATGGATATGTGTGCATGTAACTGTATTTAGCCTAAATAATGAGTGCTAATATAAAAAGTGTGACAAAAGATGTTCACTACTGCTATTGCTACTACAGAGGAAACAAACTAAATATATACACTCAGCTTATTAATGATCATTTAGCCACCAGATTGCTTCTTTGTTTGCTTTTATGTATTTATCTTTTAATCTTCTTTAAGAGCTTTTATTTGAAAAGTTATATACTAAAAGTTACTTATTGTTGTCTAAAGACAAAGATAGCACTGCTCGTGAGTGTGAACTCAATGTGATTTAAAAAGTATCATATCATAAAATGAACAATATTTATATTATTTATATTTACGTCATGACTAAATACAGCAGCAACACACAAGGCTGAAAGCAAAAGCAAGTTTGTAAGAAGTGGTTTGATAACCTAAGATGAGGCCACATACACTGTTGTCTCATAACTAAACTGATCACGAGACGAGACACATCAAGATCTGTCTGATTCAGCTGGGGAGACAATGACTGACTGATTGATCACGTCACATCATACGCTCGCCTTGTGGTGATTATACAGTTGCATGCTTTTAGTGTGGATGTTAATTCAAACTGCACTTCTATGGGTCACCCCCCCACACACACACACACACCCCACACACACACACACACACACAACTATGGAGCACTGAAACTGCCAAAATCAAAAATAAATGAATAAATGACTTAATATGCAATTAAACGCACCTAAAACAATAATTAAAATAAATGTAGGCATTAATTAGTTGATAAAATGTGACATGTGACAACGCTCTGTGAGGCTGTTTATGTGTCCTGTGTTGGCCATGAGTTTATGTTTATGTTCCATTAGTAACTAAGTACATTTACTAAAGTACTTTACTTGAGGAATTACATTTTATGCTACTTTATACATTTATACATTTATTCAGCAGCTAAAGTTACTAGTTACTTTAAGATTATAAAAACCTACAATGAGCGTATAAAATACAATGCATCAAATTAAACCACTCAACAGTATATAAAATGGGTATAATTAGCTCTACCGCAGCCAGCTACGTCATTAAAATACTGCTTACATGTTAATGCATCAGTACTAATAATCCAATAGTATAATAACTAATAATGTAACACTAACAGAACCCATTTAGCCCCTGAAGCAATAAGTTTAAGTTTATATTGTAAGTACATTTTGCTGATAATACTTGCGTACTTTTACTTTGGTAAAATTTTGCATACTTATTTGTAATGGCAGTATTTTCAAATTGTGGCATTGCTGCTTTTACTGAAGTAAACAATCTGAAAACGTCTTCCATCACTGCCTGTTCTCGTTGGAACATGACATCTGGGGAATCCTGAGCAGGAAAACACTGATTTCTCCATCAAAATGATGTTTCAGGGACAATTTGGGCCACCAGGACAGACTGGTTGTCCACATTACAAGCTGCAAAATGTTGCTTTCAGTATAGACAGATATTATGATTTAACTCTTGAGGTAAATAACCATGCAGATGACTGTGTTGACATGAATGTGTAGATAAAATGGACTTTCAAACCGGGCGAAAACATACCTCTACATTCATCACACTGCTCTTACAGTACTGTATACAAATAATCAATCCAGTGCAAGCAGTGCAGCCAAAACCAATATTTGGGATTCAAAGACACTTTTAAGAAAACAACCCTCTCAGCACTCTCCCAGCACGGCGAGAATAAACTCTGATGTGGAACCCTGCAGCACTTCCATCACTTTACAAAAAAAATAGATACCAAAAAAAAAAAAAAAAAAAAAAAAAAAGAAGATTTCAGTGTGGCGCTCTGGCACGACTCCATGACGAGTTCTTCACCCCCTGAATGCACACGGATGTTCCTCCCTCTCATGAGTAACCCCTACATTCCTCTTCCTGATTGAGTTTGCTTAAACAGCCATCTCCAGCTCCTACAACGGGTCCCATCTTCTCTACGGCGGATCGTTTACCGTATAGATTTTTCACTGTGTGTTGAATGATGGGCTTTGAATAACACACAAGTCAGGGATGTGTTGGACAGTTCTTCAGCACCAGAAAGGTAGTCAATACGGGAGAAATTCCCTCCCAGAAGGACAGGGATCAAACTACAAAGGCAGCTGTTGGATATAAAATCCCACTCAAACATCAACCATCCACTGACTGCAGAGATACACCACACATGCAAGACAGGGCTCTTGAAAACCCTTCAGTTCAGGCTTAAGGGTGGATGTCAGCTCTACTCCTGCCAGCTAAACAACTACGGCTTTGATTTTCTAAAACATGTCTTGGATCTTCAGAGCATGCACAGGCTAGGTTTTAAACCAAAGACTGGCACAACAAACACCAAACAACCGTGCTTTCAGAATGAGGTAAATTTGAGTCAGTTTGCAGCAGCTCAGCAGACAGGTCTAATGGGATAATCTTCTATTTTTTCTTAGAAATCAACGTCTGTTTTGAGTCCTGTCACTGTTTTATAACAAAAGTAATCAAGTCTGTTGTGTTGGTGCACCCTTCAATCTGTCCTGTCTTGCAAATTACATTCATATACAACCAACTGGCTTCAGTAAACAGGAAAAACAATGCAGCTCGATTTACAACAAAACAGGGAAACATTCATACTGAACAGATCTGCAGAATGCTTCATTTGTTTTCCTACAAAATCCGCCCTTGGCAACTTTAAGCACGAGGAACGTTTTTATAGTTATGTTAAGGCAAATCAAAGCACTTGTTTAAGGTTACAGGAAGGTGGTGGTCTTGGTTAAGTATGGAACAAGTCAACACTGACTTGACGCATTGATTTTTTCAGCATTTAACAAAAACCACCATCTTTCCTTAACCTTAACCAAATAGTCTAAACCTCACAAAACATGGGACAATATATGCAAACCCTGGTCTCTGGTTTTTAAGTCCTGTCCTGTTTATGTCCAGCAGACACTGCTGATTGCATGTAGACAAAAGCTCACAAGCTTAAATATTCAGTGAAAGTAATGAAAAGAATTAATTCAAGGTATTTGATTGTTCACCATGCCGACATACATGTTAGTTGAATTAGCTTACATATGCCTAATGCTATATGGCAAGGCACCATTATAATACCACAGGGATCAAACAGCGCACTCTCTTTAATGAAAACAATGAGCCAATACATTAGATTATATGGCTGTCATGCCTGCCTATCACTCAGGCAAATGCACTAATCCCACATGAACAACTGCAGCCAACAGCTGCACACTTCCTGCTACATGCAGACAGACCCGGCAGCAGGGTGAAGGCATTCTCAGGCATTCAGCCACAGAGACGGATAAGAAGAGGTCAGGGAGACCAGCCATTATTTACACAAGGAGACTGACTCACTGGGATACCTGATGACTCATTTTTTGATACTTCACTACTTTACTTTCTTATCTGGATAATAACGAATGATTAATGATGTCTTAACACTCACAGCCAAACAAGAACTTTTCCTAAATATAATGCAAATATAAATATAATCTGATCAAAAAATGAGTGAACAGGACTAACAATCATATCAAATATTGATATCTCGTTGTCAACAGCTTGTGTAGTTTCTCCTTTATGCAGTCTGACCTTGTGGTCAAAAACAATTTGAATATTTCAATTATACAATTGGCAGTTTGAGTGATTTAATTAAATGACATCTTTCATTCTTAATTTCATTTTAGAATATCAATAAATCTCATAAATCACAATGAATAATAAACTGAATTGCTTCCCAAAACATCTATGTTGAAGAGCACCACACAGTCATGGTATATTGTGTAGAACTAAAATATGACGTTTAATATGATGTTTATTTTCACAGTTGATTAATCTGACCATTATTTCAAGTGTCGGAAAATAGTGTAAGATGTCTTTAAAATCTCCCAGAGCCCAAGCTTACGTCTTCAAATTGCTTGTTTTATTTTACCAACCTTGCAAAGATATTCAGCTGGTGATGATATATGATGAAATCAAATCAGAAAAGCAGGAAATTGTCCCATTTGAGAGGCTGAAACAAGAGATGGGTGGGCCTTTTTGCTTGATAAATGACCTGAATGACTAATCCATCATCACAATTGTTGTTGATTCATTTTTTTGTCAATCAACTAATAAATTACTCATGTCTGCAGTAATTAACAATATCACATATTTTTGAAGGACATCCTCCAGGCTTTGATATGTAAATATCAAAGTTAAAGCCATCCAGTTGTGTATTAATTCTATCAACAGGAAACTCTAAAATGTGCAGAATTTAGTCCACATGATGTACTGCACACGAATAACCTGAAACGACTTCAGAAAGCTCTCCATCAAGAAGGAAGTGATCTGTTTCTTGGTGGCTTCACTGAACAGAGTGGTAAGCCACAAAATCCCTCGGCTCTAAAAAAGCTTGTGGTCATCCATTAAGGAAAGCTGAAAGCTGAAAGGTCTTCACGCTGAGAGACACGATATTTTGTTCCAAACGTGCCACAAACAACAATAACATAAATAAACCATAAATAAGTGCAGTATTTGTTTATGAGTGATGCCAAAGCTGTTTTGAATGATGTCAGTCCAAACACCATTCAAATGTCAACCTCCCCCATTATCATCTCACAATCAGTCACAGCCTGAGGTAGCTGCCTCAAAGGGACAAAGGGAGTATCCTGAAATGGATATTGTATTTTCACTAGAGGTGGAAAGATTAACCACTACGTATTGGAAAAATGAAGAATCAGAGATACGGCTACATAGATACACAATCGCATCTAAACTCTGTCTGAAATTCGAAATTCAAGTTTGCTCTCCGTGTGCTGACGGTAAAGTTACCGATTGCGATATGAGCCACGATTTTAGTGGGAACGGTAATTTTTGCGTCTCATTTCCACTGAAAAAATATAAAAATGAAGATGATGTGATTTTTGCTGGGGTGTGTGCCAAACAAGCATGTTCCCTAATGTCTGGAGTATATGATTTGTAGGCCGGGGGCATCTCTGCAGCACCACAATGCTTCATTTATAATGGTATGTTGTGACACATTTTCCCTTTTATCAAAAACTTGCAGCTCCTGCGATGGATATTATTTCGATTTATTGTTCAGCCCTTCCGAAAACCAATACACTTTAATTCATGGACAAGTATAAACTTGTAAAATTTTACTGAATCAATCTTAAATTGCAGCAAAATTGCATGTTTAAATTGTAGCGTTTCGTGTCAAAACGAATGTATCTGTATGGTTCTTGTATCAGAATGTGAATCATGTATCTAGATATTTATTGAATCGTTTGGATGAGATAGATGCATACCCCTCATTTTCACAACTGTCATCCTTTTGTTTTGGGCTTACATGTAGTTAATAAAGGGCACCTGTGTTGCATTTTTAATAGCAAAGAATATTTTACACAACAAAAAACTGACTTCAACGACCCCTCAGAGTCTTGAAATGCACTGAAGGCTTGTTTGGTTAAAAATATCTCATAATGGCATGAACTAAGTAAGCACGTTCTCCATGTCTACTTTCTGTTGTGTAAATGTCGTCGTAAAAGCTTTGCATCTGCTCTGATTTACTGCCCGGACCACTTGCTCATTCCTGCAACACAACATGACCATCATACTGATGAACGCTGGTCTGTGAAATCAATAACGGTTGGTGTACAATGCATCAGCTAAGCTACATGTTTGGGTTTCTTCTCATACTCAGGATGGGTTTATTTCCATGCAGGAGAAATGCTATTAGCCATAAACTGTATCTGAGTAAGTGCCCTTCAAGGCCCATTAGGGAGGAGGTCAGTTTTGGCAGAACCTTGTTTAGAAGCTCTTTAGAGGGACGTGGTCTCTAACCATCCACTAACCACTGACCTAATCCAAAAACAGACAGCTTTACTCTGTCTCCAGAGGAGGTAGAGGGGAGATGAGGATTAAATAGAGGTAACCCAATTAAGACAAGGCTGATGGAGTAAAAAAACAGGGATTTAAGAGAAAAAGAGGTTTAAGGTCGGGACACAGTGAGTGTTGTCCTGTTGTGAGATGCTACATGGAGAAGGAGGGAGGTTTACATTTAATTCTGTACAGTAAAGCTTGCTTGAGTTGTGTAATCCATAAGTTAACATGATGTCTGCCTTTAAGAGTGGGTTGTGATTCTTATCTTTTACTATTCTTAATCGATTAAAAGATTTCAACTTGACAAAACTTCAGCTAATTCTGATCAGGCAAAGAAAATAACTTGGTCCAAAGTTTGTTTCATTTCAAAAGGCCTGCGGCTGTACAGGTACTGTTCCCTGGTACTTAACGTGGCAGCACAGAGAGTGCACACAGCTGTATAGTCAATGTATCTGCAAATAACTAAAACAGGCTGTTATTAATATTGGCCATGCCAGTGTTTCGGTTGGACTCTTCGTCTAATTTTGGTTTTGATTAATTCCTTCAAACTGTTGTAAAGAAGCTGAGAAAAGGTCAAAACTGTATGAAAGGTAGCACTTACACACACACACACACACTGTACATTTGTAGTGTAGTAGTGTAGTCACAAGTGTACACACCACACTTGTGAGGACCTCATTGGCTACAGTCTTTTCTCACCCCTTATCAAACATTAACCGTGGGGCTGAAACTAATGATTATTTGCATTACTGATTAAGCAATTATTTCCTCAATTAATCTATGAATTGCTTTCTCTGTAAAATGTCAGAAAATAGTGAAAAATTCCCATCACAAGTTCCCCAAACTCCAAGGTGACATCCTCAAATGCCTTTTGTTGTCCAAACCAACAGTCCAAAGATAGTTGATCAACTCATCGATTAAACATCTAACAGCTTCAACTCTAACTAAGTTTATAACTAGGTAACAAGAGGTAAGGGAACATGAGGTTATCAAGTTGTCACATGTCTTTCTTTGTCCAACCAACAGTCCAAAATCCAAATATATTCAGTTTAAAATTATATAAAACAGAGAAAATCAGCAATTTGTCCCATTTACAAAGCTGGAAATAATGAGTGTTTGGCATCTTTGCTTGAAAAATGAACAATAAACAATTAATACCACTGTTAATATCAAAATGGTTGCCGATTAATTGTCTGTCAATCGACTAATCTGTTACTTGTCTAATTACTTCAGCTATAATTAGCTGTCAGTATTACATGTGTAGCATCAATCTTTAACCTTATGTTCCCCTACCTGCTGTTACCTAGTCATAACCTAAATATAGAGTTGAAACGATGTAGAGTCGATTAATCAATTAGTTTTAGGACAGAAAATCAATCAGCAGCTCCTCAACTGCAAAGATTTACTGCTTTTCTGTGTTTTACATGATTGTAAACTTGAATATCTTTGGATTTTGGACTCTATGTCTGACAAAACAAGACGTGAGGACGTGACCTTGGACTCTGGGAAACTATATGATTTTATTTCACTATTAATCGACACATTCATCTAAAGATCAGTTACACACAAATCCAAAATCTAGCCTCTTCCATCACATTGCAGTTACTGTCTGATGAAAAACAACATGCTGGACTCTGCTGAGTTTGGTCCTGCGGTCTAACCGCTGTTCTTTAGATGTTTACAACAGTCTTATTAGACTTTAATAACTTATCCAGACTCTGTCGTACAACAGTTTACGACACAAGCCTTAAAAAACGAGAATACAGCAGTCACATGCATATGTAGCCTAAGCTCAAACGTACTGTACAGCTACGTGTTGGTAGGTTAATTGGCGCGTTAACGGCGTCAATTACGCAGTAATTAATTACACCTTTAAATGTTTTACGACGACTCCCGACTGAAAACAACCACAAAAATAGGGGCTGAGATGCTTAGAAAGTGTCAAATTGGTGGAAAGCCCACACCAGTTCAATTCCACTATCTATAAATTAGCTTTCAAATTCACCACCGAAGCGAAGTGCAACTAATAATCTAACACAATTAACTGGCATATACAAAAACAACACTTATCTTCGAGTTAACTTTTGGAAATGTCAGAAACATTTGGTCGGAGCATCCAAGAAAAGCACACGCTCATTCAAACTCGCACCAGCGGCTGTTCCTCCTTCACTAAACGTGTCTGTCAAAAGAAAAGAACTAATAAGAGAACTAATATTTAGTTTGAAACTCACCGCTCCAGCTGAGGAGGCAGATATGAAGAAACAGCGGTAGAAATGTTCTCTGCAGGAGAGCCATGTCTTGTCGTATCCAGTCCCAAAAATAATCTGAAGCGAAGTGGCGTGTCGACGAGAAGTTAGCCAGGAGGAGACTGAGGAGGACGAGGAGGAGCAGGAGGAGGAGGAGCAGGGAGCTCAATTAAAGTCTGGCGGGGTCCTCCCATTGTGGGCTTTGTGTGTGTGTGTGTGTGTGTGGTAGAAGCAGCTTATCACTGTTTTCTTCCTGCTACAAACTATACGTCTTCCAATTCACACACCGAGCTCTTCTTGGTAGAAAGTCCTCAAGGTATAATAGCCTACCTTATCACCAGGGCACACCTGTTTCTTTCTTGTTTTATTTTTTTTTTTTGCCTAATTCACATCAGGCCTGTTGGCTGAATTCAGCTTAACTGGGACACTTCATTTGCATTATGGTTGAAGGTAATGCATCCATTTACACATGGGCCTGAAATTTAATTGTGAAGTAAATGAATAGTTTGATGTCTTGGTAAACAGGCGTATTTGCTTTCTGTATAAGATTGATACCATTAGCTTAGCATAAAGACTGGAAACAGGGGGAAACAGCTAGTCTGGCTCCGTCCAGTGGTAACAAAATCCGCCTTCCAGATCTCACTTTTGTGGATTAAAGTGTTGACGCTCGACTGTGATTGCAGAGACAGCAACCCAGTGTTTGTTTGCTTGTTGGGCTGATTGCTGAGATAGCAACTGGTTTAAGAAGTCTACTCTACACCACTTTAGTCAACTAATACTACTACAAATTGTAGTATTGTACTATTACAAGAAAGATTACTGTTTCCTGCTGCCATTATTATCATATTTTCACTATGATTCTTACTACTTCTACAAATCCCACTACCACCACTGTTATTACTTCTTTGATTATAGAAGCCTGTCACTACAAATGGTACCTCCACCTGCCAGACTCAGTAGCATGGGAGAGCATTAGTTTGCAAAATGAGAATCCTACATACGATCTCAACATTAACAATTTTTGATAAAAATGAAAAATTGTTCATTTATTCCCAATTGCCTCTTTAACAATTTTCACATAGAGCGGACATGTTTACAAAAATACAAGACGTCTGCTGACTTTTTGACTTGTTTACTGACTTGTGATCACTTTTAGAGCTCTGCATGGTCGGTCAGGCACCTGCCTTTGGGGAGCTACTGCAGCCTTATATCACCAGTTGGTCTCTAATCTTCTGACAAAGTTGGTTGTACCTCCCCCACCCCCCACCCCCCAGGATTAAAACTAAAGGAGACTGTGCCTTTGAAGTTGTGGCTTCTACACTTTGGAGCTCTCTCCCTTGCGGACCGCTTGAAAAAGCAGCTCAAGACTCACCTGTAGACTTGCCTTTGTTTGGTTTTATTCATTCATATCTCTATTTTATCTATCACTCTTGTGTTTGTCTTTTATTGTGAAGCGCTTTGTGACGTCTGATCTGCAAGGTTGCAACATAAATAAACTTTACTTAAACTTTACTCTTTAATTATATAAAAAAAGTTTACAATTGAATTCTTCTATCACTATATAAACCACGAACCACCTTAGAAATCATACGGTAAGTTATAAATCAGCAAGCTACCAATGGAGACCATAGCAACCACTTTTGACTATCTAGCAGTAATAGCACCTTAGCAACCGTTTAAATGTTAGTTTTTCTAATACTTCCAGCTGTTTCCTGCTCGCCCACACATTTTCTCCAGGAAATATATGGTCTAATTAATATTCTTCTTATGAGGACAATATTAATATTAGCATATCTTTCAACACAGGAATAAATTAGGAATAAAATAAACAGCAGTGATGCACACAGTCAGGGGCGTAGCACAAAATTCTGGACCCTGTACATAGGTATTCTCAGCCCCCTTTGACTCCCCCCCAGTCCTACACCCCTGCACACAGCACAGTGTCCAGAGTGAGGATTAAGCAACGGTTAGAAACACTGGACTTCTTACAGTGAAGTGAGCTGGCTTCTGACTGTGGAGTCACCTTGGCTAACAGCTGCAGCAGAAAGGCTTCCTGGAGGTGGTCACCCAGCTGTCCAGCCCCATCGTACATGAGCCCACAGCTGTGGGCAGAGCACAGGTATTAGACATGAAGAGGAAAATCTTGTGGTTACAGAACACTTACAGGCTACTATAGGTTTACCAGAAAGTGCTTTCAAACACACCGTATGTGGGACACACATGTTGTGCTTGACTTGTGAGATAGCAGGGACTAAAAATGCGTGTGCACTGGGACTTAATCATCACCATACTGCACATGCAAAACCAAAATTTAGTCTACTTTATGTATAAGCATTAAATGTTACTTCTTATATAGCTCATGGTATGAATGTTCCTATAAGCCTAATCAATAGATGAACTGGATTTGTTACCTGCTACTACAAACTAACAGTGTCAGACGAGCTTTTATGATCACTTTACAGATTATCATTAAAGCGCCCATGCCTTGAAATCAATATGGAATACGTTTAATGGAATCATGAAAGTGATAAGCATTATTTCACATTAAATTATACTACACACAGCTGTGATTGATGAATTTGAAAACGTTCCTATCTTGAATGTGGATTAATTGAAGTAGTTTCTGTGGTTGTGTCAGGAAGTGACACAAAATAAAGTGTTCATTCTCTTTTCTTTCAGGTGTGGTTGGTTTGCAGTAATGTAGAGATAAAAATATATATCTCAGATGTGTTTTAACCCAGCGTTTCCCAACCATTTTGGCTTGTGACCCTTTAAAAATGCAGAAATCTCTACTACAGGTAAACATGGCCTTAATGTGGACATGTGGTCTTCGTTTGAAGGGTTTTCTGAGGCATGAAGAGAAGAAAGTATCCAGTATTTCACACCAAAAAGACAAAAAAGAGAGAAAGTTAGAGCACATACCTTTGTTAATTCTCATTCTTTAATGAAGACTGAGAAATGCTGTGAGAGCTCCGAAAAAGCACCTCTATGAATTATAGCTCAACCAGCCTTTGTCAAGTTAAAATAAACCTAATTTGAGCTTCATGCTGAAAAGAGGACAGCAGCAGCTGCACACATGTGTAAAAGTGTATCTTGCACCTCATATCAGGGAATATTTGGTTTGGATTTGGGCCAAGTTCTCACTCCACTCAGGAGGAAACCATCTCTCACTTGAAATCTATCTACCTCTTACTCATGAGACTTGATTCTAACCAGGCTTCTCCTAAAAAACAGGGTTTTTCCAACCATTGGCCCAGACATCCTCTCCTTTGTTAATACCAGCAGCTCACTATGCACCTCAGCCTGATAATGCCCTAATGAAAAAAACCTGGCACAAATTAAGATTTTCAAAGTCTGATGTTTTGTTGTCCCATCCATCCCCCCCGGCCTGCTCCCTTTGTTGAGTTTGGGGCTATAGCGATATGTCTGCAATCTTCCAGCTGAGGATTTGCTGCTCCTAAATCTTGGTTCATTACTCAACTAATGTTTTGCCCAATTCCCCCCTGCACTACGGTCATTTCACTGCTAACTCCACTGGTGTCCCGGGGAGGGTGTGGAAAGGCATGTGCTACATCCGTGACAGATGGTATGGACAGTCACTTCTCTCCTTCACCTGCCATAAGAGAGCAGCATAACATGCCGGAGGTTCATGCTACCCTCCCTCTTGCAGGCGCCCACACAAACCACACGCTCTCATAACTCAGCTTTGACTCGAGTTCCTGAACTTTGGCATGCTTGGGCATAAAAACCCTTCTCTGATCCATTTCTTACCCTCCTTTTTAAAAATTGTTTCAACTTTTGAAACAAGTACATCTGATCTTTTTCTGATTTTTTTATTGTGCCTGTGTCTCATCTTATCCTTCCCCACCTAGTTGTGAAGCACTTTTTCTAGCACTATTTTGTAATGTGCTACACAAAATCATTAGTAGTAGTAGTAGTGTCAGTAGTTGTGCCAGTATCGTTAGCATTATTATTAGTACAGACTTAAAAGTGGGAGGTGTAGCATCAACGTGCCATGTTAAAATTACACACATCATCAATAAAATACACAGAAAACAAAACGTGGCAGAATAAACTAATGTAAACAATAGTGTCATGTTTGTAGAGCCATTATTTTATGCTGTTCAAAATAATAGGAAAGTAAATAATGTTAATTCTGTACCTGGTAAGTGAAGTAAATACTCCTCACACAGGGTTTTTAAAATGCTACATGTAGCGCTCAAATCAGAAACAGTATTGGAGTCGCAGTGACTGTGGCTGCTGTGATATTGCAGTAAAAATCTATATTTGTCTCTTTAATTCTTGGCTCACAGACATGAAGGTTGGGCCACACAAATATCCCTGGCCTTTGGAAATGAAGTCTGTTTTGTGTAAGAGTGGAAAGAAAGTCAGGAGCTTGTGTGAAAAAGTCTTTGAAGTGGGCAGAAATCCCAAACCCCCATCTGAAATCCTTCTCTTCTCCTGTAATGGAGAGGAGAGGCAGGAAAAAAGATGATTCCCCTCTGCCAAATCTTTCCTCTACTGTATTTTTAAATCAGCTGTGCCTCTTTGTTATATCCCTTCCCCTCACCTTTTTCTTTTTTCTCTTTTTTATCATCTCTAGTGCTGCTGTGTGGCTGGAAAGAAAAAACAGACAGGGGGTAGAAAGAGAAATAATGGTGTCAAACTGAAGATTTAATGGTCAGACTCAATTAAAATATATGCATGTTGTGTCAATCAATCAATCAATCAATCAAACTTTATTTGTGTAGCACATTTCATACAGGTTAGTGTAGTTCAAAGTGCTTCACAGATGATAAGATAATAAGACAGAACAAGTTTAATTTTAGACCAATGCAAGCAAGAGAATAAAGATGATGACAATGTAATAAGAGTTAAAGAGTTAAATTATGAGTTAGATAAAAGCTAGATTACAAACTAGATAAAACAATCAGACCTGACAGGAGACAGGTGTCAGTGGAGATTATATTCACTTTCCTGTTAACTTACTATGGTAACCTTCACACAAACAAGATGACATCTAAATTTAAAGTTATGAGTTTTACTGAGTTTTTACTGATCCAACAGCAAGTCAGCTTTGGGTGTTTTCACTTGATATGACTTTCTGACATGATCAGATTGACCTGTGAGGTAACTCAAGGACAACACTTTGTTGTTGTGCCCTATTAAGCTGTAAACAACCTCAGTCCATTCACCATTAAATATATGTCAACAATTTATCCCTTGTTTCATATTCAAAATGTACCCTAAACATCTTCACTGTGAAGTAACGTGAAACTGCTCCCCCAGTGATTTACATGCCATGGCTGCTAATCAGCCTTGAAGCCCATTATATCCTTATTATAACTTAATTATCTCGTCATTGCAAGATACAAATGGTGCTTATATTCATTTAGTTGTAAGCTTGTATACACCAGATAGTAATTTAATCATGTTATTATGATTTTGTTTTTTAAACAAAATGAACTTAAAGAGTTAAAGGCGGGAAGTGAGGAATGGTAAATTGTAGATTGGCTTAGAAACTACTGAGCATTATTCATGTGTATTAAGAGATCGACGGGATTTGAATATACTTACAAATACTTTTTAAAGTATTTGTTTGAAAAATTAAGTTTAGTATAAAATTTGACATTCTGAAAGTGTAACAACATCAGACACCACCCTGATGAGAAGCGAAATAGCTGTTAAGATTTGGTGAGTAAAGCACTGTATAATAGTAATAATAACTTTATTTATATAGCACCTTTAAAAACAGAGTTTACAAAGTGCTTTGACAGACAAAGCAAACGCAGGATACTCAGAAAGCAATGTAACAAACAGAAAACAGTACGGCAAAAACAAGACACAATTAATTATAAATTATGATATACGAAACATGCTGTTTTTGTGATCTTAAAGTTATAATGCTTAAGATTTTCATGAAATAAAATCCCGTTTCTGATTATCTATCTACGTTAGTATTTACACCATGTAATTACCTCACTGTATAGTAGTTTTCATTGTTAGTGACAGAGTCTGCCCTTCCTGGAAATGCTATCTATTTGCCATCAACCTTAGCGCTGACTGGGATCGTCCATCAAAAATCCATCTACAAAGCAAGACATGCTCATTTGTGGCATTTTTTGACAGCAGATCAGTTTTAAATAGTGCAGGATGTAATGGAACAAAATGGAACAGATGCAGTGAGCTGTTCAGTGACGAGCTGCAGGCGGTGCACACCTCCACATTTCAAACAACAAGGACACCAACTCCTTGTTCTTGGCCCTGGCGTGATGGAAATGAATGAATGAATATTGACTTGCTTTATTAAAACAATGTGAGTTTGTTTGACTGCACTGTAAAAAGATTGACTAGTTGCTTTTATATTTTCTTTCTGACAGGCAGGGGTGTCGTAAAAATGACCAGGACTGAAATCTTGAGGATTATAATTTAAAATATTCATTTATCATATCATGAAATAAAAAGCTTCTGTACTTAATCAGTTAAGTATTTCATCATTCCTCTGAAGCTGGGAGACAAAGGAGAAAAGTAGTAGGACTACATATAGTCTTAAAGATGTTACTTCAGGGATTTAGTATTGCACTTCCATAAAGTTGGGGGACTTGCAGAAGACTGTTAAATAAGATGATATCCTGACTTTTAGGCTGTATTCAGACCAAATCAGGTGTTGCAGCAATTGTTGGGCAGGGTTGTGTTGATTGTAGCAGTCCCAACTTGAAGAGCAATCCAATGCCAAGCGACTGCACGGCGATTGACGTCTTTGTCCTCCCTCGTGGCAGGGTTGAACAGCTGATGTACAGCCATCACGGTGGCGATCACCCTCTCTTCCATCTTCACAGCTGCTTGGTAAACAGTGAAATGCTACAATGCTACATGCTAAACAAAGTTCTTCTTCACCTGGTGGTCTTCCGGTCTGGTCACCGGCGCGATTGGCCACTGCAGTGTGACGTTGGTTGCGTTTCTCCAAAAGATGATTCTGTTTTAATTTAATTTAAAAATTAAAACAACCACAGCAGCCTAAATGTACTACCCACGTTCAAATGAATGGGAGGACTGGCGTTTTCGATTCAGCGCCTGATTTGGTCTGAATAGGGCCTTAGTCCCTTGTTTGGATCAACACACTTCCCATCATACAATTTGATAGAGTGTATTTATAAGACCCTTGCTGCCTGACCTTTATGTGTAAAATTGAGTGCCTCTTCAACATTATTACCATCATTTCATTTATTATTTATCTTGCAATAATGACGGTCAAAATGCCTTTTGTTCTTACTTATGACCACTGCTGCTGTGTAAATCAAAGAGTGAATCATCTAACATGGCCCTGTCTCAATACACTCTTCAGGACAGGATGTCATGTTAAGTCACAAAGGGTTAAATACAGTATATTCAGTGTGTCATGTACATGAATACTACACAACTGTAATTGTAGTGGCTTTGAGCAGTTCAAAGTAGAAATGAAATAAAATGAATATGGTGATCTTGTCTGGGCCAACATATGGGGTAATCATTCGATGGCATAAAAAAAAAAACCTTTGAAGTTGTCAGGACTCAAGTTCATCATCATCATCATCATCATCATCATCATCATCCTCATGTCTCTGTAGCCTGAAGTGAGCCCACACACTGGCTGCTCTGCTCACACAGATTGGGGGCAGAGTGTTTCTCCACAGGGGTGCCAGACGAAGTCAAGGACCAATGGTTTGAACAGACTCTGTCAGAGGAAGGGGTGGGAATGTAAGAAAGGACGCCATTCACCAAAAAAAAAAAAATGCCAGGGGGCTTCAAGGGCATGCTCCCCTATTTGAGCTTAACTTATTTATGCTGACCAAGGAAAATGAGACTTATGTCTATAACGTCTTAAAGAAAATTACAGCAATCACACTAACAAGCCTCCAAGTGGGAGCAGGAGGATTGCTCTGCCAGAAACAACATCACTGGACAGATTCTTGTTTGTATTAACATTTTTACTGCCTGAGTCAGAACCAAACAGGATGAAGCTGCTTTTAGCTGTGATGCTGCACACAGGTGGAACCAACTTCCTGAAGATCTCAAATCTGCCCCAACTTTAACTTTAGCCACTTTCA
Organism: Macquaria australasica; assembly: GCA_005408345.1. Classification (NCBI taxonomy): domain Eukaryota; kingdom Metazoa; phylum Chordata; class Actinopteri; order Centrarchiformes; family Percichthyidae; genus Macquaria; species Macquaria australasica. Next base: position 53,694 of record SEMN01000525.1, on the reverse strand, counting down.
GATTTAAATATAAAACTCTGCTGTTTCTCTATTGCACTTTTATTTCCTTTGTTGCAACTTACATCTTATTACTGCACTGTAACTGTATTGTATTTTATTTCATTTTATGTATCTCATTTTATCTCATTTTATAATTTGACTTTATTTTATCTTAATTGATTTTATTCTTATTGTTTTGAATGTCATTCTAATGTTTTTCTTCGCCTATGTAAAGCACTTTGAATTGCCTCTGTGTTTGAAATGTGCTATATAAATAAAACTGCCTTACATTGCCTATTAAAGAGAAACTCTGGTATTTTTAAACCTAGACCCTATTTTTACAAATTTTGGGGTCTAAATGATTAATACTTACCAAACATTTTGGAATTGGTCCAGTAGATCTCCTCTGCCGGCATCTGCGAACGGGCTGCAATGGCTGCAACGTACAGTAATCATTTGGGGCAATTGTATGTACGTCCACTAAAAGTGTGCAGAGACAGACCGTTTGTTAAAGAGTAAGATCCTTTCGTCTTCCTGCAACAACTCTTGAGATTTCAGAGTGAGACTTTCTGTTTCTGGTTAAACAAAAAGGATCTTACTCTATAATAAACGGTCCGTCTCTGTAGGGATCCTTCCCATAATCCAAAAGTATTTTCCCTGTAGACTATCATTATAAAAGAGATGTCTGTAAAACCGTTGACAGGACAGGGTAAATCCTCCATGTCCTGCGGCAGTATAAGGACATTTTACAATGCAGCAATAAGGCCAGCATAATATTCATAAACTTTATGCAGACTGCAGTCCTAAGAGTCAAAACGTGTACTTGCTGCATCCTTATCACTCTGACAGCAGTATGAACAGGGCAATTTAGACCTTTTTGATTAAACTCTTTCTTATCAGGTCCACAATGTTTTGCTGAGGCCACATTTCCAAATTGTGCAAGCAGAGCTCATCTTGTAGCAACACAGTGAATCACCCAGGAGGACTTTAAAAGTTTGGCCAGAGACAGCAGAAGAGAACAGTGATAAAATCTGCCTGGCTTTTAATGATACAGTATATTACCATGTGGCTTATGTTTACTGCTGTAGTGATTATAGCTGTTATAAAGAGAAAAGACACTGTGATGTGGTAGCCTCATCCTAACTGTTTAAATTAACCTTCACATGTGGAAAGCTGCTGTTTTCACCTGTGACTAGCCTGCACGTTATCCTGCTTGTTGGAGTGGTAAAACCATGTTTATTCCATTTTCGATTTAAAGAACATATTGCAAAAGGAATTATATTTTTATTGTTGGAAACTGGCCATGGGATAAAAGGGAACTTCTGCGTTATTGCATTATTTTACAGTAACTGCATGCCATGAGTTATCCCCTTCAAAAAAGCTTGCAATGGGATGTGTATTTCTTTGCTTTTTCACTGTTCATCTTGTGCTGTATTACATATGTGTGTACCACGGATCCAAAGCTGGACAGCAATGACAAAACAGGAAGAACAACGACAAAAATCTGTGACTTCAGTTTCTTCTGCTAAAATAATGTGATGCTTATTAGATGGAACCAATTTTCATGCTCAGATTAATAATGCAAGGTATAATGATTAACTTAAGGCTCTGTATTTGTTTTATTCTGTTTCAGTTTGTCATCCTGATATCTCGTTTAAGATTCAAGTTCTTCTACATTGACCATGTCTGTTCTATGTTCTGTCAGTCCTTTATTTAACTCTAATATCATCAAACTTTGTTTTTCATAGCCACTCCTCCATATTAAGGAACATGTGGGCACATGAGTCTATCCCAGCATGCAATGGGTGAAATGCCACCAACTCTTGTTGAAGAAATTAGTATGTCAGGATTTTACTAAATGCTAAGCATGCTTATAAATAAAATAGAATATACATTTCATGGTAGTTGTGGGAAATTAGGTTGTTGCATTAACACAATTCAGAAAGAAAGTCTAAATATGAAATGAGAACATCGGCAACTAACTTATTCAGAGTTATTCAAAGCTTTGACTTACTGAGTATGTTTATTAAGGTAAAAACAAACATTATGTTCATTTAAAAAAATGAAATTGTGTTTATATTTAGGCATTACTCATCAGTTTTTCACTTCATCTATCCTGGAGAATACAGAAAAGGAAACCATGTGCCATCACCTCCCATTAGCAGCGGTGAAATGTGCCGGGCTGGAGGCTTACTGGAACAAGAATCATTAGATATACTACCCAGAATTTCTGATTTGATTATAGTTGGAGCATTGTGTGTTTTGTTGGTGTGTGTATGTGCACATTTGTGTGTGTTTTTGTAAGGCAGAGGGCATAAATGGGTTATGGGACCCCTGGATGTTTTGGGGGAGGGGTAACTGATTGCAGCTCCTGCCATTGCTCAGATCCTGTGACAGGGTTTGCCCTGAAGGGGACTGTCATGTTACCATTGACCCCTTGGAAAGATTGTTGCCATGGCCACAAGACGCCTTAATGAACTAATGAATCACTCTGGCACACCTCAGCTCAGACACATCAGTGTCTCGTTGAGGGCGCAGAGGGAGGGAGGGAAGGGGCGGGGCCAGGACCACATATAGACACAATACGGGGTTTGGTTAACGCAGTCCAAGGGACCCAGGTGGCCAATTGTTCCCAAATGTAGTGAATCAAAATTTGGTCAGGGCAGCTCTTAATCACCAGCAGACAGCACACTTCACATTCATTCTCCTCTGATTACATTAACAAGACTCACATAATGGAGAGACTGTTACCACTTTTGTGTGTATGTGCTATGATATGTGGAGTATTCCTTGACTAGTAAGACATTTTGCTCTATACTCCATCAGTTACATGCATTATTCAGTCCTGCATTAATAATCACGTTCCACTTTTAAAGAATAGTTCTACATTTTTGGGAGATAAGCTTATTTGCTTTCTTTCTGAGAGTGAGATGAGAAAATCGATACCACTCTCATGTCTGTGCTGGAGTCAGGAGGATGTGGTTAGCCTAGCTTAGCATAACAACTGGAAGCCGATGGAAACAGCTAGCCTGGTTCTGTTGAAAAATGGAAAATAAAAATGGCTACCAACACCTCCAAAGCTCACTAATTATCTTGCTGTGTCTCATTTGTTTAATATGTCCACAAACAGAAATGTAAAAACGACTATTTGTGTCTTTAGGGGGAGTTACGTACTGAAACAATGTCTTGGCGAGGTGCAGCCAGGTGCGGTGACTGTGTATCCTGAAGTTTTTTCATCACAGTAAGGTTGCCAGGTTTGGTAACACTGTGCCTGTAGAGAGACATATACCTAAACCTGCGCTCACAAACTATTTATGGCAGGCGGGTTGATAAACGGTCACGTCAGCTAATTCCCTCTCAAACCACAAATTGGCGTTTTTACATTTCTGTTTGTGCACAGATCTGGAGGTGTGGTCTGACCCATAGAGCTGCACTGCATTTGGGAGACTCTTGAGGGACCGCTTTGACGTACAAGACGAGGATCACGTGACTGATGGGGGTAGCCGAGTTAGCACTAGAGCTAGCAAGCTTCTCTATTGGCTCTGATTATCTTCTTAAAGTATAAGTAAGGTTAGCCTAGTTAGCAACCAAGGCTACAGAAAAGCAGCCTACAGATGCTTTTGGCTGTTTTTATGTGTCCACCAGCTCCGCCTACATAATTTGTATATTGAGATCCAATCATACTGCAGGCAGAATTGAGATAACAAGAAAGCTTATTAATAGTGAGTGTAAATGCAAAGGTCTGGGAAATATGTTATTTTCCAGATAACATAGATACAGATCGTATGCGGAAGGTGGAAATGGGGTCATAAAGTGTGACCTCAAGATAATGCTACAGACCAATGGGAAGGGATTTACATAGACTACAGAGCTGGATGTTAATTCTCAGTGGGCTCAGTACTACAGGCATTCAGTACTCCTATCAAAAATATCACTTAATGCAAGTTTAACACTTATTTCAGTTAATACAAGTAATTATCTGAGGTTTTTTCTCAGTTTTATAAATATGAAGGGAGCCAACTCCTCCTCTAATACATAATACAGACAGTTTTATAGTTCACATCTTTTTGAACATTTCTCCCTAACAATAAACAGAGCGGCTTTAATGATGTGAATCTTGAATGTTTACACGTGTTCAGTAATCCTGGGTGAAATTAAATTCAGAATTGAATTGAAGAGCTGGAGCCTTCAGGCAGCTCCGATAAGGCAGCTTTAGCCTCCACCCACCTCTGCCACATTAAGACTGCAGCCCTTTCAGCTGTTTACAGCTCCACAGAAAAGAAATAAGAGCTTAACTGCTCTTTTCTGGGGTGGTGGTGGGGGAGTGCGGGGGGGTTCTCACGAGCTGAAAACCTGCACTTATAATTTGAATTTACAAAACGTAAGCAATGTCTTCAACAGACCTGGTGACAGATCTTTTAACATCTCACATACTGATGCGAGATACTGTTTCTTGTTAATGCACTGGATGGTATGTTACAGAGGATCAAGACTGGCCCCTTGAAACTGGCCCCCTGTAACTTGACTGACAACTCCAAGTGCAGGTGCTGACTCTATTAACCTTAAACCATTCAATCATCCAATCACATAAATAAGTCAAGTGTGTAGTATTCCCGAAGGCGTTAACTATTCACACTGTTTACGGCTGCAACATTTTAAAATCATGTGGTTAATTTCAGAGTACATGGTTCCCTTCAAAGTGCAGATCAAAACTGTATGTTTGTAGGTTTTTATCCTCATTTATCACCCGACAGTGGGCTTGATGTGTTTTTCTTAGTAAGACTTACAGTCATCCACTGATATTCTGTGTATTCTTCTTATTAGTGGTCCTGCTGCAAGCAAACACACATTCTCTTTAACCTCTTATTGGGTTAGCTGAAAGAAGATGTTATTCTTGACATTTATTACATCTGAAACCTCATTGTTTTGTTCTGATTTATTGTACTACTGGTTCAGTGTTGCAGCACTATTTTGTTTCCCCCGCCTGCGCACCACAGACAGCCGTGACACAGCATGGTTGCATTGTCCAGTGTGGTTTTTATAGTGTGACACGTCTTGCAGCTGCCAGCTTTATGTTTGCACTGTTTTGTGGCATTTAGTGTTTGTTTGGTGTTTTAGTTATGGGGAGTGAGCAATGCTTTAACATGCATTGTGTCATTTTACATACTTTTGCTTGTTTATGTTTTTTAGATTTGCTAAATTTTGCGTTGCTGGCAGTTGGCCTTAAAAGATAGTGACAGACGAAACCAGTATCCCTGGGAATAATTTCATCCCTATTGAAAAAAATTGCACCTCATGATTTACATCCAGTACCAACGTTCAGTGCCAGTACAGGAAGTAGTTTGTCCTGTATATAGCGAGGCAGAACATAATGGTGTGGAGACCAGAGTTTGCTTCCCGTCACAAACCTGCAATTAAACTTTGCCTTTGTAGAGACCGCTACAATCTTTCCCTATATGTTATATGTTATCTTTCCCATACCTCAACAATACTGTAGTTGCTATGTGCAGATATTGTAGAAAAACGTTGGCACTGGCCATAAAGAAAGCTGTCTCTGAATGTGATTTAGGGTTTTGCAGAATCATCCAGTACTGATGTTCTTGTCTGGCCGATCTGTCTTTCCAGTACCTCCGTCCAGAGCAAGATAACTCAGCAAATAATGACCACACTGCTATTAAATTTGCTGTGGTGATCATATTCCTCCAAAGGATAAATCCTGATGTTTCTGGTGTCCCATTAGTCTTTCCTGACCCGTCCTCAGGACAAAGAATCCACTTCACATTCTAATGGGCAGATTGTCGTGAGATTTACTGACCACATTTATTTTCCCCAGAGGATGAGCTCTTTCCATTTTTGACACTATATGAAGCTTTCCAGTGATCCCACCCTTAAGACTAAAGGTCACCTGTGCATGCAAGATATCTCATAATGTAATGGGTAGGTTGCCATTAAATTTGCTGAGCACATTCACTCTTTTGGTGAACGCTTTATTTTACAGGTCAGAAAAAAAAAGAACTTTGTAATTTGGTACTAATTAGTGGGGAAAATATATATTTTTTCCACCTGAAAGAACAGTTCCATTTAAAGCCTTGTAAATATTAACTTTTTTGTTTATGATTTGAAATGTCATTCGTCATATGTTTTGATGCTTTGCTGTCAAAAGAAATTAAATTTTATAGACCTTCTATCTAACAACATATCTCTAGATTATGTTAGCAGTTAATTGAGATTCATTGATTGGAAGTCCAACACATGTTTGTAATGCCGTGGCAAGGGATGCACTTATTGAGCTTCCCCCCTTAAGCCTGGAGAAATTAAATTTTATAGACCTTCTATCTAACAACATATCTCTAGATTATGTTAGCAGTTAATTGAGATTCATTGATTGGAAGTCCAACACATGTTTGTAATGCCGTGGCAAGGGATGCACTTATTGAGCTTCCCCCCTTAAGCCTGGAGAACCGCAGAACCTGTGTGAAACAGAAAAACTGTTTCACGTTATAACCCTGGTTCTATGTACAACAATCGAGCCCTTTAACTCAGTGGTTCCCAACCCCCAGGCCATGAAACTTTTGCTACTGGAAATCCTATGATTCAGCAATAAAGCCTAAAGAATTATATAACTTTATAGGCTATTAAAGGCTTCATTTACCGACTTTACCAAATAAAGTTATGTTTCATTTTTATGCTCTTGTGCTCTCTTTTCTTTCTGTCCTGATTGTGTACGATGGCAACAATTCCTGTTTCCGCCTCATCTGCACAGTGTATGCAGGTACAAGCTCAGCGGTAAAAAAGAACATGAAGCATCATTTGGTTTTATTTTGAGCCTTTGTTACAAATATGTGTACGCTCACTGCAGCTTTTGTTTCATTTGCTTATTTGTTTACACCTCTGCTCGGTGTGGGGGGGCACATGATGATTTCAAAGGGAAATGGTAACCAGGGGAAACTGGAAATAGCAGCGACCAGCGCTCACTAACAATAGCTGCAGTGAAAGTAACAATGACAGCTGAGGAAAATGGAGGCTTTAGAAGCCTTTTTTAAAACTGTGTTGTGCTGAAAAGATGGAAACAAAGGCAATAAACCGGATGTTGGAAAGAAAAGCTTTTCAACAAGGCAACACAAGCAGTGATGTGATATTTTAAACCCGTCACCATGGGGGGGCTTGAGCGTGAACAATGTGAGTATTTCAGCCCTGCAGCCCCTCGTTCTCTTAGAGTCTCCAGTATTATAAGTACCTGCTCAGATTTGTTTCTGCAGCAAGTATATGACTTCTTCACTTCTCAGCTTCAGTGCATTGGAAAGCAACCGATCCATCCATCTCATCACAGATATATAAATGTGTGATCGGCTCCAGCTCCACTGTACCCCTGTAGGGTCACGTCCTCTGTATTGTTTCTGGGAATTTGGGGGTTTAACGACCTGAGGATGAGTTTACACTGCACATAAAAGATTTTTCTGACTGCGATTTTTTATCTTCAAATTTCACTGTCTTCAGGCAAAGACTTTTAAACATAATTAAATTTTAATAAAGTAGCTCTTTCCACCACAATTATATTCCTGGCAGTGTGGCGACAGCTTTGAACAAGCATTTAGAGGAAAATAACATTCACAGAATACATGATTGGACAGTTAAATGAATAAACACAATGAGAGAAGCGCGGCAGCATATCTATGGGAGACACCAGCATCATCAAAATGCCAAATGAGTAAATATCTTTTGGGAGAATGATGCCATGCCAAGGAGCAGTGTAGCTCATGGTGGGTCAACACCTTACCAACATACTTCATCTGTGTGTTGCACCTAAAAATGCAAATTGTGTTAATTCAAAGAGTCATTTTAAAATGTCTTTTTAGTTTTTTAATTCTTTTGTATTGGATGTGTTTGGAGACTCTCGGGGCCAGACGGTGTCATAAGACCTACCCGGTGCTCCTCCTGTGCTTCACATAAGAAATAGTGAACACACACATATAAAAAAATATTTTTAAAAAAGTACATTACAACACTTCATCACAAAATGACAGCTACAGTGCCACGTTGACAATGAAAGTGTTTCCTCCTGTGATTCACTATAGACCACTCTGTATGTAGACGTCCAATGAACGTGCTGTACGCGACATGATGACTGTGCACTGCAGGAGGCTGCAGGGTGTTTATTCTGCACGGTGCAGGGTGATTGTATTCAATCAAACGGTGGACAAAACGTGTTGTGATTAATTTTCTTTTGGCTCACACCAATTGGCCATCTGGTTTACAAGAAGACACAGTGTGTGTGGGAGTGGGCCTATTGACCCACTTTATTGTTCATTCTTTGGCCCCTCAGGGCCGAATATTTCCTATATGTGGGTCAAGGACTTTGTGGGATGCAGTTGTGTATGATAGTGTATGTAGATGTGGACATATATTTATATGGATATTTAGGACTGCAGTGTGTTTTAAATTGTCTATATTTGCTGTGGAGTATTGATTTGTCTTTGCTTTCTGACTTGAATAAATGTGTCCACTTTAGAATGATTTGGAAAATGTAATATGATTTTGACAGGATGATTTGTGGCCGCAACAAAGAGGAAGTTAAAAGCGCATAATGAGTTTCATATTATGTAACTATTTCTTGGCCAACAACAACCGGACGCAGCGACTGTGTGCAACATCCCAGAGTATTTTCACCACAGTAAGGTTGCCAGGTTTGGTACCATTGTATCTAAAACCAAAACCCGTTCTCACCGACCTTATCTGGCAACCCGAGACGCTGCCTTACTGAAATTAAACTTTGCATGTCTCTAAACTCAGCTGATGAAAATATTTGCTCATTTTCCTCCTGTGTGTGTAATAATGTGAACACACCTTAACCAGCATCACAATATATGAAAAAACCTATTGGTCTGTGTTCCAAAAGACATGCTGTTTAGTTTGGGAGCAACGGCAGATTTCAGTCCTGCACTCTGAATTTTGCAGGTTTGTACCTGTCATATAGGATTATATCTCTATGTTGTATTGAATATGATATACTGTAAAAGTTATCTTCTTTTTATCAGCACTGCGCTGCCTGGTTGGATTTTAGGGTCTGACTCCAATCTGACAAAGAAATACTTTGAGCAGAATGAGACACTCGGCAGCACATAGCCTGTTCCAAAATGCTGTTTGATGGTTCAAGAGGTAAAAATGTTAAGGCGCATGGCAAGCAAGTCTGCTCCTTACAGTCTGCTTTTTGTGGTTGCTATAGGAACCCACAGTCCAAACCCCTAGAAAGCCAGAATGTGTGTAATCAGCTCTACAGAGTGGGGGAAGTCCTATAGGGTTACTCCCAAAGAGCCGTGTTAAAATAAAGATGAATTCTCTTTTTTCTTTCACACTCTGCAGGCCATGAAGATCTCTCTCTCTCTCTCTCTCTCTCTCTCTCTCTCTCTCTCTCTCTCTCTCTCTCTCTCTCTCTCTCTCAGATTTCCTCATTCCTCATGCACTCATTTAACAAGTGGATGTAATCATGTTCCCCTCTTATTAAATATGCATATTTAATTTGGCACTCAGTTCATATTTCAAGAGGTGAAGGAGTTGCTGTCATGGGACTTAATTTACTAATGAGGAGGGGAAAGATCTGAATCTCATAGCTGCAAGAGCATAGAGGTATGTTTTTTATATGACCATTATTTTGTTGAATCGTTTAGTTAAATGTTATGCATGTATTTCACATGCTCTCCGCTGACTGGCTGTATATAATGTTGGCTGTTGTTAGTCTGGATTGCGACTCCCACTCTGCTCCACAGAGAGACGGCAGCACATGTGCCGAGGTTAATGGGCCAGATTTTAACGCAGATTGTTTCAGTTACGTGGTGATGGTGGACGTGTTCACACCTGCTTGGATTCATCCAAACCTCTACGGATGTACTCCTTAGGTTTTTATTGTTTGGGCAGATGACGACGCTGTCATTCAAAGTCAAGTTCACACCAAAATTAAATAGCTGCAGTATGGACTTATGTTACTGTTCCTTGGTGAAGAATAAAGTCTCTGTCTGTCACTAGAATAAACTTCATTGAAAAAAGCATCTCTGTGCTGCAGGATGAGTGCCTTCTCTGTCAGTACATGTGACTTTATTTTTATTTTTAAAGCTTGCAGAAGGGAAAATTTGTAATACACCGTGATCAGGCAGCCGGTAGCAGTGTGTAATATTGTTGCTACAATAACCTACCCAAACAATTCATATTTTCCAGATGTTAGCTCACAATAAAGAACCAAATATGTTGTCATATTCTTCCTCCAGCTGGCACAAAAGCAGAAATGTTAACACTTCCACTGAGGTATATACAAACTGAATTTAACCCTATAACAGCCAGTTTTCCCTTTTAGTTCACCTTACATCTGCATTAACAGATGTTTGGACTTGCAGGCAGCAGAAACAAACTTGTAAACACAACACTGACATATTATCACCTTTTACATTGATATGGTGAATGTGTTAGGGGCTGTTTCTTGACCAAAAGCAGTGCTAGGCAACCAGGAAGTCACTGGCCAAGAAATAGTCCGCCACATAACCCCCCATAAACCAAAAAATGTTGTTTTTACACTTTTTTTTATGGATTAAACAAAGATGTTACGTGTTAATTAGAGCCTTAGAGGTGCCTGATTTTGTTACTTCGGACAAAGCCATGCTAGCTGTTTCTTCAAGTCTTTATGCTAAGCTAAGCTAACCGGCTGCTGGCTGTAGCTTCATATTTACTGTACAGACATGAGAGTGGTATCGATCTTCTCTTCTAATTCTCGGCAAGAGAGCAAATAAGCGTCTTTCCCAAAATGTCAAACTATTCCGTTTACACTTTGTTTATGTATCAAGTGAGAAGCTACAAGTGGTTTCCAGCTTCAAATACCTCAGCAAATACTAAAACCCATACAATCTGTATAAAAGCAAGACAATAAACCTAAATGTTAGAACAATAAAAAAAAAAATCAACAAAATACACCAACATAAATCCAAAAATGTCCAATGAAAGATGTGCCCACTCCTGGATCGGCCTCTTCTATCATGAGCTACTTCCTCTCCTCGCCTCTCTTTTAATCAGTCTGTCCCAGATGGAAGCTCATCAGCGCTGCCCTCCTCTTTCTTATACGCTCTCTGAGAGAAGGCTTGTGTATTTCGGACCTACTCAGCCAGAGACGCCCCCCCCTTTGCCCTCCCTGCTGCTGCTGCTAGAGTCGTTCCCAGGCAGAGGAGAGAGAAGGTGAGCACAGATAAGAGGTCTTTATCTGGGTCCCAGAGGGAAGTGGGTTAAGTTTAAGGTGAAGGTTTGACATGGCGGCCCGTCTGCTTGCTCTGGCGGTACCCTCCCTCCTTCTCCACCTCCTGATGCGAGGCTCAGGCTCAGTCCCCGATCCCCATGTCCTTGGGCTCATTCTTGACGGCCCCCACTGCTCCAGCTTTAATGAGAAAGATGAAAGAGGTGCAGCCTGGGAGAATACCCAGCCCTCCTCCTTTCCTTCTACCACCCCATTCACTTTGCTCCTCGTCCCGTTTGTTCAGCCCAGCCTCGCTCTCTCTGGGCCTCCAGCACTAACTCTTCCAAGACTTTTTGCTGGAGTGGGGGAAGTTCTACTGTAATGAATTAGGGGTGAGGCTGGTTTCCATTTTAAATGTTTCAGGTATTATTCCCTCTGATCTTAAGTGCAAATTTCTTTCCATCCTTTATGTCTGTGTTCTGGCACTGTGGCTCTACTGAAGATATGTTTAAATCATAAAGCCCAAGAAATGCAGCTTTATTGAAATCTTTTCAGTCTTCTTTTCTTATAAGACCATATGTTGTAAGTTACAACTTTATATTGATGATAATGATGATGATGTTCATTAAGTTTTTAATTGTTGTGCTTACAAGGTGCCACAGATTGTATAAATAGTAACACATTAAAACTAAACAGGCAATTCAATTTATATTTCTCGGCTGTTTCATTAAAAGTAGCAGCACTGGTTACAATAATGTACATTATATTCTGGATTTAAGGTCATAAAGCCTCTTTGGCAGAATAAAAAGGGAGATAATTATTGTTAGAAAATACCTGCTGTCTTCTTACCAATTCTTTTTTTATTCTGCATGCACATGACAATGTTTCAACCACAAATCTTCAGGTAAAGGTGAGGGTGAGGGTGTGATCACACCTCTACATATACAGTAGAGAGAGCGCAACAGAGCGCAATTCAGTCCCACCCACACCGGAGGGGAAAACAATTTGCTCTCCATTGACTTTGTATTGCGTGAAGGTGCCTTCTTGTCACTTCGGTCTGCTAGCAAACAACAGAAACAAGCCTAAAAGCTGCTGTGTGGTGGGATGCACCACCAACAGGGTAAAGAACCCAGAACTAAGTTTTTATAAGATGCTGAACCCAAAAACTGAGCTTTTAAGAAGACAACAGTGGATCCAGATGTGAGGCATCAGCAGGAAGGATGGGAACACTGTGGGATCCTGACACTCAGTACGTCTATGTGTGCAGCAGCATTTAGTCACTGCTCAGTCAAATATCCAAACGTCAGTTTTAGGCCAACTGTACTGCTGTAAGTCCAGCTAAAGCATTTTGACAGTATGAAACTTGTGTAGTTAAATGTGGCTAAATCAGAAAGCTATGCAGTATTACGTTTCTAAGTGCCTTAGCAAACTACAGTAGCTTAGCTTTAGAAGGGACACTGAGACAGACCCACAATATTGAGTTTGTCCTCTCTGGTAGACACAGGGTGCTAAAATATCCTCTGACACGCTGAAATCTAATGTTTTTAGGTAGCTGCAGGCATTTTGTTAGCGTTTCAGCCCTTTTTTGCATATTGTGGCGGCGATTGTTTTCCCCTCCGGTGGGCGTGGTTTTCAGAGTATGACTGTCTCTGCCACCACCCAACCATAAAAACCCCCAAGGGCGCTGCCACCACAATGGGACCACAGTCCTAAAACTGGGCATCATGTGCACGAATCACTGCAGACACCAGCAACAGTGCCCTCACCAGGACCCTCCACCAGGCCCAGGGATGCAGGTGTAAAGCTCAACAGGGTCTTCTTTCCCCGCTGATTCTGCCAAGCTCGTTCCCTTGGCTGTGTTTCGCTAGATAGCAGGCAGGGACAGTGGGAATCTCGTTCATCCATTCATGCACGTCACTAATTAGCCGCACTCGATCCCATCCACCAGCCTGCCTTCCATACAGCGTCAGAAACCCCCCAGCCAGACCGACCCAGCCCTGAGAGCCAATCCTTATCCTGAAGTTTTTGGCAAACATCACTCAACAGGAAGAAATAGAACATCTTTAGGGGACTATTTTCAGCAGTGGATTAATACTCATTTGTTGCACTAGTGAGTATTTACAGCAGCAGGATGGTGTATGATGACTGCCGGTTTTAGCTAAATGAAACATGGACAAACTGAGTTTAGTTTCCTTTAATATTACTAGTACTGAAACTAGATAACGTACATAAGTAACCTCTTATTCTTACTTCCATTTGCTATAGTTGACCAGCAGTAATTTCTTTTAAAAAGAGGCCAGATTTTCATTAAAAAAAGGGGGTCTCCCAGTCCTGACTCTATATGTGGCCCTTGAGTCCTGAGTCCTGCCTTCCTACTGAGGCCTGATAAATGTCTGGTTCAAACTGCAACAATGATTCTGAACCATTTGCTGATTAGTAACTTTCACTCAGTGAAACTGATGCTTGACCTCGATGGCATGTGAACAATAAGCAGTATGTGATCCATCTGGAAAAATGATTCCCAGAAGCCCCATAAAAAAACAAGACTTCAAATAAAAAAAAGTGTGATGATGCTTGTCCAAAAATAAAGAAAAGATTTAAGGTTTTGATGGATGAAATCTATTCAGTGTATGCATACAGTATATAGCAGGACATTACAATTCAATGCTTCCACCTTGTGGTCATTTTGTGTAATGCAGTAATGTGCTAAAAGTTTCACATAAACTTTTGAATACAGTTGTGCATGGAGCAAGGACTGTAGTTTTTGTCCACCATCACTTATACTGGAAGCATGTTAGGACGGATCAGTTAACGGCCTGTATGAACAGAAGGAACAATTACAGCAAGCAAAACATGTTTCAGTTTTCAGATGAACATCTGCAGGGGTGGAGCAAGTATTCAGATCCTTTACTTAAGTTAAACTACTAATACCACACTGTAAAAAATACTCTGTGACAAGTAAAAGTCCTGCACTGAAAATGTTACTTAAGTAAAAGTATTTAAGTATAATCAGGAAAATGTATCTAAAGTATCAAAAGAAAAATTACTTATGCAGAAAAATGTGACTGTTATACTATCATACTGTATATAATACGTATATACTGTATATATAAATGCATCATTAGATGATTATTACTCATGCATTCTTGTAAAAGCAGGATTTTACTGTTGTAGTTGGTTGAGGTGGAGCTCATGTTTAACTTTTTTGTATCGGACTGCAACTAATGATTGTTTTCATTATGAATTTATCTGATTATTATCTCAATCGTTTTTGTAAAAATTCTGAAAAAATGGCATCACAATGACCCAGAGCACAAAGTGACACCATCACAATGCTTGTTTTTGTCCAACCAACAGTCCAAGCCTCAACATCATTAAAAGTAAATTAAAATTGTTAAAATAATGAAAAGGAAAAGCAGCAAATCTTCACGTGTGTGAAGCTGGAACCATGAAAGGTATTTACATGAAATATGACTCAGACATTTATCAAAACAGTTGCCAATTAATTTTCTGTCAATCGGCTAATTGATTAATTGACAAATCGTTTCAGCTGTTCGTGTATATACTGTTGGGTAGTTTATAACAAAACATCATATTTTACAGTTTCTTCACTAGTCACTAAAGCTGTCAAATAAATGTAGTGGATTAAAAAGTACCATACTTCCCTCTGAAATGTAGTGAAGTAGAAGCATAAAGTGCCATGAAAAGAAAATATTCAAGTGAAGTACAAGTACCTCAGATTTATACTTTATACTACTTTTTCCACCACTGAACACGACTATGGCTTTAAGACAGGCTTGAAAAATTGTGAAATTTTCCTTAAAATGTACTTTGTGTTCCACATAGAGTTAAAAAATGTATGTCAGAAACACTCCACGACAGTAGGTTAGGACAATATAGGTACAAATACGTATTAGAAGATCTTATAACATCGAATACTGCATCCAGTAGCTGCAGCAGCGTGCTAAAATATGTTCACCAATGACAAATACAGTTTGTAACATAAGGTCAGCTGCTGTAACAGTGAAAACAAAAACAAGTGGGGGTTTGGAGGAGTGTTTTATTAAGTGCTTTCTGTAAAACACATAGCAGCTGCTGAGTAACAAACTATTGATTTCCCTCAATAAATATGATGAAAATAACATGGTTATTTCTTTATTCGGTAACACCTCCATATCGGAGTTGTACAATTCTGACCAAGACAGAAAATCTTAAACAACCTTACAGTGTTAGTAAGACCTGCCAGGTAAATGGTTGTGTTTGACCCGTACAACATGACGCATTGACCATCATTTACACAAAAATCAAAAGGACTTGAAATCAAAAGGACATTGATAAAAGTATCAGTACATCCACAAGGACAACAATGGTAACATGGATAAAGAGCTCTAAAGAGAATATTAGAGCTAATGGTAACTTTGCACGTTTTCCGTTCAATAAACAGGAGGATTTTGGGTGATTCAGTCCTGTTCATTATTCCAGTTTTATAAGCTCTTGGACTTGTCCTGGTTGTTCATGTATTTCTGATAAACCACTCTCAGTGTGGTGAAGAAGTTTCCCATGAAGAGCACCATGTAAGAGCAGCCGCACATCACAACCTGCACAACAGCAAAAATAAAAAATAAAATAAATGCTTTTTACGACTCATAGAACTTCAAATATATAAAATATGGTGCACTGTTCTGTATCTGTTTACTGAACCAAAATATCTGCATTTATATTTGTATTCAGATTTATACCGGTTGTTGCTCAGTACACTCATACTAGCTGTCAACATAAATATACAAAATAAAATGTACAACATTAATTGCTTTACTGGCAGTAGCATTATTACATTAACAATATTTTAACCATGTACCTAAATTAATCAAAAGTTAAAGCATGATTTGTATTTGAAACCCAGTTTCAACTGAGTCTGAATAGAAGCTGCGTGACTGTTAACGGTCCGGGTGGAAATTAATACTGTAAATAGAACAGGATGTTTTAACAAGGTGGAAAATAAAAGCCAGAATTGCATTGGGCCATATTTCTTTAAAGTTGATCTAAAGTGCCTGAAATTGGCCATAATGGCTCTTTTAAAAAATTTTTAAAGGAGGTTGTGCTTGCAATGGGAGGGGGTCCAGATGAAAATAAAGTTGGGTTGAAGTTTCTATAAAAAAAACTAGAAAGCTAGTGACAAAAAAAAAATTGCTCTCTTGGTCATTTTGCGTGCACTTTTAAGACGGTCCCTAACTTCATCTACTTCTTCGTCTACTGTCAAGTCATGAGATGTACTCGCAGCTCCTGTGCAGCATTGTACAGACAATCATTTGATTATTTTTACTGAAGAAAAAAGTCTGAATTGGATGATGATGAGTAAAGATCTGAAGTTATAAAGACATTTTATCCTCCCTGGACATCAGACATCCTTCCACCCCTGTACAGCCGAAAGAACAGTAAAAACCGCTAAACTAAAAGTTTGATTATAAGATGACAGACAAACATAAAATGAGTCGTCCAATTAAATGCTGAATACAATGACTAAATGCACATTAAAGAACCAGTGGGGAAAAAACACATCATAATCTTAACTATGTTTTTGAATTTGTTAAAAATGTCCCAACTTAGAAAGATCTGATAGTCATTTAAAAAACAAATTTTTAAGGGAACATTGAAGCTCTCCGGTGTACAAACCTGCCACTCTTTACACTCCGGGAGCTGAAACATCCTGAAGAGCGTTATGCTGTTGTAGAGCTGCCAGAACTGTAAGAGGAGGAACAGTCAACAGTAAGGAATACCCTAAAAACACAACTTTGGAGTAAAAATTTTAGTTTTAATTTTGTATTTTGAGACTTTCACCATGATCTTTTAATTTTGTTTGAAGATTTTTATTAGAATTTCATCATTTTTAATCTTCAGAATAGGCAAAGATAAAAGTTCATGTCTGGTTTTTTTTTTTTTTTAAATAAAAACCTAAATTAATGAGCCTTAGACCTAAGTAAGCAGTGAACACTATTAAGAGAGAGGCTACTCACATGACCAAAGAACAAGAAAGGAAGGAGGAAGGTCAGGCCTCTCCACATCCAGGACTGGAAACCCTCTGAATGCCAGGAGAGGAGAGAAGTGAGTCACTGAGCTCAGATTAACTTAATCCATCATTATCATTAGAGGATATTCCACTTGCATTGCTACAGTGCATTCAAGAGGATTACGTAAACATGAGACAAGAAGTGTACGTGGCCCGTATGTACAGTAAGTATCGCTTTGAGCTAAATGCTAACATTCTCACAATGACAATGCTAACATGCTGATATTTAGCAGGTGTAATGTTTACCACGTTAACCATCTTAGTTAAGTGTATAAGCATGCTAACCATAGCTAATTAGCACTAAACACAAAGTACAGCTTTTTCAGGTATTTAGTCATAAACCAGAGTATTGGTCACATTTCAGGTTTTTTGAATTTTGACCTGATGATGTCGCTAGAGGAAAAGTCAGGGGATCACCAAAGTCATTAAGATTCATCCTCTGGGGACAACGAATGTCTGTCCCAAACTTCATGGCAATCGATTTAATGATTGTTGAGATATTTCAGCCTGGACCGAAGTGGTGGACCGACCAACTGACCCACATTGCCAACCCTAGAGCCATGCTGCTGGCTGCTTACTATGTAATGAACACACTGTTTCTAAAAGACCTGTTTCTAAAAGATGTTTGGCTTTTCTGAAATGCAATTTCTTGTGCCGGAAATTTTGTTTGTCTTTGACAAGATGACGTCGGACAATAATATCAGCCTGGCCTCTTTTGTTCTGTACCGCATAATGTATGCTGTAATGTATGTGTAGATTATACTTGTCCCTTCTCCCTGTATTATTTCAGTCATTCAGTTATAAATAGAAACTGACAAGCTGCTGACTGACAGCAGTTTAGACGGCACTCACCGACAGTAAGGTCCATGTTATGTCTTTCTCCCAGCGCTCGGAGTCTGTACAAACAGCCACTCTGGTAGTAGTACTGGAGAAACTGAACAAAGCCTACTTTGCAAACAGAAGAGAACAAAAAAAGTTGTTAATTGTTGGCCGAGATGTCAGTTACACAGTACACTGTGTGTTATTTGCCACAGGGAAACTTATTCATGTTGAGGACTATTGACACTTTCCACTGAAATTGCGTCCACACTTCAGAGTAGAGCTGAAACGATTAGTCAATTAATTGATTGATTAATTGCCAACTATTTTGATAATCGACTAATTGTTTCAGTCATTTTATTAAGCAAAAATGTCAAACATTTGCTGCTTCCTGCTTCTTAAATGTGAGGATTTGCTGCTTTTCTTTGTCATTTCTGACAGTAAATGAAGACTTTTTGGGTTTTGGACTGTTGGTCGGACAAAAAGAAGCAATTTGAAGACGTCGTCACTCTGGGCTCTGGGAAACTGTGATGAGCATTTTTCACAATTTCTTGACATTTTATAGACCAAATGCTAAATCGATTAATTGTGAAAATAATCTGCAGATTAATCTATAATGAAATTAATCCTTGGTTGCAGCCCTACTTAAAGCTGGGGTAGGCAGAATCTGTGCAACCTAGGCAAAACCTTCCGCCTCTCTCTGCTGCCTCGTATCACTCCACTAAGCCCCTCCCACCAAACCCACAACTTCGACTGGCAGCAGAAGGAGTCGGTTCCCCTGCGAAACTGTATCCCTTGTAGGGTTCGCTCTCCACAACGTGAGCCTCACCGAGACCGCGGTCCCTCCCGCCGTAACTTGTTTTCTCAAAGACGCCCGTCCAGCGCTTCGCGGCCGCAGAGCAGAGCGCCCCAGGCTTCAGAGGCAGCTGCAACGCCGTCCAGCAGCGGGAAGAGAGGCTAGTACACCACACACACACCACTGTCCCCCGTCAAAAGTTATTCCCCACTGTTTGTCATCATGCCTCTTTGCCACTTGTCGTTACGAGCACCATGTCATCGAACGTAATGAGCCTGAAGCTCCGTGTGGAGCCGGGACGTGTTGTTTTGTACTATACGCCGCTGTAGGCAAAGGAGGTGTTGGAAATTTATCACAAGTTTCAGGATTTTCGGCAGGATTTTCCTCCACTGAATCAGGTTTTCACCGTCTGAAGGGAGGTGTATACACATCTGCTCTTGTAGCTTAGCCAATATGAACACACCGTCTCTCTGAAATAACCTGTGATTGGCTAAAGTCTCCCGTCACGGGATAGATTTTCTGAAGCCTGAAAACAGAGGCAAGGGGGGGCTGAAGTAGAGGTCTGCTCTCAGACCACTTGAATTATAATATGCTGCACGGTTAATATGGCATTTTTGCCCAGTGACACCACAAGAAAACTCATTTTAACCAGGTTTTAAGTAGGTTATGCGTTCACACTGAGAATGTGTCAACATAAGTATATTCAAAGAACTGTTAGTTTAATATGAGACTGGCAGTAACTTTCTTGTCTTTTGGTGCAAGCCTTGTATAATTTCCTGTTAGAACAACAACACTGTAGTAAAGTACATTCATTTTTATATACCAACTGCCTAAACTAGTGTCTAAACCAGAGTTGTTCTTATGATGTTCTTATCAAGCATATTTACAGAACACAGAGATAAATACAGTTTTTATAAAGAAGAAAAAAACTGAATTAATAACAAAAATAATCTTCTTTTTATGGTGGTTCCCAACCTGGGGAACAGGACTAGGTTTGCTTATTTTCCCTTGAAAAATACTTTTATGTCTTCAGGAGTCAAAAGAATCCTTAAAATGAAACAATATGAGAAGGAAAAAAATCAGTGGATCTGGAGTGATGAGGTCTGGAGCACAAGATTATACTTAAATCCATCTTCATATCCTGTGATGAGGGGTCACAAGTAAGCTTTGCTTCATTTTAAGGGATTATGAGCCAAAAACACTGGGAGCCACTGGCCTAAACAGTATACTACGATGATTAGTACAGAGTGTGTATTTCATAATGTAAGAATGTAGTGTGGAATTGGTACAAAATCTGAATCTCTTACTTTGGTACAGACAGTATGTTAGGAACTGGTTCCTAAACATCTGGTAGAGAGCGCCTTCAGGCCTGCGAACAAAGACAACATCTGGTTAGAATCAAGCACAAACCCAAACTTTTATGACATTCAAGTGGACAAGAGTGAAAGCATTTTGATGGTCAATATATTATCCTAATATTTTGTATAGCTAATAAGGTGAAAGTGTAAAGTAAAGAAAAGAGGATAACATCACTCACCAAGTGAGCATGACTCCAGACAGGAAGGTTGACACGTAGTGATGGAAAACCCACCAACCTTTGATCCTGAAACAACATGGAGGACTGACACTGACGGATACAGGACTGTGTGTAGTACTGCTATACCGGATACCAACAGGCAAGGTTATGGTGTTATGTTAGGTGGTCGGTGTGACATCAAACAAAAAGTTGCAGAACATCATAAGAAAATCTAGTTTAAGAGTCACTCAATTACAGAAGAAGATTTCAACAAATGTTCAGGGTTCAAAGTGTCTCCCTACATGACAAGGCCCTGAGGAAGCCTTTACTGTATGTGACCAGTTTATCTATTATCATTATAATAAAAAACAGTGGAGACAGTAAATGTGTTGCAGACCTTGAGCCGTTGCTGATGAGGATACTCTCCCGGATGGTGAGTGTGCAGTAGTACCACACCAACAGGAAGTTGAACAGGGCATCTAGGGCTCTGAAACAAAAACAAAACAAAACAAAAAAGCACATACAGATGTTAACCACAACCAAATTCACACATATAATAGAAATAATTCAACAAACACATTAATTCATCCACACTGTCAGTCTACACCGGCTGTGCAGCGAAGGCAGAAGTCCTCTCTGTCAGTTCTGATCTGATCAGCCACATATCTTGGTCATAATAACCATATTTAAGGGTTAATTAACATGTCTTTTGTTTATGTGATGTGCTGTACTGTACTGTATATTGTATATATATGAAAATAGCTACATTTGGTGCATTATACTTCTGCAAACACAAACAAGGTGTTGGGAAATCTTACCTGTAGCTGAACAAAAAGCGGCACGTGAAGGAGAACACTAAGAGGATGACCGTGAGGACCAGTTTAAATTTCTCATATTCGTCTTTGTAAGCAAATCTGTTTTCGTGAAGCAAACAGAAATGATGTTAACGCGATGCTGACATGACTGTACTCTGAAAAACATTTTTGGGTTGTAAGAAAATGAACGTCAATGCGACTTACTTTGACTGTTTGTTGAGTAGTGTTACATTGACGTTTCCTAAAACAAGAGTGAGGTATAACCTAAACAGGAAGAGGCGTCAGTCACTCACAATGCTAACATCTTAATCATTTTAATAATTGTGTAGTTTTTAAATGTAGCAGATCTGTTACACAACAACAAGCTGTTAAAAAAAAATACTGACAATGTATTAAGAAACTCCCCTTTGTCATGCAAATACACACAGTAAATCATATGACAGAATCAAACCCGTTCTTCTTTGGCAGAAAAGCTTCCATCTCAAAGAAAGCATTTGCTCTCTCTTTCATGGAGTCCTTGATTTCAGCGATGGTGTCCATGTCCTCTGGACCTAATTTGAGTTTTGGATGGTTTTCTTTGCATCTAATCATGGAAGAATACATTATGACATGTTTATAACACAGCACAGACTTACATACACAATCACTAACAAGATTTGTTGTTACATGTTGGCAATAATAATGACTTTTTTTTTTTTTTTTTGCAATTTTACTCCATTTTCAATTCTAGCACTGCAGCCTCTGTGACTGTCCTGGAGCAAAAAGAAGGACATACTCCCTCACTGGCTTCCCACCCACAAATAGGGATAGGCTCCGATAGCAGGTTCAATTCTGGATCCAGTTCCCAGTCAACAAAATACCCAGATTCATAAAGCTGATTATAATTCAACTGTTATTTGTATCATATCAACATTTTAATCTGATCAACTTAATAGTTCTGAATCAGGACTTTCAGTATTTGGAGTAAGTAATTTGTTAAGTACAGAAAGCTATAACTGTTAATGCTATTTGAATGTGCCTTTAAAGGATTTTAATTAAAATGTCATATATCATGCAGCTCATCTCATTTTCAGGCTGTAGGTACAGGTTGAAATCATCAATCTCAGTCAACAAAAGGGGATTAGACATCTTTGAGTTGTAGTTATTTCAGCTTTTCATTACTTGCAAATGTTGAAAAGTAAACCTTATAAGATTCTATAAGAGATTCAAAAGGGTTTGGATTCAGTAAAATCCTATCGAACCCCATCCCAACCCACATACTGCCACTTGTGCATGACCAGACCCTTTCAGTCCAGTCCATTGAAACTGACCTCAGGGTCTCTGTGGTGGTGGGTGAGCCATGCACCTAAATTTTCTATAGATGAATACATCCTCTCATTGCCCTCAAAGTCTGAGGACTCCGGCTCATACTCATCCATATATGTTCAAGTTCCAGTTTATCTGTAGAGCACAGTCTATTTAAAGTGCTTTACAGGGAAGAAAGTGAAAGCTAACCTAAAACAAAAACAGGTGCAAACCTCAAATCAGCAGGCAGGCTGTAACATGCTTTAGGTGCACAAACACTGACCTGGGGCCAGACAATTGAGAACTTTAAAGACCAGGACCAGAACCTGTAACCTGTGAATTTTAAGTCCTAGCCAGGATATGAATGAACTGACGACATTTATAAGCTTTTACAAGACCATTAAAAAGGGCATTAAAATAATCCAGTTTGTCGTACTCTACAATACACAAATACTGCCAGCATATTCTCAATGAAATCGCTGATCAATACTTACTCTTCTAGTGAGGCAGTGAGCTCTTTCAGCTTCTTCCTCTGACGCGCTATTGCACCGGAGCAGCTGTCTTGCAGTTTGGCCACTTCCTCAAGTTTCTGTTTATATAGACGATGGGTGTCCTGGAGGGGGAAAAAAAGAATATACTTAAAGTTGTGTTGTGCAGTGCCAAAGTCTTCTTCTTATTATTATTATTATTATTATTATTATTATTAATTAACGAATCTGCAAGGTAGAGAGCACACAAAAAAGATGCCAGTGCTCAACAGGCACAGAGCACATTTATCTTTAAAGGTAGACTTTGGAAAAGGGTGGTGAATGTAAATAATCCAGGATTTATTTTTTTTATTTTTTTATTTTAATGAGTTTATTTCTCAGGGACAGCCATGTTACCCATGTATTGCATATAGGACTTCCAGCCAAGGCTAATTTGCGACCCCTGTCCCTGGTTAGGCTTTCCTTCATTTCTAAATTGTTAATGGGCTAAAACGTGCAAAAATACCAGAATGGTCCTTTAATGAGGAGGTAACTTGATCTTGTCTTTTGTCATTAGACTTTAATTTTATTGGTATTTGTCATGATAATAAACCACATCTTGCTCCCCACAGCTTTGTACGTGTCACTGCGTGTTAATTATGTCTCTATATACTATGTGTATTTATGACTGTTTTGGCACATTTGATCAGTGGCTTATTATTGCCTTGCTGTGTCTTATCTTTAGCTGCTGAGGGCGGATCCCGCTGCCGCCTGTCTGCCCTCCCAACCCGACCTCCATAGGTACAGCGGAGACAGGAGACGCGCCGTTTAAATTACCTGAATTTGCTGGTAGTTCTTCTCTAAATCCTCCCATTCGCGTAAACATTCAGTTAGGCCCGTTGGACTGAACAACATCTTCTATCTGACACCAGGAGACCTCCTGGAGTTGGGTAATATCCACGGTCCGCTGTGCAACAGTTACGCTGAGGTCGGTGTCCAACAAGCGCGACGTCCTGTCACCGCCTTCAGAATAAAAGCCTTGGTGGCGAAAGGGCTCTGCCATTTCCCAATAACGTCCATATAATTTCTTCATTTCCGGAATGCATTTGTTGCTATTTTGGAGGCCAAAATCTGATACTGTTATTTTAGTTAGTTTAGTTGTGTTTAAAAAAATTTAAAAGTTGTTGTTGATTTCCAGAATATTTTACTTGCTAGAAATGCTCCACTCCAAACATTTAAGCATAGTAAAAATGCAGTATTGTGAACTCTATTCTTCACATAAGTTGAGTTATATTCTTCATATATTGAGTTACATGCTTGCCTGTATACAAATTGCCCATTTTTGCATGTTCGGCTGAGCTGATGCTGGAACTTGGTGGTGGTGGAAGAAGCAGCAATACCACACTGTTCTTACTATTTGATCTGCTTTATGCCTGCCCTTCTTAAAGCACTTTGTAATTGCTGATTTTGATAAGGGTCATATAAATAAACGTTATTATTTTTATTATTATTATGTGTATTGTGCAATTCAGACACTGAAAAAGTAGAAAAGAATAGGGAAGCCCACAGGAAATTAAGCACAGATGCCTTTCAGTCCTGGTGATTAATTAATTAATTGATCTTGGTTAAATATTTCATGAACTGATGAATTGCTTTTTTTTTTTAATTTAATTTTCTCTTAACAACCCGTTTTGTAATTGTGGGGGGGGGGAAGGAAAAGAAGCTTGAGTTTTGTTTTGCTTTGCTGAAACTATATCCAAGCATGCAGCATCTTTACCGGGGCCTACAGATTATTTTACTTTACATCTTTTTCAATTTCATATTGCTGTTATTTAAATCAGCTGTCTATACGGTCAAATCTAAAAACATTTCAAGGATTACAATTTCTGTGCTTTTATTTTGAAGGCGACGTAAACCCTTAACCCTGCTTGCAAGTTGCAACTGGCTGGTCCAATCAGGTGTCCCGGAGACGATCTCTAAGATTTTGGTCCCTCGTTTCAGCCAATCAGCACCTGCACTTGTTGAGCTTGAAAATTACAGCCCTGAGTTCAGTCTGTCAGGCAACACTGCCGCTTTTATAAATCCCTTCATTTGCAGAGGCTTGGCCACATAACCCCAAACCTTGGCCCTGACCTTAGTCTTCTATGACAGAAACACGGCCATTTCAATGACATAGGTTGTTTGGTCGGTTCTATGCAAGGAAGTTGCTCTGCTCCCTGCAAGGAAAGTTTCAGAGCATTACATTTCTCACTGCTTGGCATGTGGCCTGTATTTTTAGAGCTGATGTTATGTAACTCTGCAGACAGGAGAAACTGTCATGTTCAAGATCGAAGAGCTATGTATGGACTGAACTACAGCTAATGCCATTTAGGATAAATCATAAATAACTTTGTTCATGAATATAAAACAAGAGAACAAGTGCACAAAAGTGTTAAGTACAAAAAACACTAGGTGTCACTGTCCGCTTACTTTATTTCTGTTACTGTATGTCCATATACAGTACATCCTTGAAGAGTCATTTTGAAATAAAGAAAAAAATCTGCAATATATGTATGTGTATATATGATATTTGTCTAATTGTCTAGATGTAACAAGGCTACATGCACTAATCTTTGAGGAAAAAAGGAAGAGATGTCCCTGTAATGTTGTTGACCTCCACACAATTTCACCCCTTCACATAGGTTTTTATCAAACTGAAATCAGCTGTCTTTATTGCACGAAGTGAATATGAACTAACCACATCATTGTCATAGCTGTCGGTTGCTTTGTTAGAAATGAGGTTCAGAGATATCAGTCACTTTTGATCCCATGGTGTGAAGCTCCCAGTCAGACAGCTGCTGCAGAAACCTCGTGTTCGGCCTCATGCTGGGTTTACATTTGAGCACCTGCTTCCAGGCCTCCTGAAAGCAAAGCCAAACCAATTATTACGCATTAATAATATCATATTTACATGCTTTTTTATCCCCCATTAACAATATCTATCTCATGTCAGTGTGTTAAAATAGTGCTTTGACATTTTGGGAAATACACTTATTTGCTTTGTTGCTGAGATTCAGATGAGAAGATTGATACCGCTCTAAATATGTAGCTGGAGCCAGCAGTCAAACCACAACGTGTGGCTTTTACACTTCAGTTTTTGAATGGATTAAACAGACAAAACACGGTATAACAAGTTAAACAGTGACCCAGGTTCTGATACCTTGGACGGAGCCAGGCGAGCTGTTTCCAGTCTTTATGCTAAGTTAGGCTAACTGCTCCTGCTACAAATTTACTTCAGAGACATTGGAGATTGGTATCGATCTTCTCGTCTAACTCTTGGCAAAAAAAGTGAATACGTTTGTTTCCCAAAATGTCAAACTCTTCCTATGAGTACGGAGCTGGAGTCAGGACGTGGTTAGCCTAGCTTAGCATAAAGGCTAGAAGCAGGAGTCAACAGCTAGCTGGGCTCTTTCCAAAATTCCCTCCAACACCTCTAAAGCTCGCTTATTAACATGCTGTATCTCGTTTGTTTAGTTCTTACATGAACAGAAATCAACAACCAGACAGTCTGTGGTTTTGGGGGCAGTTTTGTGCTATAAGTATTTCTTGGGGAACAATAGCTAGTAGCACAGAGTTTGTACAGATCCCAAAACCATGTCCTCACCTACTGTATCAACCAACCTGCGCTATAGACGAACATGGTGCACAGAAGTGCTGGACGGAGGGATAAACGCCCCCTAAAACCACATATTATTACATTTCTGTTCATGTTGTAAAGGAAAAAGATACTGAACGTCATTTTCTGGAACAAAAACACTTCATCTTAGAGTTTCAAGACACTCAGCAGAGTATACCTGCTTACTTATTACTTGTTACCATCTAAAGATCACATTTGAACTACAGGACTACAGTTTGTATGGCACATATTGCATTCTGCAGACACTGAAACCAAACTGAAAAAACACCACTTGCCTCCAGTGTGTATTTGAGGTGGTGCATGAGAAAGGCAATGGTTACAGCACTGCAGCGGCTTCTGCCCTGCCTGGAAACTATCAGGACACGGGAGCCCATGTTGACGTGTGAACCTGAAAACAGAAGACTGATGGCTGTTATAATGAACAAAGACCTCTACACTATCAAGCCAAGCCATGTAACAGCAACTGCATTTATTAGCAAAACAATAATTCAAATTTAATTCCCTGGTCTGATCTAAAAAATCTCTAAAGGATGGGCTGTACAGTATATCATCTTTACTGTATATAAAACCATTTAATCATTAAAACCTTTCTTCATAAACCCCCCAAAAATGACCTTTGACCTTTGAGGTTTTAAGTTCAAAATGTGGTGGCGCGATGCACGTTCTTTATATTTAGTTCTTTAAATTCAGATTGAACCTGCTGAGAACTTGCAGATTCAACAGATTCTTCTAATGCACTTTTTGCGTTGGAGTTGTTTTTATGTTTAGTTGGTTTTTTATACCCTGGTCCTGTGAGGTTGAAAACTTAAGTTTCAACTTGAAAACTCTCATCTGATGAGGAATTAAAACGGCTAAATCAGTTGAATATGTGCTAGCTTTTCCTTATTGAATCTAGTGTTTGATTACAAACAAATTCATATTTACATTTAATACATTTAGATTTTCCAAATTCAAATTCAGCACCTGCTGGCACAAATATCTGTGTATAACAGTCTTTTAGGTGTCTAAATACCCTTTCTTGAACCACAGCTGTGACACCAACTATAGAATAAAGTAATCCATACATTCCTGTAAGCGTTACTATCTTCATATTTAAATTCACATAACATTTCAGAATTTTGTGAATTATATGCAACAATATCACATGGTTCGAGATCTTGGAAATATAGCATACATGTAGGTGTTTAACCTGAACTGAGATGCCTTACTGTATTATTATTTTACATTTATGTTTGTATTCTTGATAATTGCAGTTTACAGCGAGTCATTGCAGTTTAACCAATTGTAAAACATTGATGCCCAAAATTCATGTATTTCCTGATTCTATGAACGAGACTACAAATATTTGTAAGGATTTAAAACAGCTTATCAAGTAAAGTATGGGCACAACTTACCAATAAAACTACAAATCCTTTCAAGACCTGAATATAAATCAGACACCACTGAGTCAGCCACTGGGATGTTAAGGATGGTGTGGTTCCCCTTTGTGGATCTAGATCTAAAAGAGTTCAAAAGAAATTCAGAACAAATTCAACAGCCATGATAGAAGACATTCACAAAACACCCAGTCCTGCCTTACTCCAGAGTGTCACTCTGTGAGACGCTGATGACAGCGCTGATTTTCAGGTCTTTGAGGATGCTGGAGTCCATGCCTTGTTTCTGGTCACCCAGATACAGCAGTCCTGCTATGATCTCCACTGGATAAGTCTTCAGGTTTTCCAGCTCCTGAGATAGCCCAGAAATATATTAAATTGTACTTATCAGCAGCAATTCAACTGAATAAACTGACTGATATTGTTTAGTATGTATATAAGCGAGGCTGGATTACTAACTGGGCAACTGTCCTGGGCCTCCCAAAGTCTCGGGTTAACTGCATGTCACTTGGCCTTGGAATTTTATTAATTTAAAATTTGTACAGAGATATTTGGTTTGAGAATTTGCAGCCCTAAAGTTCAATATCAACAACGGCAGATCCTGAATTATTGCTTGATTTTTTTTTCTGGTTTGTTTTAATCCCTTTATCATTCTAGTTTATTTACAGAAAGTGGCTGCAATATCATTGTTGAATATCTGTACAATCTACAATCCAGTAGAATAACCTTGCTATAAATATTGCCTTTGGGAGGCTTACAATGTTCAACTTTGTTGAGCATGTCACAGAGTGGATTGAACACTTATGGCTGCAGTCTTTGACAGTATTGAAAGTACTGAGATGGACTGCTTTATACAGGGATGATGTGGTTATTGTATATGGTATGCACCACTCAGCCACTTCATGCTATTGTGAGATGTTAAAGCAAAGTAACATTTTTTTTCTCTCCTGGGGAGCAAAGAAATCCTCTATATAGTCTGTTAATCAAAGGAAATAAAGAAAAGATTCGTCCGTATCTTTAACATGCCACACATGACGTCAAACCCAAAACTTAAAATATGTAACAGTGTGAGTCTGTGTCAGAAATGTTTGACTATTCACTCTATAGTCCACCACATAGTGAGCCATTTTGTAATGATCTCTGAGTGTCTTGTCAGAATTATCACATTCTGAATGGTGGACTCAAAACCAACAATGGAATATTAATAATTATTAATGGAGCTATCTACTGTAATGTCCACAGATAAACTGCAGACACTCACTGGAATGAAGACAATGTGGACTCCTGTGCACCAATCAAGGCTTGTGTTTTCAATTGGGAACACCTGGACAAAATTTAATCCAAATCACTGTACTGGACACAAATCAGTGTCTGGTCTTAAGTCCAATGATTTGGATTCAACTTTCTCCAGACTTTATACTAACTGGACGGTTGTGATGAACCTTCACCGACTTAATTATGAGTGTATGAACCCTGAGGTCAGGTGTGTTTGTCTTACCATGATGGTGTAGATGATCTTCTCAGTTCTTAAAAAATGGTACAGAGCTGAGAACCTCTGAAAGCCTCCTCTCACTATTTGGACTGGATAGAGGCTGGCTTTGGCTACAACCTGAGCACATTCAACTGCTCTGCCTGCAATCACAGTCAGAAACTTCACTTAAGAGTGTGCAGACATTTGTGGCTGAAATGCACATTGGGAGCATTGTCTATAGTGGGCTACTAGCTCTCCTCCACCAGAGCAGTGCAGGGGAATTGTGAAAAATAGAGAAAAAGTAGATTATATGGAACAAAACAATAAACTAACTCCTCAGCTATACACCATTATTTCACCATGTTGTCCAAACATTTTGTTTAGTGGACTAGTCAGTCATACTTTTATGCCCCAGAGCTGCTTTGAAGAAACATTTCCGGTATAACACTTTAACCAATTACCTTGTTCCTGCAAACAGCTTGTGTTGCTGTCGTAGACCACCACATGCTGCATAGTGTCAACCTCCACCGCCTCTGGCAGGAGGAATGTGCCCTCTGAATCCTGGAAACACAGAAAGGTTTGATGATTGATGCACAAAATAATCCTAGAAACTGAGGGAACTAAGAAACTAAGCTGCAGTGCAGGGCTCGTTGTTTGCAATGCACAGTCCTAACAACTTCTAATTATGTCAAACAGATTGTTAATTGCTTGAGACAGTACAAAGGACAAACTGATAATACCAATGCTTGTACTATGGCATTGATCATAGGATCAGCCAAACTTCTGCTCATTTCCCCCTGTTTGTACCCATCAGACCCGGACTGAATCACAAAACTGTGGATACAATAACTTCCATACCATTTTGACATTTTTAGCTGTTATGATGTGACTGATTCTGTAATCTTGGGTTTCACGAGCATCTAGAGAAGAGACATACAATGCACACAAGTGAGTTACAACTAAAGTTAAACTGAATTAAAGCAACTCCAACTCATATCAAGCGGTCACATGGACTCTAGCATTAACAGCTTGTAATCTCTTACCAATCAAACACAGGTAGTTGATCTCTGCCAGCCTCGACACACAGCTGCACTGGTTGAGGAGGTTGTAGAGCTCAAATGGCTCACAAATCATGATCTCAGCCATCGCAGGACGAATGGCAACAAGAAAATAATTAGCTAGAAACAAAAACATCTATATAAGTGCAGGTGAACATTATAATTAGCTTGACCTGTAGGGAAAAAACAAATGAGCACCTTGTCTAACCAAGTCGTTTTCAAAGAGCACAGTTGTTGTTGGTATGGGTTCTGTTGCTAAGCAACTCAGAGTCTTCCCTCATTGGTGGTTGGTGATGTGACGTAGAGCCTTAAAGTCACAGTTATCAATTTCTGGACCATGTAAATTACATGTTTATCCAAATATGTAGATAAAAAAGTTTTAGTTATATTTGATTAATGCTTAATTCATTGTTTCATTTATTTATTTATTGTTGCTTCTTCTTATTTATAACCTTAGTGTTGTCTTTTTTCCCCCTCAAACAAGCAGAAGACAGCATGCTGACAACAAAACAACAGATACTTGCACAGTTTCATCTGTTGGTTGCACACAAACTGTCTACTGGTCATTTTTGATTTTAAAAACAATCCAAACTTTGGAAGATATCCACTTGATTTGTTTAACTCAGTCTGCTGAAGGTTATTATTAACTTGAATGTAGTTTTTCACAGAACAAGGACTGTGGGTTTTGTCCCCCATCACTTACACTGAAAGCATGTTAGGAAGTGATCCCTTAATAGCCAATATAAACATGAGGAATCATTAACACAAGCACAAACTATTTCGATGTTCATTTGGGCACCTTTAAGACAGACTTGAACAATTGTGAAAAACGTAATCTCATTCCTTAAGCTGGTACAAAATGCAGCTGCTGGGCTTTTCACAAATTCAAAGAGGCAAGATCGTATCACCAATATCTTGCCTCTTTTGATGGGTTACCAGTCAGTTTTAGAGTTGATAGTACTATATAGTACTAACACAACATAGTCTCAGAGGCAGGTCTCCTCTGGCTGTTCCTAAATCCTGGATCAAGACCAAAGGTGACTGGGCCTTTGCTGTCAGGGCCCCTCAGCTCTGGAGCTCTTGGAGGATCTAGGGTTTGAAATCACTTCTTAAAAAAACATTTTATTTACATTATCCCTAAGTTTTCTTTTCCCAATTCTATAGTGTCTTGTCCATTTTATTTGTTTAACTTTTTTAAATCTTATTTTATTGTAGTGCATTTTATTCTATTTCTATTCTTTGCTTTGAAATGTACTGTATAAATAAAGTTTCTTCTTCTTCTGATTATTTTAAGGTAAGATGTATTTTCTTAATGAAAGAGAAAACGAGCAGACATTTTTAATCAGATCTAAAATGTTGGATTAAAAGTGATCAAAACTCCATGTGACTTTTACAAATGTACAAACCCTGATTCACTTATAATCACAGAGTGAAACTGTTTATTTTAGGTTTTATTTTATTTATTCAAGATCATTGCTGTCAATACTTATTTTGCATGTGTCTTTCACTGTAACAGAGACAAAAGCCTGGAGGTGGATTAAAACCTTTATTTATTATTTCATCATTTCAAAATGCAATTAGAAAAACACTATGATGATTCTCTGTGGCCTAAAGAAAAGATGAATTCATTGAGTTTAAATTTGATTAAAAATCCAATTAGAAAAAGAGTATGATGATGCTCTGTGGCCTAAAAAACAAAAAAGATGAATTCACTGGGTTTAAATTTGATTAAAAATCCAATTAGAAAAAAGATTGTGATGATGCTCTGTGGCCTAAAAAAAAGAGGAATTCACTGGGTTTAAATTTGATTACAAATCCAATTAAAAAAAGAGTATGATGACGCTCTGTGGCCTAAAAAAAAGATGAATTCACTGGGTTTAAATTTGATTAAAAATCCAATTAAAAAAAGAGTATGATGATGCTCTGTGGCCTAAAGAAAAGATGAATTCACTGAGTTAAATTTGATTAAAAATCCAATTAGAAAAAGATTATGATGATGCTCTGTGGCCTAAAGAAAAGATGAATTCATTGGGTTTAAATTTGATTAGAAATCCAATTAGAAAAAGAGTATGATGATGCTCTGTGGCCTAAAAAACAAAAAAGATGAATTCACTGGGTTTAAATTTGATTAAAAATCCAATTAAAAAAAGAGTATGATGATGCTCTGTGGCCTAAAAAAAAGATGAATTCACTGGGTTTAAATTTGATTACAAATCCAATTAAAAAAAGAGTATGATGACGCTCTGTGGCCTAAAAAAAGATGAATTCACTGGGTTTAAATTTGATTAAAAATCCAATTAGAAAAAGAGTATGAAGTTGCTCTGTAGCCTAAAGAAAAGATTAATTCATTGGGTTTAAATTTGATTAAAGCTAATTCCATGTCTTAATATCACATAAATCTCAAATTGGGCTCTAAAGGCCAATATGAGCAGCGGCTCCTGACCCAGCCCAAGCTCTCTAAGAAGACGAGGAAAACTCCCCAAAATCCTGAGGCTAAAAGGGAAAATGGGAAGAAACCTCGGGAAAGGCAATTCAAAGAAAGATCCCCTCTCCTCGGACGGCTGGGGGTGCTACAGGAACTGCAGGTGGAAAAAAGGCCAGTGTTGGTGTAAAAAGTGCAATTAAATATGTCAAGTTTTCTTCACACCTTCCTGTCAAAAGAGACAGCAGCATTAGTACTTGTATGACACCTGTATGGTAAGAGATTTGGATTTAAAAGTGTGTGTGTGTGTGTGTGTGTGTGTGTGTGTGTGTAGTGTTGGTTTATCTGAGCCATGGGTGAAGCTGCAGCTGTTCAAGGGTGGGGCGCTGCTCGGGGGCTTTGGTCAAACACATCCGCAAGAAATCCCGACAATCTGGAGAGAAAGAAGGAGATGACAGATGAAGGTGGCAGCGAAAACTCTTTGTTTGCTGACAGGTTTGTGCAGGAGTGTGTTTTTCTTACCTTTGGACAGGTTATTGTTGATTTTCAGCTTGTTTCTGATGAACTTGGTGGTCTGAAATGGTGTTTTTCTGTGGAGCATATCAAACAGGACCACTCCCATCTGCCACACTGTGGTGGGACCGGCCCTGTAGGTACAGCGAGTGTGCCACTCTGGAGGGATGTGAGCAGGGGTACCTAGAATCCACAGACATAATAACAAGATTGTGAGGATGAAGAGGAGGAGGAGGAGAAACTTTGTTTAAATGTCACAATCACATATAAGTACATTAGTGAAGAGCAGGAGTAGAAGCTAGACATCTTACCGTAGAAGACGCGGTAAAATGATCCTTTCTTGACGAAACAGCTCAGTCCAAAGTCGATGAGGCGAACACGCAGGTCGTCCGAGCCGGTCTCAATCAGGATATTTTCCAGCTTGATGTCTCGATGAAAGATTTGCTTATCCTGAAGTTCTTTTGCTGCATCGACCAGTTGTTTCAGTATGAGCTGAGAGAGATACAGAAAGAGGGAGAGGTGAGGGATCGGAGAGGTGGTGGTTTGACATTTTTTCATGGCTGTGACTCTGGGTTATCTGCTGTGATTCAAAGCTGACCACAGCTGCAAGATGCAAAGTTTCTACAGCCACCTTTCAAGCCTATAGGCACTGAAATACTAGAATAATAGATTTTCAGCAGAGTGGGAAATCATTTTTGTTTTCTCTTCCAAATAAGTTTGGCTGACCTGGGGCTTTGTTTGATTGTATACACTGCTTGTTTCTTGCTCAATCAAGTTTTTAGTGACGTCACCATGCTATCAGATCTCAGCAATTACTTTGTTGAGTACAATGTTATCATAATCAAAAGAAATCATGGCCAAAAACTAGGAAAATAAGACCTAAATTGCAAAATAAAATCCTTTAAGCCAGAGTGTTCAACATGGCTACCCTGAACTGGCACGCAAAGATCTTTTCCACTACAGGAGCTTAACAACCCATAACCTGGAGCTTCCCATAACCTAAACCTTTGAGAACCCGTTAGGCTTTGGTTCTAGGTTCTGCCTTGTGTTTTGGACATGTCATTGAAAAGGTGACACCACTTCGGATACCAGGAAAAATGTGCAGTGCAGTTTGGATGTGGGACAGACAACAATGGTCAAAGTGGTCATAATGTGGGGGAGATCAGTGGAAACAAAAGCAGAACCTGTGACAATGGCTATATGTTAAGTTACAGAAGTTCCTGTAGTGGAAAAGGCTCAAAACACACACATTCACAAGGATCCTCCAGCAGCTTACCTTGGCCTCCTCCTCCTGCAGGGTGCCTCCGTTGACCTCGGTGTACTCGAGGAGGTCCTGGGAGGGGACTGGTCTCTCCAGCACCAGGATCATCTCCTGGTGCAGATCGTACCAGTCCAGTAGGGACACAGGTGCTGACGTCCCCACTGATCCAGTCGTTTCGGTCGCGAGTTTCAACATGATGGCCACCTCCGCAGAGAGATGCTTCCCGTTCTTGTCCTGAAACATCACAAGAAAATGGAGGATGAGGGAGAGAAGCTCCATAGATTCATAGATAGATATAACCACAATTCATCCATAATATACTCAGTAAGTGAGTGCAGTGATGAATACAGCAGGTTTCCACAGCAGTTCACTCACCACATATCTGCAGAACACTTTGTCTTTTGGTATATGTTTGATAGCGACCTACAAGACACAAACAGGACTTTGGTTAGCAAATCCTGACCATACTGTGTGTGTGTGTGTGTGTGTGTGTGTGTGTGTGTGTGTGTGTGTGTGTATGAGAATGCGTGTGTAACACTTACAGGTGAATTATCTGCTTTGCGATAGCCAGCAAACACAGATCCGCAGCCTCCTTCGCCGAGCTGATTCTGCTGTTTGTATTTGGCCTCAAATTCAGCTAAAAAGACACACACACATATTTTGTTTTACTAAAGTTGTGAGGAACAACGATTACATGTTACTTAAGCTCTAATATTAATCCCTCCTATGTTATACCTAACATAACATAACATAAGGCTATACCCTACATTAA
This sequence comes from Macquaria australasica, assembly GCA_005408345.1. Classification (NCBI taxonomy): domain Eukaryota; kingdom Metazoa; phylum Chordata; class Actinopteri; order Centrarchiformes; family Percichthyidae; genus Macquaria; species Macquaria australasica. Next base: position 18,196 of record SEMN01000525.1, on the reverse strand, counting down.
TCACTACTAACTGACCTCTTTGTGCATTTATTGACAAATCTTTGGTCTCCTTCAGGTCCGGGCTCCTCTTCTTCTTCTTCCTGCTTGGTCCTTCTCCATCAGCGGCGGCCTTCCTCTTACCGGCCCGCTTGCCCACATCCTCCACAGATGTATTGCAGTTTTCTAAAGGGTTGCTGCTGCACTCTTCAGATGAGAAAAACCCAGAGGAACATCAGCTTGTTGACAGTTACGGGCAATATCGCGGACAATAAGTCCTCCGACTTCATCCAGTGCCTCCCAAAATGACACATATGAGTCTTTCCTGCTCTGCCATCTCTTAATTAAAGGAATAGTTCATTATTGAGAAGTACGGAGTTGGAATTGAGATGTTGTTAGCCTAGCTTAGCATAAAGACTTGAGGCAGGGTGAAACAGTTAGCGTGGTTTTGTCCAAAGTGAAAAAAATCTGCCTATCTACTGTACTATCTACTACCATGCAGATAGTTTTTGTTTTTTTGAGATATCTGTCTCTGAGATTACTGTCTTCACCCCAATACAATGGAGGTGAATAGAATTTAGTTTGTGGTGCTTACAGTATTAAAACATTTAACAACAACATCTATTCCCAAAAAACTGAATCCTTGTTACTCAGGATAAACAGTTTCTATTGGAACTACCTACCAGAGAAACTGCGTGTTCGGTGGATTATCCATTCTATGAGAGTACCACAAATTAAAAACCATTCACCTCCATAGTACTGGGGTGAATCTCAGAGACAGATATCTCTAAAGCTGGACAAAAGAATCCAAAACTATCTGCATAAACAAATACCACCAGAGGGAAGTGAGAATTAGTTTTTCTTTGTAATTTGGGAGAACTGAAGTCTATTTAGATAAATATACCAGTACCCCAGTTGATGGATATTTCTGTGCTTTCTAATAATTATTAGAAAATTCTGAACCTTTAGCTCTGTAAACTAATGATGATACACACTCAGTAATTTCACACGATCAGCCTACCTCTGCCAGTGTCCGTGGAGGAGGACGGCGTCTCCTTGTCAAACTGGTTAGGGTCAAATCCTCTCCTCGTCTTCTTCTTCTTCTTTGATGGTCCCTCACCATCTTCTCTGACTTTCCTCTTCAATATTCTCACCCTGACATCCTCCTCAGTGGTGTTTTGGGGTTCAGATTCAGACACCCTTGTCCTTTTCCTGGGGGTCTTCTTGTCAGGACTGGCCTTCCTTTTAGTTCTCCTAGTCCTGCCATCCATTGCAGGCGCTGCACTTTGTTGAGTCGTGCTGCTATTTCTCTCTACAAATGAGAAAAACACCATGGAACATCAATTTGTTGTGAAGTGTAGTCACTAACTGTATGAAATTGTCTTTTTTATCATCTCACTGTACAGACTCAGATCTGAACTAGTGCCCACTCTAGCTGAGGTAATATGGATCATTAACATGAGTGACTGCAGGTTTTTGCCTGGATTTCTCACTTACCTCGATCTCTCCTAAGGGCAGGAGAGCGGTGAGTCTTAATCCTCTGTGCAGAGTCTTTGTCCATGATGATGTTAAAGTAGTTTTAAATACGATAACTTCAGAGTAAGTGAGTGAATGATCCGACACTCGTATATTTGAGTAGGTTGTGTGTGTGTCAGTGTGTGTTCTGAAGGTTTTAAAGTCTGAACGGAACACAGAATGTGGTGACATGTTCTGTGATGAGCTCATGTCACATCACAATGAGGTGTTCCGAAATATGCAAATTAATGTTTAGAATTAATTGTGTGTGTGAGATATTTGAATATCCACTGAAAGTCATTAAGTCACGTCTCAAATGTGTTCACACAATACAAACATACAATGCTTGATGTCATTTCTGCCCATTAAAATGCCCTCAGGTTGTTTTTATGAAGTGTTCACACTGATCTCAAGTCAAAGTCAAAGCCTTTTAAAGAATGAATACATAACAAAGTTTAGCCATGCTACTGGTATGGCTTTAGGGATGGCAATGTTGTTCTGTGTGAAATATAGGCTAAAATATCTCAACAACTATATGATTGGTTGCCATGATATTTTGTACAGACATTTGTGGTCCCCAGAAGATGAATCCTACTGGTTTTGGTGATCCCCTGACTTTTACTCGATCACCACCAGCAGTTTTTGGCTATTAGTGAAATAGCTCAACAACTATGTGATGGATTGCCATGAAATTTGGTACAGATATTCATGGTGCCCAGACGATCTATCCTACTGACTTGTGATATCCTGATATCCTGACTTGTCATCTAGTGCAACCAGTTAGGTTGACATTTGTAGTTTGTGCATGTGGGTGACGCAATACACATTCCTGCCAATGGTTTCATATTGTTCCTCTGATCGTCACGTAGCTAGTGGGTATAAACAATGTACTTTTCAAAGTATTTGCAAATGTTTTATAATGAAATGCATTCAATACATTTGTTAAAGTTCAAGGTTTCTTTATTAATACCCAATGTCATGATCCCAAGGACTTGTGTACACTGCGTGTTTTGCTCTGTTTCCTGTTTTATTTTGTCAGTCTGTTCTTTGTTCACGGTTTTGATTTACTTCCTGTCTTTGTTCTGTTTCCCACCAGTTTGATTAGGTTCACCTGTGTCTTGTCTCTCACCTGTCTCTTGTTCCCTCGTTGTCTCCCTTATATATACCAGTCCCCTGGCATTGTTCTTTGTTGGTTTGTTGTTTGGGTTGTTTTCCCTGCGTGTGATTCCTGGCTTTTTGTAAGTTTTTCTTTAATAAATTAACTTGGTGCACTCAGCCTGCCACTGTCTGCGTTTGGGTCCTTCCCCTGTTGCCTAGATGGCATGTTGCGGCAGAGCTGCCTCGCAGGTCTTTCTTGACACCCAAGGTTAAATTTGTTGTGCAGACATGAGTTTCAGCAATCCAGAGTCAAAAACAAGACATTACGGTGGCACAGAATCACAAGACAACTATACATAAAAGTATAAAAGCTCCTAACAACTCCTAAGAAGGTCATGAGAAAGTGCTTCTAAACACACCCATTTACCCATACTCTCAAAGCTTAAAGTGCCATACATGGGCAAGATGCGTCATATCATGCTAGCTTTGTTGTGCGGGTACAAAACTATTTCTGTACTGTTTTGTTCTCCAGCTAGAGGCCGCAAGCCGACAGCCGGAGCGAAGGAGCTGGAATTCGCTATGTAAAGGGTGTGAGCTGTCATGAAGGATGGAGCTCACCTTACACTGCAGCTTAGATGTTAAATGTGTTTTGGTAACACTGAATGTAAGGGATATTTTTGTCCAGTTTTTGGAAGGCAACCACTTGCATCTCTTGAGTGAGCCCTTGTCTGTAGCTAATGCTAACTAGCTGGCCTCACTGTTTGCTCAAAACAACAAAGAAACGTGAAATGCATCACTTCCTGTGTGTCAAAAGAAAAAACTCAGTGAAAACATCAAATGGAAAGTTTTCATTAACTGGATCTAGGTATAATATTTTTTTATATGAACTCAGCAACAGAATGCTGCTAAAACAAACATTTATTACCCTGTTAGTGGGGTCGGTCATGTCAGCTGGTTGGTCAGTTGGTTGGCCGGTAAGTTGGTCCATCTGCTTGTCCAACCGTTTGGTTCAGAGAAAGATACTAGACCTTGACAAATACTGATGAAATTGCCAATATGGACATTCATGCTCCCCTGAGGATGATTGCTAATATTCTTGGTGACCCCCCTGACTTTTCTACTAGCAGCAGGACAACATTTTCCTTTGAGGAACCCTTGAGTCCATGACACTGTGTCTTGAACTTGTGTTGTTATACATATTCATGGTCCCCAGACGATTAATCCACATGTTCTGGTGAGTCTCTGACCTTTCCTCTAGCACCAACATTGGATCAAAATGTCAGCTTGTACATGGGAAATAGTCTAATGGGCCAATTGCCATTATAAGTACTGGGTACATTCATGCCTCCCAGAGGATAAATTATACTTTACATGTTTAGCTCCACCAGTGGTAAGGCTGAAAGACAAGCAAAATCATATTTAAACAGCACTGATACACTCATGTTGTGGGATGATGAACACTGATGCCTCTCATGACTGTGTTAAAGCTTGTTCTATTCTGTTTATGAAAATATCACATATTATAATAACTGTTGCAATAAAACATAAAGCTAACTAAATGTACAAAACGGACATCCAGACACACACACTTTTGTCCTGCTTCTACATTGGCTTTTGAGAACAACATGTACTCAGTCCCAGCAGCGCCTGAATGAATGACTGTGTTCTCCGTCCTGCCCAGAGTCACAAATCATGCTGGTTGTCTGGGAGGAAAACAAAGCTTGAGACCCAAGATGAAGGCAGAGAAGAAGGCTCCTTCAAAAGCCAAAATAATCTCCCAGATTTTATTGCTCATTTGTCTTGGTTCTTCCAATTCAGGTATGTCACATTTTCTACTTCTGAAAAAGAAATGCTGATAAAAATAGATCACATAGTTTTGCCCAAAGATGGTCTGCTGTGTCATTTGCATGTGTATACTTTGTGTCTGAAAGATTTTGTAAAGACTGAGTTCATACGTAGTTTCATTGTTGCTGATTAATGAAGTTTGATTACTGTTTTAACTTGCTTTCAGTATGAGGGAAAAAAAAAAATGAAATTGGAGATGTGATTTTGGAAATAACCCTTTGCTCCTTACTAATGCAGCAACTTGCTTCTCAGTAGAGTAGAACAGTAAAAATTTCAGTATACTCTACAATTACTGAGACAGCTGTGCTTTCACAATACTAGCTGGGAGTTGGAAGAAAATGCCAACAACAGGAGCTAACTGGATGGTCATTTTAAAGTTGCATACCTAATACAAATACAAATAGAACATGAACATGATTTGACACACTACTTTGCAGTTTTTTTAATTTTTAATTTTTTGCTGTTATGCATAATACTGTAACATGTTAAACGTCAAATTATGGTGTCAGAAAATAGTTAAATCGACAACGCTCTGAAAACTGAACATTACAGACATCACAAAGGTGGTATTTGTTGTTGTGGTGTTGGATTGCATTAGACTGTGTGGGTGTTGTCTTGTGCCCACCCTTTGTAAGTAATACAGTACTTGTGCCTACAGGCTGTACCAGAACCAGTGTTTTCCGAATATGTTTAGTTATTTTCAGCTGTGTCTCATCACTGTCCTGCTATTGTTGTGGCTAGCAGCAGAGTCACTGAGCTGCTCTGTTTCTGCAAAGCTAGCATACCATCTGGATTGCTCCCAGTGCTCTTTTCATGAACTGCCAAGAAGGAAATTTGAACAAACAATCCCCACTTTTGTTGGCTCATGCGGGCCCATCCCAAGAACTGACAGCTGTTACCATGGTAATGTGGATCTGCCATGCAAACTGGCTCCAGTGTACAGCAGTGATGGGGCGGGATGCCCACACTACTCTTCAGCTAACTACTGTATCACTCACTGTAGTTGAAAAAACAATAAAACTCAGCCAATCACAATATGATCTTCTGTGTTTCTCTGCAGGTGGGGTGCTGGCAGTGAATATGACTATCCCCAACACTCTCATTAGAGGTACAGTAGGAGGGGAGGCCCTTCTGTCTGTCCGCTACAGTAGTTTCAGCCTCGACCTGCCGGTCATCAAGTGGCAGCTCAAGAGGGAAAAGTCTGTCACTGTTGTCCAGTCGATCGGAACTGACATCATTGGGACCCTGAGGCCGGAGTATCGTGACCGCATCCTGGTATTTGAGAATGGGACTCTGCTTCTCCACAACCTCAGGCTCTCTGATGATGGAACTTATGACGTGGAGATCTCCATCACAGATGATACCTTTCCAGGAGAGGGCAGCATCACACTCACTGTGGATGGTAGGAGGACAAGCTCTATTGTACGATTCTAAAATGAATGTAAGGGTACACCTTACCGTTTCTATTTGGATTCAGCCAGCACAGCCATGTTATTGTTCATGATGCTGTTGGTACATGTGGTATTTTGTTTACTTGCAGGACAGAGCCGTCGATTCATGTAGGCATAAGCGGCATTCGCTGTTATGTGTGGTGAATTGAAATGGAGGGGAAACTACACCCAGCAGGGACAAACTTGGAGCGCATCCATTAAGAATGATAAAGGTTTAATGTTTCCCATCCTAGAAGGTGAAAAACAAAACAGGACAGTGAGGGTCTAATCAGCCAAAATGAATGAAAATACCTGTGTGGGTGTGCCTCTGGTGTACAGGCTTTATGAAATTATTCTTTAGGGTGTGTGTTTGTGTGTGTGTTTATGGACAACACTACTAGCTATTGCGTGGGCAGCAGCACTAGCTGGCATTACAGTATGACTGAGGTGACAACAGTGATATGGTGGAGGGATGCAGGCCTGTCCCAACCAAAGAAGACTGGAAGGCCAGAGGAACTGGAACTTCTTAAATTGTGTGTGGGTATATTGATGAGAGGCTTCTGGGATTCCTCAATAACTTCTCTGCAAATATAAGGAAACATTTTTTGTCAGCAGTTATGGAGGAAGTTACAGTGCCACAGCCCTGTCAACCCCCCCTGAAGACACCGCTCATCTTAATACTCTGTGTATTAGGACCTCTTGTGGCCCATGCCTACCTCTAACCTCTCCAACAGGGACAGATCTTCAACTGCCAGCTTTCACTGGCAAGGATGTTAGGAAATACCTCCTGATGTTGCAGCTCAGTGATGGCTCGTAATAGTGGAAGAATGGCATCGGCCCTGCCCACATAGAAGCCTGTGTGAAGGTCACCTGTATCCTGAAGAAGAGTAGGAGGCAGCAACAACGTTCCACAGGAGCTAATCTGTGTCAGGGAGAACATTTCTTCCTACTCTACTGCTAAGAATGCAGTCCCCTGCCACCTGATGTCCTAAAAATGTCATGACTCTTCAGAGCCCTCTACAATACATTAATGTGCAACGTTTCCATCAGCCAAATGTCATGAATCCAAAATTGAATTCCAAAAATTATCAGAAGTATCAAGACTTGAAATTTACTTTTGACTTGCAAAACAATGACTTGGTCCTTCCTCTCTAAAAGAAGAATAAAACGAATAAAACAGTCACGCCAATATCACAAGCTGATATTAGCTTATCACAGATAAATTGGTATTGGTGTCTATGCTGGGCGATAAGTAGCAAGAAATTGGAGGTCAGAAATGCCAAAAATATGCGGTAGTTTGGAAACAGTGTTGCTATTACATAGTCTTCTGCCAAAGAGAACTGAGAAGTTTATTTTTCAACTGTAAAGAGAGTTACAGTAGTGAAAATTTGAAGTAATAAAAGCATATAAGACCGCCTCCAGCTCTCCAAAAGAGAGAAAAGGAAAAAGCTACTAGTGCTGACATAATTTATTTAAAAAATTCACCCAGATGTCTGGCATGTGTAAAGACATTTGAAGACAGAGGCTCAAGAAATTTGGCTACACCACCAGTGAGATCTTCAGGGCTGATATTGAGGACCTCTGTCTTACTCTCATTAGTTTCTGATGGAGAAACATTTGGCCATCCAGCCATTTGCTGGATGTGTGAAATAGTAAGTAACTGTATGATAGTACATCAGTGTTTCCACTGCTTTGCTTCCGCTGCCCCAAAATGGCCAAAAAAAAAACAACTGTTAATGCATATTTAAATAAGTAAGTAAATGTACAAACGAGCATTTGGAACCACAACAGACACAATCATCATCCAGTCAGAATTAAGAACAATTAAAAAAAAAAATAAGAGCAATACTAGGTACATACGGTCAGCTGGGATTGGCTCCAGCCCCCCGCGACCCTCTGAGGATAAAGCGGTGTAGAAAATGGATGGATGGACTAGGTACATACGTCTTCTGGTTTGCAAAATGTCTTTTCTGAAATTGCTCTGTTTTCTGAAATTTTGTGTTTTAGACCTCAGCTTCACCGTACATACCGCGTCAAGCATGTAGGACAGCATTTACTGTTCTTATTGGCCTATTTACATGTTAAGATTGGTTTTTTTTATCCACTGTCACCTACATCCAGAGTCTATATCCAGGCCCTATATCTACATGGAGGCTTCATCAGTACTGGAGCTCAGCGAAAACGTCATCCTCAACTGCTCCCATGACAATGGAACCAGGACTACATACAAGTGGTTCAAAGGTGGAAAGCCACTGACCAATGTGACAAGGTTTGTGTTGTCGCCCGACCAGAAGGTCTTGACCATCACACGGGTGTTGATGGCAGATGACGACATCTACAGCTGCGCAGTGGAGAATCCTGTGGGCAATATGACAAGCCTGCCTATCAGACTGACTGTCTACAGTAAGTGATACTGTCTTTGTTATCGGTGGCAGTGCCAACATCATGTTAGACAGAGTGACATAAGCAGCAGGATAAGAGGTAGATCTGTTATCTATACATGTTTTTATCAGGAGAACACAGAAGAGCTATGCAGGGAGGAAAACGTTTGCGTTAGAGGTATAGACCTTGGAAACCAATGTCTAAAACATTTTATTTAATATTATGACATCTGAAAAGTCAAAATGATAATTATCATTACAGGAGGCAGTTTCTTCTACATGATTAATAGTTTCTGTAGCTACTGGAAGTGGCTCAGTTTAAAAGAACATCAGCATGCTAACATGCTCACAAGGACTATGCTATCATGCCGATGCTAAGCAAGTATTATATTTACCATGTTCACCATCTTAGTTTAGCGTGTTAGCATGCTAACATTTGCTAATTAGCACTAAACACAAAGAACGGCTGATGAGAACCTTAACTAACCCTTAAGGTTGAAAAAGTGCTATATAAGTGAAGTCCATTTACCATTACACGTATTTTGTCATGAACCAAAGTATTGGACAAATTACAATTTGATCTGATGATGGCGCTAAATGTTTTTGTAAATATATATTCAACTATCATATACAGTAAAATCCTTTCTTGTATCTTCATGTGTTGTTAATGTTCATTAACTGTAATTTTGCATATCCTATCAGAAAGAAGTTCCCTCTATATCATCCTTTCCACCGGAGGCATCTTCCTCCTCATCACCTTGGTAACAGTGTGTGCCTGCTGGACGCCTTCCAAAAAGTAAGAACTGCTAATAGGCTTTTAAATCAACCCTAAATAGCACAAGACTGGGTTTAGAAAGGCAGGTCTAGAGTGCAAATAAACAAACATGACAATTCTGTCTTTGTTAGGCCAAGACATCCACCTAGAAAGCCTCTCTCCGGGTTGTATGACCATTCTCAACGCTCACCAATCATTCACACAGGTATAGTATTGTACTGAATTCATATTCCACTGTGATGACAGTTAATACAAAAAGTGATCAGCTAATCTAAAATGAGACTGGAATAATCCCCATCGAGAAATTAGGCAATGTGTATGGATGGCAGTCCAATGTTTTGTACTTTGCCACAGACGATGTGCTTCCAAAAACGACAGAGCGTAATGGAATACATGCAGTGACTTCACTTTACATCCTGCAGCAAAAGGTATCGCTCTCACCACCATCACCACTATGATTTTATTACACTCTGTGACTCACAAAAGGTAGCAAGACTAAAAATCTGAAGCAACGTTGGCTTCCCCTGGAGGCTCCAATGTTCGTTACAGCCCACAATACAAACAACATAGTGGCAATTTTGCTATTTATACAGGGTTATCAAGAGTGGAACTAAAAATGTTAAGTTTGTCCTGAGGGTGATGATACAGTAAAGACCATGGGATCAGTAAAATCAGAGTGGGTTATCCTTCTGGGAGCAGGAAGGTTCTCAATTAATTTCATGGCATGGCGATCTAATATTAATATTAATAATATCTTGTGTGTTACAGGTACAACACTATAGTTATGATCCTCAGTCCTGGTTGAACTAGCGACACCAGTGGTTACTGGTGGTAACAGGAAATGTGTTATAATAGTTAAAGGAAAAGTACAAGTTCAAAACGACACATATATCCAAGGGCGTAATTTCCACTGGGGATGGTGGGGACATGTCCCCCTCACTTTTATTGTTCAGGTGGATCTTTCTTAAGTCTCTCTGATCATTGTTCTCTTGCTGTCTTACCACCACAGTCCAAGTGTGAGAAGATTTGAGTAGAGAAATCAGAGAAATTAGCTTAAGCAGCAGGGAGTGCCCTCTTGGCCTTCTTTGCCCTAGGTTTCGCCTCTCAGGCTACATACAGGCTGCCCTAAACTATTGCTGGAGCTTGTTGGGACTGTATGCAGCCTGAAAGAAGTACCTTGCAGACATTACCCTGGGCTGAAAGTAGTGCTAACAGAGCCGTTTTTCAGGTTAATAAACCCATAATAATGAGGAAAACTCCACAGCTACACAATTGCTAGATTAACATTATCTGTAGCAAATTAACAACCTAAACATACAGTACTACTTTCCAATATACATCATCTTTATCATTTACTCTTATTAGCAGCAATAAAATATGAAGCACTACAAGGAATAATCAAATCACCATGTTCTTACATAAAACTACTATGCTAAATGATAAAGAACATATATCCTAAACATTGTTAGCTTTCAACACAGATAAGAAAAAGTGCACACAAACAGCAACAAGCAGCTTCTTAAAACTCTGTATGATCTGTCTCTTCAGTCCAACTCCTCTGCTCATTGAACACCTGCTAGTTAATGACCTCACAGAGTTAGCTCAGTAAACTAAGAGTCGTGGAAATGCTTCAACCTAACTGGCAGTCCCTGATAGGCGATTATTAAGACTGACAGAGGCCAGTGAGTGTTTATATCAGGGAATCTAGGAGCCTTTTCCACAATATAAATACTATTTTACTAAATCAACTTTGTTTTACTGGTAAATTGTTAGCAGATAATGGATTTGGGCTGAAGTTGTCCTGTTTTGCAGGATCCCTCCATGGATGACTCATCCAGCAACAGTATTGGATCTCCTTCTGAACTTGACAACCCACCGTGCTACACCAGTTCCCCCAACTACACTGCTTCTCTTACCCAGTCTACTGGGTCCCCTGCCCACTCCTCCCACAGGTATACCTGAAAGCCCATCAGTTTAAACTCTCCATATTGCAGCAAGCGGGAGGTCAAACTGTTCTACTGTATACTGCTCCTGACTTTGGATGGCAACTTCCTGCACATCCGCCCGAATTTCAGGAAAGATCTCAAAACCATTTCCTAGGGTAATGTCATTACTGCCTGTTGTGTTTTTATTAAAGTAAACTGTAACTTAAACATAAGTTGCTTTTAAGGTTAGAAGCACAGCCTTTAGAGAAATATAAAGGCAGTGTGACATCAGACAAGCTTTGAATCCTGAATCTGGGTTCACCACTAACCACTGCTGTTGTTGGTTACTGGAACTACGAAGTCCAAAATATGGGGAATGGCATGATAGTCTGCATGAAGCTGAGGTGGGGTCGGTAAGATGCAACTGTCAAACTGTAGTGTGATTAAGATATTTCTCTTAACGCTTTATTGTCAATTGTCAAAATCATCGTTACCAAACAGCATGGGGTTTGTTGTTTGTAAATGTTATAAAGTTTGTAAAAGAAAATCACTCACAGAAATGCCACTCTGTTACAGTGTTATGTGTGATATTTTCTGTAGTGTTAAATGAAATCCAGCAGTTGCTTTGTAATGTTACTATTTTAGTTATTCTAGATGATTTAATAGCATTTCCAGTGAGACGAAGCCATGTTGGAGGGGAATTTTATACAAACTTTAATAAAACGTGAAATTCTCAAAACTCAAAAGAATGTTTCTCAACTTTCTTGTAGTGTTTCCACTGCACTCTTTCAGTCTTTCCGTCCTTTGAGCTGTGCCTCATATTTATTCAAATATTTTCATGCTTTTTGTTTCTTCACAAATTTAAAATCTAAGTGGAAAACCCTGCTCCTCAACATTCAATTAACCCTAAAACTCCGGCCAAACAGAGTGATTCCTTTTTCTGCCCTGGGCCCAAGATATAAAACCCTGAAGGTCTGATTCAAGACTGTATGTATATATATACTTAAATATAATTTTATTTAAGTTAATTCAATAATTGATTTATTCATTCATGATAACCCTTGTTCTGACAGACAAGTACTTGGGGTAGGCAGTATTTCTTGGGCGTCACTGGGCAAAAATGCCATATTAACCGTGCAGCATATTGTAATTCAAGTGGTCTGAGAGCAGACCTCTACTTCAGCCCCCCCTTGCCTCTGTTTTCAGGTTTCAGAAAATCTATCCCGTGACGGGAGACTTTAGCCAATCACAGGTTATTTCAGAGAGATGGTGCGTTTGTATTGGCTAAGCTACAAGAGCAGATGTGTATACACGTCCCTTCAGACGGTGAAAACCTGATTCAGTGGAGGAAAATCCTGCCAAAAATCCTGAAACTTGTGTTTAATTTCCAACACCTCCTTTGCCTACAGCGGCGTATAGTACAAAACAACACGTCCCGGCTCCACACGGAGCTTCAGGCTCATTACGTTCGATGCCATGGCGCTCATAACGACGAGTGGCAAAGAGGCATGATGACAAACAGTGGGGAGTAACTTTTGACGGGGGACAGTGGTGTGTGTGTGTGTGCGGTGTACTAGCCTCTCTTCCTGCTGCTGGATGGAGTTGCAGCTACCTCTGAAGCCTGGGGCGCTCTGCTCTGCGGCCGCGAAGCACTGGAGGGGCGTCTTTGAGAGGGGACTGGGGTCTCGGAGAGGCTCACGTCGCGCAGAGCGAGCTCTACGATGGATACAGTTTCGCAGGGGAACTGATTCCTTCTGCTGCCACCACAATGATCCATAAAATAATCATCTGCAATTACATAGCACTGTGATGCTATAATTAAAAAAGAAGTAAAGAACATCATTTTGAATTTTAATTAAACATGTAGTCATGTGTTTGCATGTTCTGTCTTTTTTTAAATTATTTTTTCAGCTAGATTATAGTGTTTTTACATGAAACAATATATACAGACAACAATAATTATCATTAGGTTGCTAGTTTAACTCCGGCTAGAAGGAAGTTCTTTGCAAACAATCGTTTTAAGAACGGTGGATTTTATTGCTTGATTTGTTCGGACAAAACAAAGCCCGTCTACAACCAGTAAGTGTCCGACATCAATGTTGGTGTGTATAAAATGTAGCCGAAGAGAGGTCGTCATCTTCGTGTGTAGTTGTTGTGAAATCATTTTAAGCACATAGTTATAACGTTCAACATCTGTCATGTTCAAGTCGCTGTAACTGGTTGTGATCAAAGGTTGCCTGTTCCCAGCGGAGGACTGTAGCGGTGATAATAGTTATCCTTATATCGCTGGTTCAACCCTGGCTCGAAGGATGTGCTTTTCGTTGGTGATTAAAGAGACGCAAACAATCGTTTTCAGAACGGTGGATTTTATTGCTTGATTTGTTCGGACAAAACAAAGCCCGTCTACAACCAGTAACTGTCCGACATCAATGTTGGTGTGTATAAAATGTAGCCGAAGAGAGGTCGTCATCTTCGTGTGTAGTTGTTGTGAAATCATTTTAAGCACAGTTATAACGTTCAACATCTGTCATGTTCAAGTCGCTGTAACTGGTTGTGATCAAAAGCTGCATGTTCCCTTCGATAGCTCAGTTGGTAGAGCGGAGGACTGTAGAGGTAATAATAGTTATCCTTAGGTCGCTGGTTCAACTCCGGCTCGAAGGATGTTCTTTTCGTTGGTGATTAAAGAGACACAAACAATCGTTTTCAGAACGGTGGATTTTATTGCTTGATTTGTTCGGACAAAACAAAGCCGTCTACAACCAGTAAGTGTCCGACATCAATGTTGGTATGTATATGTAGCTGAAGAGAGGTCGTCATCTTCGTGTGTAGTTGTTGTGAAATCATTTTAAGCACATAGTTATAACGTTCAACATCTGTCATGTTCAAGTCGCTGTAACTGGTTGTGATCAAAGGTTGCCTGTTCCCAGCGGAGGACTGTAGCGGTGATAATAGTTATCCTTATATCGCTGGTTCAACCCTGGCTCGAAGGATGTGCTTTTCGTTGGTGATTAAAGAGACGCAAACAATCGTTTTCAGAACGGTGGATTTTATTGCTTGATTTGTTCGGACAAAACAAAGCCCGTCTACAACCAGTAAGTGTCCGACATCAATGTTGGTGTGTATAAAATGTAGCTGAAGAGAGGTCATCATCTTCATGTGTAGTTGTTGTGAAATCATTTTAAGCACAGTTATAACGTTCAACATCTGTCATGTTCAAGTCGCTGTAACTGGTTGTGATCAAAAGCTGCATGTTCCCTTCGATAGCTCAGTTGGTAGAGCGGAGGACTGTAGAGGTAATAATAGTTATCCTTAGGTCGCTGGTTCAACTCCGGCTCGAAGGATGTTCTTTTCGTTGGTGATTAAAGAGACACAAACAATCGTTTTCAGAACGGTGGATTTTATTGCTTGATTTGTTCGGACAAAACAAAGCCGTCTACAACCAGTAAGTGTCCGACATCAATGTTGGTATGTATATGTAGCTGAAGAGAGGTCGTCATCTTCGTGTGTAGTTGTTGTGAAATCATTTTAAGCACATAGTTATAACGTTCAACATCTGTCATGTTCAAGTCGCTGTAACTGGTTGTGATCAAAGGTTGCCTGTTCCCAGCGGAGGACTGTAGCGGTGATAATAGTTATCCTTATATCGCTGGTTCAACCCTGGCTCGAAGGATGTGCTTTTCGTTGGTGATTAAAGAGACGCAAACAATCGTTTTCAGAACGGTGGATTTTATTGCTTGATTTGTTCGGACAAAACAAAGCCCGTCTACAACCAGTAACTGTCCGACATCAATGTTGGTGTGTATAAAATGTAGCCGAAGAGAGGTCGTCATCTTCGTGTGTAGTTGTTGTGAAATCATTTTAAGCACAGTTATAACGTTCAACATCTGTCATGTTCAAGTCGCTGTAACTGGTTGTGATCAAAAGCTGCATGTTCCCTTCGATAGCTCAGTTGGTAGAGCGGAGGACTGTAGAGGTAATAATAGTTATCCTTAGGTCGCTGGTTCAACTCCGGCTCGAAGGATGTTCTTCTCGTTGTTGATTAAAGAGACGCAAACAATCGTTTTCAGAACGGTGGATTTTATTGCTTGATTTGTTCGGACAAAACAAAGCCCGTCTACAACCAGTAAGTGTCCGACATCAATGTTGGTGTGTATAAAATGTAGCCGAAGAGAGGTCGTCATCTTCGTGTGTAGTTGTTGTGAAATCATTTTAAGCACAGTTATAACGTTCAACATCTGTCATGTTCAATTCGCTGTAACTGGTTGTGATCAAAAGCTGCATGTTCCCTTCGATAGCTCAGTTGGTAGAGCTGAGGACTGTAGAGGTACTAATAGTTATCCTTAGGTCGCTGGTTCAACTCCGGCTCGAAGGATGTGCTTCTCGTTGTTGATTAAAGAGACGCAAACAA
The DNA here is from genome assembly GCA_005408345.1 of Macquaria australasica. Taxonomy (NCBI): domain Eukaryota; kingdom Metazoa; phylum Chordata; class Actinopteri; order Centrarchiformes; family Percichthyidae; genus Macquaria; species Macquaria australasica. Next base: position 2,843 of record SEMN01000525.1, on the reverse strand, counting down.
TCGTTTTCAGAACGGTGGATTTTATTGCTTGATTTGTTCGGACAAAACAAAGCCCGTCTACAACCAGTAAGTGTCCGACATCAATGTTGGTGTGTATAAAATGTAGCCGAAGAGAGGTCGTCATCTTCGCGTGTAGTTGTTGTGAAATCATTTTAAGCACATAGTTATAACGTTCAACATCTGTCATGTTCAAGTCGCTGTAACTGGTTGTGATCAAAGGTTGCCTGTTCCCAGCGGAGGACTGTAGCGGTGATAATAGTTATCCTTATATCGCTGGTTCAACCCTGGCTCGAAGGATGTGCTTTTCGTTGATGATTAAAGAGACGCAAACAATCGTTTTCAGAACGGTGGATTTTATTGCTTGATTTGTTCGGACAAAACAAAGCCCGTCTACAACCAGTAACTGTCCGACATCAATGTTGGTGTGTATAAAATGTAGCCGAAGAGAGGTCGTCATCTTCGTGTGTAGTTGTTGTGAAATCATTTTAAGCACAGTTATAACGTTCAACATCTGTCATGTTCAAGTCGCTGTAACTGGTTGTGATCAAAATCTGCATGTTCCCTTCGATAGCTCAGTTGGTAGAGCGGAGGACTGTAGAGGTAATAATAGTTATCCTTAGGTCGCTGGTTCAACTCCGGCTCGAAGGATGTTCTTTTCGTTGGTGATTAAAGAGACACAAACAATCGTTTTCAGAACGGTGGATTTTATTGCTTGATTTGTTCGGACAAAACAAAGCCGTCTACAACCAGTAAGTGTCCGACATCAATGTTGGTATGTATATGTAGCTGAAGAGAGGTCGTCATCTTCGTGTGTAGTTGTTGTGAAATCATTTTAAGCACATAGTTATAACGTTCAACATCTGTCATGTTCAAGTCGCTGTAACTGGTTGTGATCAAAGGTTGCCTGTTCCCAGCGGAGGACTGTAGCGGTGATAATAGTTATCCTTATATCGCTGGTTCAACCCTGGCTCGAATGATGTGCTTTTCGTTGGTGATTAAAGAGACGCAAACAATCGTTTTCAGAACGGTGGATTTTATTGCTTGATTTGTTCGGACAAAACAAAGCCCGTCTACAACCAGTAACTGTCCGACATCAATGTTGGTGTGTATAAAATGTAGCCGAAGAGAGGTCGTCATCTTCGTGTGTAGTTGTTGTGAAATCATTTTAAGCACATAGTTATAACGTTCAACATCTGTCATGTTCAAGTCGCTGTAACTGGTTGTGATCAAAAGCTGCATGTTCCCTTCGATAGCTCAGTTGGTAGAGCGGAGGACTGTAGAGGTGCTAATTGTTATCCTTAGGTCGCTGGTTCAACTCCGGCTCGAAGGATGTGCTTCTCGTTGGTGATTAAAGAGACGCAAACAATCGTTTTCAGAACGGTGGATTTTATTGCTTGATTTGTTCGGACAAAACAAAGCCCGTCTACAACCAGTAAGTGTCCGACATCAATGTTGGTGTTTATAAAATGTAGCCGAAGAGAGGTCGTCATCTTCGTGTGTAGTTGTTGTGAAATCATTTTAAGCACATAGTTATAACGTTCAACATCTGTCATGTTCAAGTCGCTGTAACTGGTTGTGATCATAGACTGCATATTCCCTTCGATAGCTCAGTTGGTAGAGCGGAGGACTGTAGAGCTAATAATAGTTATCCTTAGGTCGCTGGTTCAACTCCGGCTCGAAGGATGTGCTTCTCGTTGGTGATTAAAGAGACGCAAACAATCGTTTTAAGAACGGTGGATTTTATTGCTTGATTTGTTCGGACAAAACAAAGCCCGTCTACAACCAGTAAGTGTCCGACATCAATGTTGGTGTGTATAAAATGTAGCCGAAGAGAGGTCATCATCTTCGTGTGTAGTTGTTGTGAAATCATTTTAAGCACAGTTATAACGTTCAACATCTGTCATGTTCAAGTCGCTGTAACTGGTTGTGATCAAAAGCTGCATGTTCCCTTCGATAGCTCAGTTGGTAGAGCGGAGGACTGTAGAGGTTTTAATCGTTATCCTTAGGTCGCTGGTTCAACTCCGGCTCAAAGGATGTGATCTCGTTGGTGATTAAAGAGACGCAAACAATCGTTTTCAGAACGGTGGATTTTATTGCTTGATTTGTTCGGATTTTATTGCTTGATTTGTTCGGACAAAACAAAGCCCGTCTACAACCAGTAAGTGTCCGACATCAATGTTGGTGTGTATAAAATGTAGCTGAAGAGAGGTCATCATCTTCATGTGTAGTTGTTGTGAAATCATTTTAAGCACAGTTATAACGTTCAACATCTGTCATGTTCAAGTCGCTGTAACTGGTTGTGATCAAAAGCTGCATGTTCCCTTCGATAGCTCAGTTGGTAGAGCGGAGGACTGTAGAGGTAATAATAGTTATCCTTAGGTCGCTGGTTCAACTCCGGTTCGAAGGATGTGCTTCTCGTTGGTGATTAAAGAGACGCAAACAATCGTTTTCAGAACGGTGGATTTTATTGCTTGATTTGTTCGGACAAAACAAAGCATGTCTACAACCAGTAAGTGTCCGACATCAATGTTGGTGTGTATAAAATGTAGCCGAAGAGAGGTCGTCATCTTCGTGTGTAGTTGTTGTGAAATCATTTTAAGCACATAGTTATAACGTTCAACATCTGTCATGTTCAAGTCACTGTAACTGGTTGTGATCATAGACTGCATGTTCCCTTCGATAGCTCAGTTGGTAGAGCGGAGGACTGTAGAGGTGCTAATAGTTATCCTTAGGTCGCTGGTTCAACTCCGGCTCGAAGGATGTGCTTCTCGTTGGTGATTAAAGAGATGCAAACAATCGTTTTCAGAACGGTGGATTTTATTGCTTGATTTGTTCGGACAAAA